>JASAUF010000097.1:2530000-3092500 GCA_030180095.1 Magnolia changhungtana
TCTAGTGGGGCATGGCTATATCCATCTTCTTTATCCTCTTCCGGGTCCTTAGGCTTCTCAGCCCTAACCGGAATGGTTTTGTCAATGATCTTCCCACTCCTAAGAGTGGTGATGGATTTAGCTTGCTCCATCTGTTTTGAAGAGCTTGGGTCGCTAACTTCATATTGCGGTTTAGGATTGGGAAGAGGTTAAGCTGGGAAGCTCCCCTTGTTCCCAATCGTATTTTCAGCCTTAAGTCCTTGTATTGCTTTTGTAAGGTCTTGAAAGGCTTGTAGCATACCTTGATTGAAAAGCTCTTGCTTTTGAAAGTGTTTTAGAACAGAATCCTCTTGAGGTTTCTCTTGAGTTAGAATTTGATTTAGGAAACCTTGAGGTGTAGCGGTTTGTCCATTCCTCCAACTGAAGTTTGGATGATTTCTCCAGCCATGATTGTATGTGTTAGAGGTGGGCCCATTGAAAGGTCTTTGGTAATTGCTTACGGTATTGGATTTCTCATTCAATACCTCTTGAAATGTAGATATAGTTGGGCAATTCTCAGTAGTGTGAATGTTGCAACCACAAATACTACAAATAATTTCCTTGGCCTTATCCTTCTTTAATTACATGGCCTCGAGTTTTCGAGTGAGATTGGCTACCTTGACATTAATATCATCATCCTCTTTCAGGAGATACATTCCACCCCTTTCCTTGGAATGAGTCAGCCTAAACATTGTACTTGGTGTAGGGAAGATGTCCCATGATTGTGTGTTCTCAGCAAGTTTATCAAAATAGTCCCACACCTCATCGACACCTTTATTCATAAACTCCCCATTACACATCGTCTCGACTAATTGGAGCATGGGAGATGTCAGTCCATCATAGAAAAAGTTCATGATGCGCCACGTTTCAAAACCATGTTGTGGGCATGAACTGACAAGATCCTTGAACCGCTCCCAACATTGGAAGAATGTTTCATCTTCCCTTTGGGCGAAGTTCATGATCGACTTCCTAAGGGTGTTCGTCTTATGGTATGGGAAAAACTTCTTAATGAACTCCCTTATCATGTCATTCCATCTGCCAATAGATCGAGGACGTAGTGAATGTAACCACGTCTTGGCTTTCTCTTTCAAAGAAAAGGGAAAGAGTTTCAACTTGATCGTGTCATCAGACACGTTAGGAAAGTATAAGGTAGCTATGATCTCATCAAACTCTTTCAGATGTAGATATGGATTCTCTGATTCAAGCCCATGAAATTTAGGGAGGAGTTGGATCACCCCTGGCTTGATATCCATATGCCCTGCATTCTCAAGAAAAACCATGCATGAGGGCGTACTCACCCCCGCTGGTTGTAAGTAATCTCATAAGGTATGAGGCGGGGGTGCTTGATGCACCTCATTCTCATCCTGGACATCTTCTACCCTAGGTTGGGGTAGAAGAGGTTGATTTCTAGCCATATCCTCAATTAACTCAGGGGATTTCGAGCGGTGTCTAGTCCTACGATAGACAGTTAACCCCTTAACTAATCCTCCTTCAGTCAAGAGACGTCTAGTGTTGTCACGAGCCCACTTGGGCATGAAACACTCACAGCCCTCAATCAAATTCTAAACTTAATCCTAAGAAGGGAAATAAAAATCTAAAAAGAAAGAGAGGGTTGGCTACAGGCTTCACCTCTTAGCCCTAGCTAAGAAGTTCAGCCAGACATGGATGGGCTAGATTTCTAATAATAAAATAAATAAATAAAAATAAAAAGAGAAAGAAAAAAGAAAAAAACAAACTTCTATCCTTCTGTCTCTCTCACGTTCCTTGTCATGGATCTCCTTTACGTCCCCTCTCTCTTTACTTTATAGCTCCGGAAGTAGTCGGTGGCTGTAGCAGTGAAAGATTTTCGCAGCAAAGGCCACGTGCGCAGTGAAACCGCACTCGACCTGTGTATGTGCAGTTGGCGGATTTGTTTCGGCCATCTGATCCTTTCAGGTGTCTTGGCATCAGTCGGTAGCACATTAGGAGGTGTTTGGACCGTCCAGATGAAGGGACCGATCATCCCCATGATCACCGAATGTCCGTAAAGTACGTGCGTGCGTAACCAGTGCTTGCGGACTGAGCTGCGGTGCTGGTGGGATCCACTTCGTGATGTTTCCTGCAGAATCTAGTCCGTTCGTTGGACTGTACACAGAAAACTGGTTGGAGATGATCGTTCTTTTCTTTATTTTGGTATGGCCCACCAGATTTCTCCTTACGCCGTCTATCTTGCGTTCAACGGCTAAGCTCTTCCGATAGCTTGCATGGGGTCAAACTGACACCTAGGCGAGGATAAGAGGCTCGGTGGGATTCCAATGGATGGTCCATATCGGACCGTCGACGCACTGTTGAGGCCTACAAGAACTCAACCGCAGCTCTGTTTCACGCCAGCAAAACAGAGTTTCCTATTTTGAAAAGACTTGGTCAAACGCGGTTTGACCAGTTTGAGCAATTTGGTGTGGTGCGGGAGTGCTCCGCACGGTGCACTCCCACATTATATGTGTGGTCCACCGTAATGTATACACGAAATCCGCTCTGTCGATCCATTTTCTCATATAATATAAGGAGTTGAGACCAAATTTGAAGCATATCCAGATATCAGGTGGGCCCCAATTCACAACTCTATGGGCTGATCTATTCGTTGAGCCACTTCCACAGTGATCGAATGGCTGAAATTTGACATGTACGGTTAATTTATGGTCCTCAGGCCATATATGAAGTTTCAAAGCGAACAGATGGTGGGAACCCTGTGATCTTGCATTCTGGACCCTTTTTAGGCCATTTGAGCTTCAGTTTCTTGATTTTCCCAGATCTCTGGTGTGTAAATCCGTCGATCTTGATCCCCTGGAGTCCATCCATAGCCTTGGTGATATTGGAGCGTTAAATCTATACTTTTAGCCTCCTATTTCAATTCAAGCTTGTAAATACGTCCTGCATCACAAGCATGATTAAACATGCCATCAAACAGTATCATATTCGTAAAATCAGGTAATTACTAGGGTCTGATATGCAATATTTGACCCTCAACACCTTATCACTCTAATGAGGATTTAAACCTCGGTTACGAAGGTGAGCTTGATCTCTACCTTGTTATAGACATTGGACATGAACCTATAGTCAAATCTTGTCTAAATCCCCTATAACACCTATCTGGGTGGATCCTCTTTGGAAATCAACTATCCATTAATTGTAGAAGATTCTACTATCCTCCCACCACCTTGGTCACCTCATTGGGGCGTCATATGCAAGACGATTGATTGTAAGAGCCGAAGCATTGGCATCAATTATCAGGGAAGCAATTGAAAATTAATTAAAGAATGAGAGAACATCGAATGAGTACTATCTCGAGAAGGCACTACAAAATGGGCTCAACTTGACATAGTTGTTAATTTTATAGTCCACACACTCTTTCCTTGTGTATGATTGATTATAGAGTTTATGACCCAAACTTGAATAGGTTCTTGCATAGGACATAAGATCTTGTGTACGCCTAAATTCACCGAACACATGTGTACATGTTAGTCTCCTTGGGGAGCCTCTAGCGGAAGTGTATATTAGTAAACTGATTTGTGTACCTTGTTTGTCAACCACATGCATCTCTATGTCAGGGAGTTGGTCGAGCCATTGGAACTGAAGACCAAAGATATATGAAGATTGGAGCATCAAGGAAGTGAGGAATAAGTATATGAGGTGCCTTGGTGATCCTAACCTTGACCTAAAACAACCATTGAACATTTGGATGATCCTAACCTTAATAAGTGAACCTTGTTGATCATCCCTTAACCTTAGAAGCTTAATTGAAATATGATAAGTAAGGCTATAAGAAATGTGAAACAACTGTAAAATCATATGCCCAAAATAGTAGTTTTTGAGTAGTCCTCAATCCCATTAACAGGCTGTCAATGGGACTCGATGGAATCGAAGAACCACTCAATTCAATTAAAGAATCAGTCCAGTAACCCAATAGATAAATTCTTAAATTTTCTTGATGAATCGACGGATTGTTCAATCCTATCGAAGGACCTTCGATCCCATAGAAGAGCCTTTCGATCGGATCGACAGATCCGTTAGCCATTTGTTTTATAGTTGTTGTAAATCGGTTTCTTATAAAAGGGCATTTGGTTCTCAGACAAAATGATCGGGTTTTGGTGTAATAGAATCCTAGGTGATTCAATGTTCATATATCTCATCCTAAGCCTTTAAACTAATGAGTTCCAAATCATCTTGTCACGCCCTAGACTCAGAAACCGAGCTCTCAAAATTCCCGATCGCCGAATCTGGCACCGACAGCCTCTATAGCACTCCATTCTCGGCTCTTGACACTAATATATCATGTTCTGATCCTGGGATCCTACAAGGAGGATTTCCAACGTACACTTATCTCTTAAGAAGCTTAACGATAAGCATAACCTACAAACAATAACAAGAACACCACCACAAAATCCACTATGATAAAAAACTTTAAGTACAATGCATAAGGGAAATACAATGTTAATACCAAAAGCTCCAGAAGTCGGCTGCACGCTCCAATCTCAATACTTTTGCGGCATCCTAGCATCACCCGCACGCAACGATCGTGCATAAGCTTATAGAAAGCTTAGAGGGTGGTGTAAGTGTATGCGTAAGGTATATGCCAAGTATGCAATATTAGAGTATGCGGAAGAATGCTGGCAAATCCATGAATGTTATCAGCCGTACTGAGGCTATGTGATGCAAGGCATGAATGCTGTCGTTCATACTAAGGTTATGCGATGTAAGGCATGAATGCTGTTAGCCATATCAAAGTTATGCAATACAAGGCCTACGTAGCCAATGTCATATGCGAGGTGCAATCACAAGCACACCATTCCTCAGCTGAATCCACATAACAATGCAACTCATCTCTGGAATATCACCGGGGTCTAGTACACTTAACACCAGCTTGCCGCCCCATTTAAGCGCACAACTGGGTAAGTGGAAGAGATCTCACTATCCGCCTGCCAATATCGGCCTGACTCGTCGATAACGGACCCATTCCTCAAGTTGGGTTAGACTCAGCCTAGTCATTGCCCCCTCCCTCGGGTGGGTAAGTCCACACCCCTTCCAACCAACCACGTGTAACGACCTGAAAATCGGGGGTCGAGCATAAACTCAACTCACGAGTTCCAACGCATCACTTATGCAACACAGATAATGATGATTATGATGAGAGCATTGAAACATGAATGAGATTATACCAAAACAACATATCATACTTCAGAGACAGTTAAATTTGCAAGCGGAAGACTGTGATAGATATATAAAATATATAAACTGTGGTGAGTCTCCAGAGTATGATAATGTTACCAGGTTAATTCATTACAAATACAATTCCAAAGATACCAAGTGTGTAAGGTCCTCTAGTCAACATCCTTGTAACCCCGTCGATCAAGACACGGCTCACATGAAGCCGCCAGAATACAACACATACAAGAAGGCATCCTCGTCATCGCAAAAGTCCGGCTCCGCCTCATAAGCATCGCCATCACCTGCGGCTACAACAGGGTCTGGTTGGTGTGTACAACACCATCCCGTAACGTGGGAGTGAGTGATCAACTCAGTGGAACAATAAAACATAGGTTAACATGTTATCAATTCAGTCAAGCAGTAATGATAAAACAGTACAATCAACATTCCTAAGTACTGTAATTAATGCAAGGATGAGATGCGATTATGATGCATGCCCTCGCCAACATATTCCCTCGTGCGGCACCATCTTACGTCCGCGACATGCTGTCACCCTCAGTGCTCCACATCTTTTAGGCACATGCAATGCGATGATGAGCATGATTACCGAGTTGTTATTAGTCCATTTCAAACAGCAACATTGGGAAACTAAGGTACCTTCCTTATATCATTCCCAAATAATGATCTATTCTAGGGTCATCAGTCCTAGATAATCTCATACAATGGTGTGTTTCTAGGTCGCTGCAAGGGTTTACACGGAATCGTTACACCACTCCCCCATCACCTTATCAATACAGGCCTAGTTTATACTCTGTTTACTACGGGAAGGCTCGTTGCCTCTCCGCAAATTTAGAGTATGCTCGAGGTCACTACACCGGGAACGGTCAGGGCTGCCAGGGCTATTACATGGAATCGTTACACCACTCCCCCATCACCCATCAAAGCAGTGTCGGCCAACAACTCGAATATAGTGTCCCAAACCATCGTATTTGGCTCACGAGTCTGGTTGCTCATTGGTCACTATGGGGAGGCACATGGCCCCAGCGTAGGTCGACAGCTCGACCACGGTGTCCCATACCACCATGCCCAGCTCATGAGTCTTAGCGAATCGAGGTACCAAGGTTAACGGGGTTGCACTGGTAAGTTCGGTACCTTAGGTTCAAGCAATAGCGTCCAAACATGGTGAACATACATTAGACAGATCGGGTTACTTGACGAGCTCGGCTAGCTCGAGTGCACGATAAGTTGAAAGACATGAAGTGCATAACCACTTCGCGTGGCCAACCACTATCACCAACCGAAGTATGACTCGGGTTCGTCGAATACATCTCGCGTGGCGAATGAATCTCAGCCATGAATTCAATCCCGTTACCGATTGCCTGGATTATACAATAGCCCCAATCACATTCAATTACGGAACAGTTAAAGTAGTAATGGATCAAGATTTCAAATCATATAATTAAATATCCAATATTATCCGCTTACGGCTGCCAGGGCTGTTGCACGGAATCGTTACACCACTCCCCCATCACTCTTCACGACCATTATGGAATATAACTTAAACATGAATTTAAACATATGTATTACATGGATAAAATCATACAATCGGTTGAGCATGTTATGAAGTACAACACAAGCATGAATTTGTACTTATTTAATTCCTAATCACATAGATATCTAAAGAAATCATACACATAGTTAAAGGAGTTGAGAATCATATCTCAACACCCTTATACATTACAATTTACTAACTACTACCCATTCAGATATTTCAACAAACACTTTAAACTATATACATCAACATACATGACATATGTTGATCAAATAGGTATTAGGCCAAATCCTTTCACTAGGGAGTTGCCCCAGTTATAACACGCGTGCACCCACGACGGATAGTCATGGCAAGCAGGAATCCAAGTTCCATATTCATTCAGTCATTTCCACAAACACTTGGGCTACACATTTTAACATATATAGCGTATATTGGCTGTGGCGTGATTTAGGGAAAATCCTTTCATCAAAGGGGTATCGCCTATACAACAATCATATATCCATGACAATTAGTTATGGTGAGCATGAATGCGAATTCTATACTCATTCGGTCATTCTCACAAACACTTAGAATACCCTCTTTTAACATACATAACGTATACTAGCAAAAACATATATTAGGGCGAATCCTTTTGCCGAGTGAGTATTATACATATATATAGAATGTTCATATAATAATTAATCATGGTTAACATACTTTCAAAATTTGTACGTATACGGTATTTTCTACAAATACGAAGAATGCAGTATATTCAACATAACTAACGTATAACTGAAAAATGAAACGGACAGCACTTTATACATGTGCAATTGCATGCAGATCATGAATCTATCATTATCTGACATTGAAAGCGCTGAAAACCATAACCTATACATCTAAAGTCCGCACCTTTTGTCGTAGAATCGTAACGGAGTTGATAGAATCTTTAAGTCTTCGTCTACGGTAGTATATCAACCTATAGCACGGGATACGTTAACTATTTCGCTACTTGAATCAATTCAAACCCTAAAATAGGTTAGGGTTAGGGTTTTCTTACCTAGAAACGAAGCCAGAATCGCCAGGAAAGCGATTAGAACGGGATGGTTAAGTTTGTATAGCGGCAGGGTAGAGTGGCAGGGAGATGCTCTCACAACTCACAACCTTTCTCTCTCTTTTCTCTCTTCTCTCTCCTAGGTTTTTCTCAAATTCGTATGGGCTGGATATGAGAGAGTTTAAGGTCCTTATATAGGCTTAAAACTCAGACTTCAGGTTAAGGTATACTTAGGTTATAACCAAAGGGCATCTGTTCCAGCTTAACGGAGCACTTCTGGAGGCCCCCCTTGAGCCAAAGGTCGGACTTAAGCTCACAGACATTGGATCTAGGTCGAGTTACGTTTTCGGCCTGATCGGATTTATAGATCGCCCGTGGCGGACCAGTTTCACTTCAACGGTCATCGGAACTCGATCAAGGCCACAAGTACACTGCCATGTGTATGAAATTTCTCCTGATCCAAGGGTGTATTTGGGTCAGATTCTGACGGTCTGATTTCTTATAACAGGCCCGCAAGTGATAAGTCTCAGATTACTTAAATGAGACTCAATTTCTAAAGAAATCTATGTTTTCTCACACTCTTCACTCCAGGCTCAAGCGAATAGCCGTGAGACACTATTTCGATTTGATTTCCGAGATGGTTGTCAAGCCCAGCAAGGCGGTCCTAATTCTATAATTTCATATTATTCGAAATTTTGACGTGCGGTCCAGATCTGATACGGAGTTTCAATATGCTCCCGAGAGCAACCGGGTAATGAGATTGATCCTAGATTTTAGGGTAAACTAGTGTCAATGATTCTACGAGTTTTGGGTCTTGCAGATTATATTTAAAGTAGATCAAGCGGATTTCGTAGCTAATCTGGTTTAGTACTTAGTTACTTTGTCTCATTTCTAAAGGATTTGATCATGAGCGATTTCTGCCTGAGGTGACACTCGGGTCTTTGTACGGATTTCTAAAGTATTGTTCTTCATCACCTAAACTTTAGGATTCATGCCTAATATGAAAGTACTTAGAAGCATTTAAAGAACACGGTGGTGAGAGGTGAAATGGGAGATTGTGAAGGAAATGGGTTCAAAAGCGATTTTAGACGTTGGGATTGAGTTCTGACAAGTTAATAAGATGTTAGGATCGACCCATTGCCTAAGGACGTCTAATTCCAGGTTGGCAAAAATTCAGGATGTTACACCACGACACAGTGGGAGATGCGACCTACTGGTATACGGCCCTCGTGCGCTTATGCATCCACTCGGTCTCGACGTTGAAGAATCCTCCTGACACCATAAGGGTTTGGGGACTTTCACCCTTGGACATCTATGGCGCCTCAATACTAGTAACAAGTATTTTCAATACCAATCCTGCCATCCACGATATGCCTGTGGAGGCCACAACCCTGATGTTGCTAGGGCATACAGTGATCATGTCACACAAATGCGAGATGTATGAGTCATGCTATCCATTCATGTAACAATCCTTCGCGTACTGCAGGCTCATGCAGGGCAACTCTGTCTATCAGGGATTCCTAAAAATAATCCCCCCAATGGCACATGCTATGATCAATCACTTCTCATATCAAACACACATGATGCGCATGGGTATGAATCATGAAGTTATACTAAGCATGATCTACGGTAATGATGTACTCATATATATATATATATATATATATATATATATATATATATATATATATATATATATATATATAGTGGCGGCCTAGATGCCATACTACATCAAGGATGGACCTCATGAGGTGAATCATACAACAGTGGGAGTCAAGATGATGACTCAAGTACATTAAGTGGGCTTCCTCTCCCACTCTATCATGTGATAAGTTGGGCTTTCTTATGGGGCTTGATACAAACAAGGTGAGTCTATAAGTTATGGTGATTCCTACAAGGGTGGTGGAGAGTACTAACATGAATGGGGGCCTAATGGTTTGGGTTAGCCCAATAAGGTGACATGGGTCATGCTAATATCAATGGGAGCCCGATGATTTGGGATAGCCCAATAAGAGGAGATGAGAATGAGCCTAACAATGGGCCTTAGGGAGGTTACAATGTGGACATTTAACCACCATTTCTCTTACAATGTGGACATTTAACCACCATTGCTCCCAAGGTGTGGCCCATTAAGGACCTATCCTATAATGGGGTGCATGGTTTTTACTAACTAGGAAAACAGAAGGATATCACATCATACGGAAGGATATCACATCATGGTGGAATCACACATCACAATTGGGCCTTATCACATAGGCCACATATGCACCACAATGAGCCTCATCACAAGGGCCCCATACACATCACAATGGGCCTCACGCAAGGGCCTCATGCACATCACAATGGGCCTCACACAAGGGCCTCATGTACATAATGGGCCTCACACAAGGGCCTCACATACATCACATTGAGCCTCATACAAGGGCCTCATACACATCACAATGGGTCTCACACAAGGGCCTTATACACATCACAATGGGCCTCACACAAGAGCCTCACATACCTCACATTGGACCTCATCACATGGGCCTTACATACATCACATTGGGCCTCACATATACAATGCAATGGGCCATACATCGCAATGGGCCTTACACAAGGGCCTCATATACATCACATTGGGCCTGCTGAGCATTACAAGGAACAACCCACTGATGGACGGCCTGGATAAAATATACATCACATTGGGTCTCACTGGATGTGCGCCATCCAGAAAAATGGGCCAGCTACTGGCCCCCCACAAACATCACAGTGGGGGCCCAGAAACTACGCCAAAAAGGCCAATTTACGACGTATTTTTGCGACGGACTTTGTCTGTCGCAAAAATCTCTTGGTTTAATGACGGATATAATTTGTCGCTGACGAAAAAGGTCCATCGCTAAACTCATCTTTTTCGAATATCCGTAGTTGGAACATCGCGGAATTTAGCGACGAACCAAAATCCGTCGCTAAAATCTGATTTACGACAAATTTTTGTTTGTCGTAACCGTCGCAAAATTTTATTTGGCGACAAACTGAACAGTCACAAATTCCCGCCCAAAATATAAAATGGCGCGCTTTTCAGTTGATTTTAAGACGGATCAGGTCCGTAGTAAAAGTTCTTTTTCCTTAATATTATTTTTTTCCATTATTTTTAAAGAATATGGTGGAAAATTAAGTTTTTTTGTAGACTAATAATTGCTTTTTAATAGAATTTCAGTGGTTTCATTGTACATATTTGTATCTAAGATTATTTTTTAACAATTGATTGAATGCAAAAAGAAAATTTATTTTATTTTTATATCAATTGAGTGGAATTTTTATTTTTATTTTTTAATTAAAACTAATATTTAAATAATCTGTAATATCACATAAAAAAAATTGAGAAGTTAAAAAAATTTAACAACGTTTGAGAAAAAAATTAGATTTTGAAAAAATAAAAATCGTGATTTAATAAAAATCTATTTTGTGGGAACAAAAAAGAATATTTAATGAAGTCGATAAATGTGAAAAAAAAAGCATTTGATTTTGAGAAAAATATTATCCTGAAAAAGAAAATTAAAAATATTTTAAAAAATGCGAAAATTTTCACAATGTTGAAAAATGAAAATATTTTAAAAAAGAAAATGAGAGTTTGAAATTTGAAAAAATAAAAATAAAAATTGTGAAGTTCAATAAAAATTGACAAGTTCAAATAAAATGCTTTTTAAAAAAATGGAGAAGTGAAAAAGAATTGAATTTTTTTTAAATAAAACGATTTTAAAAAATCGATACTTTATCAAAACACGAACATTTTGAAACGAAAAATAAATAAGTTGAAAAATTGTGATTTTGAAAAATAATTGAAAATGTTCAAAATTCGAAATTAAAAGAAAATTTTATTTATAAAAACACTAAGATTTTGAAAAAATATATATAATTTAAAAAAAAATTGAAAAGTTGAAAAAAACATGATGCTTTTGAAGAAAAAAATCGGCATTTTGGAATTTTTGGGAAAAAAATTAAAAATTGTGAAAATTTAAGATATTTTGAAAATAAAAATTCAGAATTTGTATTTTAATTTGTTTTTTGAAATATTTTATATTAAAAATGATATTTTGTTAAAAGTGTTCAAAGAAAAATTAAGAGTAAAAAAATATACATTTTGAAAAAAAATGTAATTTTTAAATGGAAATTGATATTTATCTGTGAAAAAAATATTTTTTAATAAATTATTAGGCGCATCCACTAATTGAACATTTAACCGTTTTTGGACAATCGAATTAGTCCAGATTGAAGAGTAAACAACTTCATATGTTTAAATCAAATTTCACTCAAATTGTTGATCAATCTTGTATTCCCAATACCTTTCTCACATGTAGCTAGCCTGATCGGGGCGAGTAACTAGTCAAATTGAGGTATTGATCAGTAAAATAGAGTGAATGGACAAGACATGTAAATTGGGACAAATATTCTGGTCAAAATTGTGACCCAACTTACTGACCTCGCGAGAACCTAAGAATTGATGTAAGTTTTGTGGGCCCCGTCATGATGTGCGTCGAACATCAACACCTTGCATTTGATGTGTCCCCTTTAGGTTATGAGATATCTCAAAAATCATCCGTATACGAAACTCAGGTGGGTCATACCATCTAAAACCATTTGAAGACATCCTAAAAAATATAAAAGCACTTGGTGGGGCCCACATGAGTTTTGGATGCAACTAAAGCTTGGTCTGACCCCTCATCCAAGTGGGACACACATAATGAGTGGGTTGGATATGTGAATCACATTTAGGCAAGCCCAATATATAATTACGAATGTTTTAAAGAAACCTCTCTCCACTACATTTAGGTGAGTTACTCGTTACCCTTATCAGAGTAAACTCTGTGGGGTCCATCGTTATTTATTTATTTTATCCACTTCGTTCATCCATGTTAACATATAATTTGAGGTCTAAAGAACAAAAAGGAAGCATATCCAAAGCTCAAGTGGACCACACCACAGGAAATAGTGTGATTGAACCTCTACCATTGAAAAATTCTTGGAGGCCATAGAAGTTTTGGATCAAGCTGATGTTTGTGTTTTCTCTTCATTCATATCTTTTTGATATTATGAACAGGTTGGATGGAAAATAAACGTTACTGTGGGCCCAAGGAAGTTATCAATGATGGAAATCATTATTCCACACTGTTTCGTGTGGCATGGTCCACTTGAGTTTTGGATTTACCAAAATTTTGGTATCAACCCACACCATTCATCCATTTTTCGGGATCATTTTAGAGAATTATCCAAAAAATAATCACATCCAAAGATTAAATGGACCACACCACCAATAAGGGGACGGATTGGACCACAATTTTTTGTAAGGACCATAAATTTGGGATCAACCCACACCGTCCATCAATTTTTGCACATCATTTTAATACTATTTCACATAAATGAGGTAGATCAAAATCTCAGGTGGACCATACCATGGGAAAACAATATTGATTGAATGTGTATGGTGCTCACTGAATTCCCACTGTTTCCTCTTGTGTGGTCCATTTGAGTGTTGGATACATCTAATTTTTGGTCACACATCCTAAAATGATCTCATAAAACGGATGGATAGGGTGGATTTCTCACAAACATCTCGGTGGCCCCCACCCAACATCCTTGTGCAAGAACTTCCTGTCAAATGTGTTCGTAGGAAATCTTCCCTCTCCTGGACGCGGATCAGCTACTGACAGGTTTAGTAGCGAGACTACCATCACTAAGTTCTGTAAGCCCCATGATGATGTATTCTTTGTATCCACTCCGTCCATATATTTGGAGAGATCATTTTAGGGTTACAGGCAAAGAATGAGTCTAATCCAACCCTCCAGTGGACCACACCACAGAAAAGAGTGGGAGAGTGACGCCCACTATTAAAAACTTCTAAGGCCCATAAAAGTTATCGATCAAGCTGATACTTGTGTTTTACCTTCTTTCATGTCTTTGTTAACTTGTGAACAGTTTGGATTTCAAATAAACATCATGGTCGGCCTTAGGAAGGTTTCAAAGGTGGGAATCACTTTCCCCACTGTTTTCTGTCGTGGGGTCTACTAAAGCTTTGGATCTGCCTCATTCTTTGGATAATGCCCTAAAATGATATCTCCAAATGGATGGACGGTGTGGATATAACACATACATCATAATGGGCCCCACAGAACTTGGTGACCTCACTTCAGTAGCAAGTCTCGCTACACAACCTGTCAGTAGCTAATCCACGTCCCCTCTCCTCTCTCTCGCCCTAATCCTCCCTCTCTCTCTCTCTCACACCTTTCTTGTGTGTGTCGTTGATCCACGAACGCCCTGCCTACGCACCCCCTCGCTCTCTCTCTGAAGCTCGGTTAACGACTATTTTCGAATGTGAGGTCTCTCTCTCTCTCTCTCTCTCAATCTTAATGCCGATTTAGGAATTTGGGGATTTAGTAATTTATGGATTTTTGATTTGATGTGGACCCTCATTTAGGGATTTGGGGATTTTAGGGCTTACAGATTTGAATGTGGACCCCGAATTGGGGTTTTTCTGATTTTACAAATTAGGGATTTGGGGATTTTAGGATTTTGGGGATCTGAGGATTTTTGGAATTGGGGATTTCACCTTCTATGGTTTATTTATTTATTTATTGGGGATCTAGGGATTTCTGCTACTCCAAAGCTGTAAAAAAGAAATGGCCCATTTGGGGACAGAGCATACATACGACATTTGAGGATAGAGCATACATATTCTTTCCGCATAATGATGTTTTTTCATGGTTTATGGAGAGATCTTGTCCATCTTATCTTATTACGGTTTCTTTAAGTTTTTGAAGCTATAGATTCGGTTTGGAGATTAGATCTGATTTTTTTTTTTTGAAGAATTGCAAAAGTCACATCCTTTTTTTTTTTTTTTTTTAAATGCAATAGTTGTGATTTTTTACATTCACTTGATTGAATTTGAAATGGTTTTTTATGATTTAATTTTATTATGATTTTTATTTGTTCTTGCATTAATGAATGGAATGTTGCTTTTCAGATTCTTTTCATTGAATCTGGATTTTTATTTTTAATTTGTTGAATTTATTTATTTTGGGTTAAATGGGAATAGCTTGATTGATTGGATATTTCTTAAATTCTTCATTTAGGAAAAGCTATGTATTAAGTGCCACCTTCCTGATGGACCATGAATTATAATCACCAGACCAAATTTAACACATGTTAGTCACTTGTATGCATATGCAACTAGCTTGTCATGTGTATAGTGCGCATTTAGATGAACATATGGATAAAATACATGCATGCTTGTTGGTGCTTCCTGGTGAAAGGCTTGAAGGCCCGATTTCTCCTACAGGGAACCGACATCTCTACAAGGTGTGTTTTTTTTTTTCTCCTTCTCTTTTTCTTTTTCTGCACAATCACTTGAAGTTTTAGCAGGCAAGCTTTCTTTCCATTTCTCCTACCATTTAATTCTCGATGAAAATATTTGGGGGTGGGAATATTTTTTAATGGGCTGAGTTGATACATTAAACTGTTCTTGGAAATGAAGGGCGAATAATTTAAAAGGTGGGTGAAGCTTGTGAGCTTGTGAGGTGGGCCACAACATGGAGGAAGCACGTTTACTACATGCTCAACTAGGAATTCCAATATCGGAATATGGGGTAAGTTGTTATAATTTCTTTGGTTGGTTTTCTGAACTGTTGGTACCAATATAGGAATATCAGTTTAATTCATAATATTGTTTCAGGCATCAGAAAAATTAGCACAAGCCTATAAATGGGCTGAACCCCAATCTGTAGCAGTTGTGAGTTAACTGCTACAGATTTGCTGTTTCTTTCTTTTACTAAATATGCTCGTATTATGGTTGTAGTTAGGGGTGTACACAAACCGGGCTAGCTCGGTTAGCTCGCTCAACTCGGCCCGAAAAAGCCCGACTCGGCCTGACCCGGAACTGAGTTCAGGTCAGGACGGGCCAATTTTCTAGGCCCGAAAGTGAGTTCAAGCCGAGTTCAGATACCTCCCAGTTCGGCCCGACTTGGTCCGAAATTCGGCTAGCCCCAACCCGACCCAACCTGGCCCGGCCTGACCCGACCCGTGTATGATTGTATTTAATTTGTATAAAATGTTTTATTTTATGCTTTGTCAAATGTATGTAAATGTCCTGACTAGTTAGATTTTTTGTGAAGTCGATAGTTCAACTATCTAAACCGTTAATTGAGGGCCTTGTAATGGGACGCGGATTACCTGCCAAAGCCCTTCCCATGAACTTGCTGTAAGGTTCGAAACTGGCCCGAACTCGGCTCGAACTCACGCCGGGCCCGGTTCGGGCTGGAGATGTTGGCCTGGTGACCAGGCCCGGTCGGGTTCGGGTCTTGTGTGGCTGTTGAACGGGCCTGGACGGGCTGAGGCCAGTTCGACTCGGCCCGACCCGTGTACACCCCTAGTTGTAGTATAGATATTTTTTACTTTATGAAGAAATTCAGTGTTGTAGGATTAGTTTGAAAAGCTTTCAGCAGGGTCTAGAATTTGTAGTATAGATATTTTTTACTTTATTGTGGATGGAACACATACTGGAAAGCATGCTGATTAGACATATGTGGGCCATTGTGTTTAAGTACCAGCCATTTTCTTTTAACTGTCCATGTAGTGCCACAAACTGAGTGGTGACTTTTGTTTTGGTATTATGGATGGAACACATACTTTATTTTTTTGCTGCATGATGTTGTTAATTATAGATGTTTTAGCTTTTGAAGGAGGCCTAAATTTGGTTATTTTTGTCTTCAATCAAGGAATAGAAGTGTTGCATAGATTACTTACAAAGGGTCTTTTGTATCTTCTCTGTTTCTGTTTTTCTTTTGTCTTTTTTTTTTTTTAATGATTTTTTCAGTGCTTTTTGTAATTTTTGGGAATTTAATCTTTTAAGCATGCTTGGTTTTTTACCCCCGAAACCAGCTTGGGTTTTGTGGTTTTCCCTATTTTCTTTTGTTTTGGCTTTTGTTTTGGTATTGGATTTTTTTCTTTTAATTTATCTAATTTCTTTTTTGTTTTTTCAGGGTTGTAATTGACAATGGTGATTGTAAGAATGAAACCGCTATTCAGGTAACCTAGAATACCTTTTCACTAATTACTGGTTTGGTTTTGTGTTGGGAATTTGAATCAGAAGAGAGAAATGTTCAGGTTTGGCTTGTAAGATTTGTTTAGTTGGTTTTTTTTTGAATAAATAAATATATATTATATATTAAAAGAAGGAAATCATCTATTCTGATCCTTGAAGTTCATTTGAAGTCAATGTTTCACTCTCTGGTCTCTACCATGTCCTATGGTTCTGCCATGATTAATCTTGGGACCTGCTATCTACACCTGTTCTGAATAATGAATACATCCATCCTTCTCACTTTTGGTTTTTCACAACAGTACAGCTTTTGTAATATTGTATGACTAAAGGTAGAAAGGATGGATATAGTTATCTGTTGGATATGGAAATGCCTCCTGTAATCTTATCTCCAATTAGGTGTTCACATTACCATGTTCCTTTGTATTTGATTAATCTTCGTTATTTGGGAGATCCTCTTTTGTTTTGAAATTCAGATTTATTTTTGGAATTAGGAAGTGGCTTGTATGAATTATGTCATTTTCTGTGGAATATTTTAGAAACATCTTTCACTGGCAAACCAAAATGGCCCACCAAATGATATTGATAGTTATGGTCATCAATTGATGGAAGTGATTCCAATAATTGTGATAACCAGCTCAGCTTAGTGAATAATTCAGAACAGATATACAAATGGACCCTTCATTTTGTTACTTCATACACAAACATCTAAAGAGGTTGTAAATTGTGATAACCATCTCCATGTCCATTTCCATCTTTATAATATTGCTAACAGAATTTGTCCTTTACCTTCACCATGGTTTTATTCAGGATGATGGTTTTCATATCTTTTCTTTTCCTTTTTAGACTATTCAACGTCTATGTTCGTAACTTGCTCAGCTCCAAGATACATACATGTTGCAAGGTATTTTCAAGATATTTACTATTGATGCAGGCTTTTCTCATGTGCTTAAAATCATGTAGATGGCAAATAAAAATTTCAGTAGGGTCTCAAAATATTTTAATGATGGGATGAACTCTATTTTGCTGTGGTGTGGTTTACTTGAGATTAGGATGTGCTTCATTTTTTTTATTACACTCTAAAACGAGCTTGGAAAACTAATGGATGACGCATATATACAACAAATACATCAAGACAAAGACAAGCTTATGGTTAGTTCAACACCCATTAACATATTACCGGTAACCGCTTAGTCCACTTCCTACTTTTGGTGGGAGTAAGGATTTGGTGATGCCCGAGCCTCACCCAAGATGGTGGGGCCCTTACCGTGGGGGTGTGCATCCACATGTACATCTGCTTTTTAATATCATTTTAGGGCATGAGATGAAAAGTAAAGCAGATCTAAATATCTAGTGGACTACTGAAAGGAAAAACGGTGATTGAATGCCCCACTGTTAAAAACTTCCTAATGTCCTCCGTAGCGTTTATTTGACAAAGCCATTTTAAATTCAAAAGGTGATGGTAATTGCTTTGCATGTTATATGGAAGTTGGCTAATTTAAGAACTGATTGAGGGTCTGGTTGGGATAGATTTTGAGGTTGGATGTGTAATAGGGTTGAAGTTGGGGAAGGAATGGGGTTGTAGTTTGTACTGTGGACAGAGATGGGTGTTTAAGGTTGTTTCAGAGTATGCAGATTCTGAAGTCTATTTATGACAGGTATTGTGAACAGTTGGGTGGTTCCTAGGTTGAGAACTAGGATGGGCTCTAGGACTGGGTACTGTTTGGAAAGTATGATTGCGACTGTTCATGGGAGCCTGTTTTCTCCTTTTCCTTTCGGAATGACGTACCTATATGGATGCATTATCATACCTTGACCAATGTGTCTCGTATCGGTATCGGTTGGCGTAACAGTGACCTCCAAAACCAATACGGATACGGGGGCGTAACGGCAATACGAGGGCGTAACGGGTCGTAATGGTGTAAAAATTTTTTTTTGTCAAAAAAATATGAAAAAATATAGATTAAATTCAGAATATTCTAAGCATTCCAAATATGCATTCATTTATAAATTGGAACATGGTTATGGTGGTGTAGCGGTCCACTCTTTGGTGAGAAGTTGTATCGGACTGTCTGATGAATTTATGAACCAGATACCTAAATTTGACTACAAAATTCATATTTTTAATTTTCTAACTATCCACTATCAATGATAGATATATTAGAATGAATGTAATATGAAAATATCTTACATTAGGTGTTTATAATTATTTTTGAGGAATTTCTCGAACATACCTGTGCACGTGACTGTGATTCCTGTCTATAACCTGTCATCCTCAAGTCCAGAATATTAAAAATAAATAAATTAGTAGTGTCTGATATACTCCCCTGCAACTTGATTAAGGATTACTTGATTGGTTGTCAGGGGAGTTATTTTAAATATAAGTTCGGCAGTGTCAAGTGTGTGCATGACTGCATGGCTTCTTGCAATAATATTGCTGTGAGCTATCTGCTGCAAATACTTACCTTAATACAAGTATATACTCACAATCACAAGTCACCACCAAAATGAAAATCTACTTTTTTTGTGGTTGCTCGACCTCCACATCATCATCATCGTCACCATCAGGCTGAGGCTGTCCAATAGGTGTAGGTACTGCATATCCATAATATCCAGTGCTAGAAGGATATACTAGATTAACGAAACCAAAGGATGATTGATCCTGACTAGGCAACGACTCTGACCCCAAGTAAGGATATCCACCAGTGCCCGTCGAATAGCCATACTGGTGCCCATACTCAGGCTGTTGAGAATCTTGAGATTGAGAGTGCGTCTGACGCGATGAGTAACTTGGATTTGGATCTGGATATCTATAATCATATGGATATTGATCAGGAGGGCTACTCTAACATGAATGTGATGGAACAGGCTCAGTATAACTATCATAATCATAATCCAATTGAACATAAGAATATCCATCATAATAACCAAGACCATGAGCTTGTTGATGTTTCAGACCTCCCAGACCCCGTGCACCACTAGATGTACCCTCCTTCGGCTGGCTGTATCGTGACTCGGTACACTCGTAAGTCCGACCTCGTGTACTATGTCGTCGATGTTCATCGTCATCGCGATCTGTAGACGGCTGTATAGGGGGGTAAGCAACACCAGAAGTGCCAGCACCAGGGACAGGGGGGTCGTCATCATCTGACACGGTCACGCTACCACTGCTCGTACTCTTTTGTTGATCTTGAGCCGCATCCGTACGTGGCATAAACGCTGCCCCTCTTACTGGGTCCAACACATCTGCATGACTCTCTTGTTGTGCTCTGCGTATTTCTGGGTCATCAATTTCTAATTCTTTACTATCTTCTTCAATTTACTTTTCCCTTGTTTCCAACTAAGGTAGAAGTGGGTCATCCTTATCATAAATATTGTCCAAGTTTATTGGACAGTAGTCTCCGTCATCGGCAGCTGTAATGCTCTTATGATGTCATCGCATTCTTAGTTTTATATTATAGTGCATGAAGACAAGTCTATCTAATGTTCTAGTCTGCAATCTATTCCTATTCTTTGAATGAATGAGCGCAAAACAACTCCAATTCCTTTCGCTGCTAGAGGAAGATGTTGTCTGGTTCAAAACTTTTACTGTAATTTTTTAGAGAGCCTTCGTACTCTCTCTGAAATTAATCCACCATTTGGCCGGTTGCAATCTAGACACTGCATGCTGTGCAAGAGCATCTCCAAAGCTATTAAGGCGATTTCCAAATGTATCTAATTCATTCAACGCCTTTATTTGCAGATCTAAGTCAGGCTCTAATCTCTTTATCACATTTTTTAGCTTGACACGAACTTCATCATCCTCAACAAATGATTGGGCATATCTATACCTAGGATTTAGGTAGTAACCTGCTGCATGAAGATCGTGATGGAGTTGTTTTGTCCATCTCCTGTCGATCATCTTCCAATAAGTCTCCCATCTTCTACAATCACGTTGAATTGTAAGCTTTGCCTTATCCATGACATCATATAGGAAGCCCATGGTAGGTGCTTCATCGGTTTCAATAAGACAGAGTACCCTCATTAGTGGCTCCATCACCTTTAGGATCACCTTGACTTTTTTCCAATATTTGTTGTCTCGTATGGTGTTCGCAACGTCGACCGGTGTGCCTGATATCTTCTTCCCATGTTTTGTGTTGAGCCATTCTCGGGAAGCGATTATCTCACTCAACTCTCCCCTATGCTAGAATAAACTCTCTAATGCTATAAAATTTGTTGCGAATCTAGTCGCCGCAGGCCTCAACAACTCTTGTCCTTTCATGAACTTTCTCATTATTGTGACTACTTGATTATGGTTGTAAATAAACGTCGTCACTTCCTTTGCCCTTTTGACCATTTTCTTAACATTCTTCTTCTTCCCAATATCTTCCAATATAAGATCAATACAATGGGCAACACATGGTGACCAAAAAAGATGTTTTCTCTCATACCTAATTTCTCAATGGAAGTTCTACTCCACATTTGTTTTATCTTCTTTTGTTTAGTCGCCTAAACAGGATTGGATCAATAGAGGGTCTCCTAGGCTCATTTACTTCTTCATTCAAACGTATATGGGCATCACGTGAAGATGTCTGTCGTTGGCCCCCAAACATACGTCGTAACCCACCAAACCTACCCCCCACCCTCAGTCCCACCTGCAGAAGCAGTTGAACTTCCAGTTGCACTCCCTGTCCCACTCCCACTCCCACTGTCCCCCTGTATCACGCACTGACCTATGCGTGCCAAACATGCGGCGACGTTCTTCCTCTTCACGAGTTAGACGCACGCTCTCTCTCTTAGCTATAGTTAATTCCTAATCTAAATCTTCGTCAGAATCAACAATATCTTCATCACGAATGCCCATATATTCAGGACCAAACACCTCCTGTCGAGCTGCATCCAAAATATCATCTTTCTTCTTTTGTACAACAGCACGTTTACCCTTCGACTCATCCAGACTAGCTTGCATTAAAAGCATTATCTCTTTCGGTACTCTGACACATGGTGCAACTTGATCCTTTCGATGTGCTAAATGTTGTTTAAGATGGGTAATTCCACCAGTCACTAGTCTATCACAATACTTGCACTTCATTTGGTGCTTAGTACCACCAACCCTCTCACAATGTTGCCATCTAATATCGTCACTTGTTGTTGGCCAGACTCAGACATTTTTTTAGGTTTATGATATGAGTATGAGTGTATGACCTATGTTAATAAAGATAATTTTATGTTTTAACTAAACCCTAAGAAGCTCTAAAACCTGTCCAATATAAGCAAATAAAAATATAAAGTCATTAATTTGAAAATATAATTTTTTTTTATAAAATGATACCACAAATCTGTAAAATGTATATTAATATGTTCTACACTTCTACTATGATTAACACATCATATGATATGATTAAAACAACAAAACAACCATTAAAAATTGATCTTTCGAATTTTAAAAAAAAAGGCCAAAATAAATGCGTAAATAAAAAAAAATAAAATGGCACCCTAAATCTGTAAAATGCACATTAACATGTTCTACTATGATTAACACATCATATGACATGATTAAAATAACAAAACAATCCTTAAAAATTGATTTTTCGAATTAAAAAAAAAAGAGGGTCAAATTTCATGCGTAAATAGAAAAAAATATAAAAAATTATTAAATGACACTTCAAATCTGTAAAATACACATTAATATGTTCTACTATGATTAACACATCATATAGCATGATTAAAACAACAAAACAACCCTTAAAAATTGATTTTTCGAATTAAAAAAGGGTCAAAATTCATGCGTAAATAGAAAAAAATATAAAAAAAATATTAAATGGCACTCCAAATCTGTAAAATGCACATTAATATGTTCTACTATGATTAACACATCATATGACATGATTAAAACATCAAAACAACCCTTAAAAATTGATTTTTTGAATTAAAAAAAGGGTAAAAATTCATACGTAAATAGAAAAAAAATATAAAAAAATATAAAATGGCACCTTAAATCTGTAAAATGCACATTAACATGTTCTACTATGATTAACACATCATATGACATGATTAAAATAGCAAAAAAACCCTTAAAAATTGATTTTTTTTAAATTAAAAAAAGGGTCAAAATTCATGTGTAAATAGAAAAAAATATAAAAAAAATATTAAATGGCACTCCAAATCTGTAAAATGCAAATTAATATGTTCTACTATGATTAACACATCATATGACATGATTAAAACAGCAAAACAACCATTAAAAATTGATTTTTTGAATTTGAAAAAAAAAGGTTAAAATTCATATGTAAATAGAAAAAAAATATTAAATGGCACCCCAAATCTGTAAAATGCACATTATCATATTCTACTATGATTAACACATCATATGGCATGATTAAAATAATAAAACATATTAAAAAAGTAAATACCTATTTTTGACGAATTTCTGAAAAATGGCCCATCGAGCTTTGATTCAACCAAATCTATAATATAATGTGTTTTTGTCCCAAATAACCAGCCAAGGTTGGTCGAAATTACTATTAGAAGGAATAAAAAACAGTTTGAAAGCAAGAAGTTTGGAAAAAATAGCAAAAAAAGTCTTTAAAATGAAAAAAAAGAGCCGTTTTCTGACCATTACCGGTGGCCGTTACAGCCCGTATCGACACCGTATCGGCCGATACACATACAAAAAATGGTAATGGCCGATACGACCCCGAATCTACGTATCGGCCGATACGGCCGATATGTAACCGATTCCGCACACCTTGACCTTGACATGGATGTGGATATGGAGACTGCACAATTTTAAAAATAGCACCATGTTGCTATAACCATACCCATGCCATATCCTGTATTCCTACCCATACTGTATAGTTTGGGTACAACTACTATAAATCTGTACAAGTGTCTAGGTATCATAGCGGTTACATGCTACATGCATTCTTGTGACGACATTCACCTGCTTGATTTTTATTTTAAAATTTAATTTAATTTAATTTTTTACAAAGGTTTTTTAATTTTTGATGCAGATGGAGATGCGGTTTCTTTACTCTAAGCTTCATGATAAGTATACAGAGTTGAAGGTTTGCATGGCTTTTGCCACCAGTCTAATTGTACAAGAATGATTGAGAAGTAGCTTCTTCTTTTTTCTGTTTTTACCTTTTTTTCATTTCTTCTCCTAATGGTTTGGGCTCGGCATGTTTAGATGAGAAAGGAATCTAAGATTGAGCAGTACAACCATGAATAGAAATCAAACTTTATGAATTACGTATCTGGTACTCTTTTTCCTCGTCATATTTCTTATCCTTCATTTACTTCATTTAGTTTTATTGCATTTTTTTTATCATGCTTCAAAATTGTCACCAGCACCTATTACGTCAGTCAATATCTCTATTGAACTGTATTATGCTTTTGATAATCTACTTTTTTTTTCCTTTTATATTCTTTTCTTCAGATTCTACTACATGGACAACCCCATTTCTTCCAAACCAATCTGTCTTGACTTTTTTGTGGTAGCATATGGCCTCTTCATGAAACAATTTCTTAATATATTGCATGGACAGCCCCAACTGATTACCCTTAATCGCTCTTCATCTTCGAAAAACAGCATCACAAGTCATGGTTGTGAGTCTTGTGACTGGATTTTTAACCGTGGATATTATTTTCAGGACAACAAATAAGGACAAATGTTGAAGCTGTGGAACAATCTGCCCAATTGGGATTGTGAACACTGTTTGGCTTGGCATGAATTGAATGTAAAGGTACGGTCAATCTCACATTCAATTCGTTAACTACTAACTTAATTTCACTATTAACTATTGACCATGGAAACCATCTTTTACAGATTAATGCTATAAATGCTGCAACTGAAGCAGTTTGTCTTATTCTAAGTGTGGATGAGATAGTGAAAACACAGGTAAAGTCAACTTGTTAAAGATGGTGGTTTTCAAATTTTCTATTTTTATTTTTATAACTTGCCTTAACCCGTCATTGGTGCTTATATAGGTTTCTCTGTTCCAGTTCTTGCATTAGACGTAGTTCTTCTGGTTACTACGTTGCTCGCTCTTGACAAATTGCATTTCTTTGCATGAGCCCGTTGAAGCACAGCACACGCCGTGATTTTGCTTCACATTTGATTTGCATTGTAAGATTTCATGTGTGATTTTTTTGAGCAGATTTTTCAATTAGCATAGCTTGCTCATCAGTTGTTTTGAAAGTTCATCAAACAATTAGTTTAAGAGGGATTAACTCATCTTAATAGGTCTGACATCTATTAAAACAAAAACTTAGGAGACATTACCATTATACATTACTAGGCCTGAACTACAAAAAAAAAAAAAGAAAAAAAAAAGAATTTTTTTTTTTAAGAAGAATTTGGAATTTAAAGTATCTAATTTTCCATCCGCTTTTGGATTTGAGAAAAGAAGGAAATATAGAAAAAGATAATATATCATTATGGAACTGGTTGTCTTGCTATTGCTTCCTGCCATCTGTATGAGCTCCTTGAGTTACCTTTCAACCTGATCATTGTAATTGATTATCTTTGTGGGGAGAGTTCCAGTCATATGGTATCTGTCTCACATTTTCTAGCATATGTTGGATACCATTTGTCTGAGTTTTTGGGCATTGTTATGTTACTAGTGATAACATATGCCTCAATGGTTGGTAAGTTACTGTCCATGCAGGACATGCATACCATGTCAAATGTGGGTCAAATCAAAGCATTGAAAAAATGGGCCCCAACCATGAAGATTATGTCATTCAAATCAGGTCAGTGCACCATAGGGAAAACAGTGGACTATTTAACTCGTGTTTGCTGATGATCCAATTCAACATATTGTGGCTTTCCTGTGAGTGAACTCATCTAATTTTTATGACAGATGATCTTCTTGGCACACCTGTTTCATGGCTTGGATGTTGTACACACTTAACACCTGGCATTTGTGTTAAGGTTGATAGTACCATTCTGTCGATTATGGGTGTATGTGATCATTCCTTCTAATTTCTCAATGTGCAAACTAGATTGGGGGCTGAGAGTGGGATGATCTAGCTTGAATACATTTATATGCAAACCAACAACCACAACAACAATTCAGGTTCACTCTTAATGCATTGTTTTCCAAACAGGTTAAGGATCTTCTAGAGTTACATGCAAAGGAGCATCATATTCTTATCGTGAATAAACCCCAATAACTGAGAGAGTTGGAAATATTTGTTTCATTCCAAGGTACAGTCTGTGTTCTAATTATAGGTTGGTATTTGTTATAAAAGATTTCACAAATCAGACTGGTAGTAAGGTGGCTAGATTAGTCAATTGCCCTGAAATGGCGTGAAGCAGAGGTCTGTTCACCAGACATTCCAGAAAAATCGCAATTTGGTGAATCAGTTGAAATGGTGAAAAATGTAAAGTAGTGTAGTAGGAAATGCTGAAAAGTTGGAAAAAGTTGATATTTAAAATGTAAAGCAGTGTCGTGAGACTTGATGGGAAGTGGGAAATTTTTGATATTTTTTTAGTTTATTATTAGAAGCCAAAATATGTGCATTGGTGGGTGAAGCCAACACCAAATATCTGGGAGAAGGCTAAGCTGATGATAATCATTATTGCAAACCAAAGTTATCTAATAAATTAGAAGAGTTGCAGACTGTAGTTGACACCTCCCCTAGAAGTGATGACACTGAGCATTTTACATTGAGGTCGAGGGTACAAAATTCACAATTAAAGTTATGGTTTGGTACTGAGGAAATGTGAAATCTAACATCAGTCTAATGAAACAATGAAAGAGGATTTCACTTGCTAGAGGGCTATCTTTCTTTCACACTACGGATTTGTGGATCTATATGTAACTTCTGTCAGGAAAAAAGGCACAAATGAGAGTGAATAAGTAGCAAGTGTAAAAAAAGAGGAATAGTCATTTACAACCATAGCATGGTAAGCTTACCAATCTGCACCATCTCTCCACTAACGTGCCAAATGTGTAGGACATCCAAGCCATACACAAGGTGGGCTCTTTCTGTGTTTCTTGGCACAAAATTCAGGCTGGGTTCATACCTTTAGATTAGATCAGATTACCACCTGTTCATTCTAATGGTGTGGGCCAACTGATCTTCAAGATGGGACCCACCTCTTTGACAGTTTGGGTGTCCTTCACACATTCTATGCAAAGCAGGAATCACAATAGGACATGCTCCGTTTGGGCATTCTATGGTTATATATATGATCATTCCTCTCAAAAAAACATATTCAAAGAAGTTTTTATGCGTAAATCAACTAGGATTTCTCATTTTTACTTTTCATATTAAAATAAAAATAAAAATTGACTAACTAAAAACTCTATTGAAAATGGAAATCACATCAGTGTATCAGACAAGATATTCTCTTGAATTGGATTGTTTAGGTAGAAAGTTGGGGTGATCTGATGGCTTGACATAAAAAACACTAGAAATATGGTTTTCTAAGGTTATTTTAACCACAAAACTTGCCAGTTGTCTACTATGCTTCACTACTTAATTCTAGTTTTTGAAACATTCAGAAGAAAAAAGCATAGCCATCAATTTTATTGAGTCGAATTATGATTTGAATGCAGGTAGGAGCTACAAGTATGACGGTCCTCCGAAGTTTATGGCAGGCCTATTGGCTCCATGAGCACTGGGGAGGTTCAGATCATGCCCTAGTACAGCTCAGGAAGTCTCTTTTCGTATGATAAAAAAATACAAAAAGTATGTCTTCACTATTTGCAGATTGAAGGAAGCATGTCTTCACTATTGGCAGGCCTATTGGCTCCATGAGCACTGGGGAGGTTCAGAACATACAAAAAGTATGTTTGTCAAGTCGCACTCTCTGTCATGCAGCACATTGCCAACCTTATTGGGAATAGAACTCTAGTTCTGCCCGTGCCTGCATTTAATGCCATCAATGGAGGATCACAAGCAGGTAATAAGCTGCCAATGCAGGTATGGTTGAAACAAATAATATGTTATGAGAAGTGTTGTTGTGAAAATGACAATCGTAATTTGTTATGAGAAGTGTTGTTGTGAAAATGACAATCGTAATATGTTATGAGAAGTGTTGTTGTGAATGACAATCTTTTCGACTGTGTTTCTTTTTTATTTTTATTTCATATTTTATAGGAGTTTATGATCCTTCCTGTTGGGGCATCTACTTTCAAATAAAAGTACAATTTTTGTTTGAAATGATTTTTGTTACCTTCAATTGTTTATGTAGGTAGGATATCATTTGTTCTATGCAGTGTAACATGAACATCTATTTCACTTGTTGACCTCATACTATTGTTGTTATGGTTGCTGCTGTTGCTGAGCTACTACTACCACTAACACAACTGCCACCACTACCATCACTCTGTGAATATGTTTCCATTATGAAACTACCAGTTGGTATTTTAGTAGTATGCACAGCTTTTTGGCTTGCTATTTTGTACTTTTTCTTACTTTTTTGGGTTTTGTGACTAGTAATGGAATTTCAACTATTTTTGAGGCAGACTAGTGTCACTTGAGTTAATCTGATTTTTAACATGGATAATTTCTTAGACAAGAATGTTTCATGCAGTAATTCGAATGGCTAGGAGCACCATACAAACCGATGGAGTTGCTAAAGTCCGACTGGGCAACAATTAGAAAGTCTCCACCTTGGGCGATTGATTCTTGGTATGATGGGATCGAAGCATGTACTATGTTCCGTCAACCATTTGTGTTGACCATAGTGGAGGTGAGACAGTGATAACCAAACTCTCTTCGTAATTCCATGTTTCACGTCCAACTTGAAACTATGGGAATTGCTGTTTGGGTTGGCCTCAGAGGCCATTTCCTCTTTATTGAATCGAGTTGTTAGCAATTTTGTGAATAGGATTCTTACAAAACAATTGTGTGAATTATTTTTTGAATGACTATTAGGTGTAAGATTTTTTTTTTAAAATAATAAAAATAAAAAATAAAAAATTTGACAAATTTTTTTTATTTACAGATATTTTAGCGACGGACCAAATTCGTCCCTAATTTCTAAACAAGTAAAAAAGCAACGATGGATTTTAGGTCCGTCGCTCTCATATTAGCGACGGATCTTATCCGTCGCCAATATTTTAAATGACAAATAATTGGGTGGTTTTTTCTGAATTTCAGCGACGGATCTTATCCGTCGGTAATATACGACAAACCTTATCCGTCGTAGATTAAACGACAGATTTTATCCGTTGGAAAAGAAAAAACGACCCAGTAAACAGCGACGGACGAAATTCGTCGTTTATTTGGTTTTACGACGGATTTGGTTCGTCGCAAATTCACGATTTTGGCGTAGTGAGAAGATTTTAATGGTGGGCATTTAATCACTATTGTCCAACAACGTTCAGATTGCTGCTGGACGGTATGGATGAAACACATACTTCACGTGGGCCCCACAACCACTGGATGACGTGGCTACATCACATACATCACGGTGGTCCCACGTCCAAGCAATGGACGGCGTGGATTAAAACATACATCAGGGTGCGTCCAGCACCGTCCCACACTAGACGGTGTGGACAACACATACATCACGTGGGCCCATCGTCCATGGCTAGACGGTGTGGATAGAATACATACATTAAGGTGGATCCCACATCCACATGGCTGGACGACATGGAATAAAACACATATATCATGGCAGGCCCCATGATCTGAACGGTTTGGATGACCCACTGTTCCATTGCTGGACGGTGGGAATACAAAAGATACAGTAAGGTGGGTCCACGTGGTGGCCCACCAGCTTAGATAAAGCTGATATTGGTGTTTTCCCTTCCATCCAGGTCTCTCCAGATGGATAGGCAAGCAGGGTCCACTGAATGCTGGGCCAGTGAACGGCCTGGATGAAACACATAATACATGGTGGGGTCCATGGTTGCTGGATGTGGTAGCGATGAACGACGGAGATATAAAATGCACACATCATGGTGGTGTCCATATGGTGGGCCACACGTTCATAGACCAAGCTGATATTTGGGTTTCTCCCATCCAAACAGGCTCGTGAGGCCGTTGGATGTCCAGCAACATGGACAGCAAGGACGTCCAGCAAATCAGGATGGCTGGACATCGTACACACATTAAGTGGGCCACATCCATTAGGGAAAGAGAGAGAGAGAGAGAGAGAGAGAGAGAGAGAGAGAGAGAGAGAGAGAGAGAGAGAGAGAGAGAGAGAGAGAGAGAGAGAGAGAGATGTGGAGGGGAGGGCTCTGCCACTATAAGCCCTCCCTTAACTCAATACAATGCATACATCAAATGGGTCCCACCACATGTGGGCCCTCAAATCATCAAAATTAATGGTGGAAATCCCTTTCTTACCAACAATGAAGATTCACCCACCGATTACACTTCTTCTTGGTTCTTGGGATGCTAAGCTCCTTGGCTTCTTTTTTGATGGAGGATGATGAAGATTGAAGGGTTAGGATGAGAGATTTGGGATAGGGAGTGGGCCACAAACTTGGCTATCCTTGGTGCTTCTCTTATTTGGACGGTTGCTCTCTTTGGTTGCTTGGAAATGGTAGAGAGAATGGGAGGGAAAGGGGATGTGATGGGGTGAAAAGGAATGGGTTGTGTAAGAGAGGGATGGGTGTGTGTAAGAGAGAGTTGACTTTGGGGATGTCTTGTGTAAGAGAGGGATGGGTGTGATGGGTGGAATGATGGGTTGTACTTGACTTGCACTTGATTGATTGATGTGATAGATTGGGTATAGATTCTCTCGGGATTCGTAACGCGCGGCGTTTCCTTGAAATATATGCGGGCCCACTACTCCTAGCTTGGGTATCGCATCGGTGCGCAAGACACAACATTGGAATTGCAGCGTCGATGTGGTCGCTAGGGTATAGGTTTTGAGTCGAGTCGACTCAGATATACGAGATGAGACTTAGGGTCACGCACAAATGCCAACTATAGGTCGTGGGTTCTCGAAATTCAACGGGGAGGATTGTGGATGTCAAAGGAATGGTAAGGTTTAGGATATGGGCCTTACACATCTTCCTTGAGATTAACACTCCAATAAGGATTCCAACCTCCATCTTGAAGATGAGCTTGAACTCAACCACTTTTTAGAGATTAACCATATTGGAAAATCCTGTCTAAATTCTTTAGAAGACCCATATAGGTGAATCTCCTAGGATTACAACCTTTCCATGTTTTGTACGAGATTTAGTCAACCTCCCATTACCTTGGTCAACTAAATGGAGTATCACATGCAACGTGTTAGATCTTAAAGTTGAAGTATTAGCAAAGCATTCACATCAACAATCTGGGAAGCATAAGAGGAGCTGATTGAAGCGCGTAAAAGCATCAATTAAGCAACTCGAGAAGGTGATATAAAAGAGGCTCAATCCGACAAGTTATCAATTGTAAGAGCCCACACACTCATTTTTTTATGTAGGATTGAGTGTAAAGTTTATAACCCAAACTCACATAGGTTCTTGAATAGGACCATATCACCACCGAAACGGGTGAGTACGTATATAAGTCCTTGTGTAGGTCACTGACACGGGTGAGTATATAGATAAGTCCTTGTATAGGCCATCGACATGGGTGAGTACGTGGGTAGGTGCTTCTGTAACCCACCGACATGGGTGTGTACGTGGTAAGTTCTTGCGTAGGCCATCGCCACGGGTTAGTATGTGGGTAAGTCCTTATGTAGTCCTTCGACGGGAGTGTACGCTTGTAAAGGTTAGAGATAAACCCGATTTAAAACCTCCAATAGTGAAATCCGGTACCCTCAAAGAGAGTGCATTTGCTGGGAATGAAGTAGGAAAATCGAACCACTATACATGCTTGTGTTTGAGATTATGAATTGTGTACATTCTTATGCATGTCTATGTGATTGTTAGTTAAATCTTATAAATGCATGAATTGAATTGTATCCTAGCCACTTAATTTCTAATGCACACGCAAGCTCACTATATCTTATAGACTAGTTGCTTCATTGGCATATTTATTGTACTCTATGTGCTTAGACCCACTTTGACTTAGAAGCTGATGGCAGAGTGCGGTATATGTATAATGCCAAAGCTCTCAATGTTATTTATTGTATGGTTTCCCCTGCTGAATTTAAACATATTTACATGTGTGAAATGGGTAAGAAAATGTGGGACATATTGGAAGTCTTTCACGAGGAAAATAACATAGTAAAGAGATTGAACCTTTAACTCTTAATGACCCAATTTGAAAACATAAAAATGAAAGAGTATGAAACTTTAATGGAGTTTTATTCTAAACTTAATGATATTTGCAACTCCATATAGGGTTTAAGAGAGATGAGCTCTGATGGTCGTATATGTAGGAACATACTTATATTCATCTCGGATAGATTCACTCCCAAGATAACCTCCGAAGAAGAGTGTAGGAATATAAACGAGATGAATGCATAAAAACTCTTAGGTTCCCTATAAACTTATGAACTTCACTTTAAGGCTCATTCTAGAGTAAAGAAACTAGTTGTCCTTAAAACATCTCATAGGCATAAGATTGTTAAATCTGATAGTGATAGTGATAATGAGGATCAGATGAGGATGATGAATTATCTATAAATTTTAAGAAATTTCTCAAATTTAATAGAGGGGAGAGTTGTGACACAAAGGGTAAATCGGTTGAACCTATGCGTAAAAGCAAAATTTTCAAAAGACCGAATGTAACCTAGTATTCTAACTGTGAGGGGTATGGACATGATGTCGTCAATTATGCTAGTAAAGTAATATAAAAAACAAGGCTATGGCGGTAATATGGGATGATACATAAGAGTCTGAATCCAATTCAAGAGATTCCTCTAGTGAAGAAGACCTTGGACACTTACGTGTTCGAATGGCCTCCACCACAGTGTCCTTCCTTATAGACTTAGGAGACCATAACACCTCAGATAGATGACTTTAGAAGGTCCGTTTGGGCTGAATTGTTATATCGGAGGATTAAGCCTCATTTGTTGAGCTCAATAGTTAAATCTGAGAATTTTAGCTTCATTAATGTAAGCTTATAGTAAAATTAGAGGATTTCAACCTCTTTTTTGTGCTTAATTGGTATATTCGAGGAGTTTTAGCCTCATTACTTTATGATAGTTTAGCTCCAAAGTTGCTTGATTTTAATTTCATATGTTTATTGCTAGACAATCATTGGTAATTCCTAGTTCGATTGGTATATCTTTTAAATGACCATAATAAGTATGCTTCTTATATTTAATATTTATATGTACTCAATTTCCTTGTTAGTATGTGCGTTATAATTAGTAAATTCATGACTTAGAGAATTGTTTTATGTTATGTTTTTATTGGTATATCTATTGGAATTAACTCTTTGTCAAATATTGACAAAATGAGACAGAAAGATCAAGTCCTACGGAAAAATGAATTATATTTTATAAGTTCTGTTTGTTTTAGGGATTGATGAAGATAGGGTGAGCAATTATGGGAGAGCCATGCAAGTGTTATATAACTTATTTTTATCAAGTTGTAAATCATTTATAATTTAACATGTAATATTTATATTTGTTTGGGTATGTCATTGGTATGGACCATGACATTGTCTAGTTTAGGTTTTTATCACATAATTGACAAAAGGAGAAATTGTTAGTGCATTGATTTGTACACCTTATATGCCAATCACGTGCGTCTATGTGTTAAAGAGTCAGTTGAGCTATTGAAAGTTAAAGATCAAAGACACATGAAAACTGGAGTATCAAGGAAGCGAGGAACAAGTATATGAGCTGCCTTGGTTATCCTAACCTTGAGACAAAACAACCCTTAAATAAATTATCTTAGCATTAATAAATAAATCTTGATCATCCCTTAGCCTTAGAAGCTTAATTGAAACATGATAAGTAAGGTTAGAAGAGGTGTGAAGCTGCTGTGAAATCATATGCCGAAAACAACAATTTCAAAGTAGTCCTCGATGCTATGATAGGTTGCCGATGGGACTTGATAGAATTGAAGGACTACTCGATCCGATCGAAGAGTCAGTTTAGCAACCCAACATATAAATTCATGATTTTTTCGATGGATCGACCTTCGATCCCATTGAAGATCCATTCGATCGAATTGATAATGCCATGTACTAGCCACTTTATAGCCGTTCAAATCAGTTTCTTATAAAAGGACATTCAATTTTTGGGGAAAATGATGAGTTTTTGGTGCAATAGAAGTTTAGATAATTTCATGTTCACATCCCTCATCCTAAGCCTTTAAACCAATGAGTTCCAAGTCATATTCATTGAGATTAACATTTTAATGAGGATTCCAACCCCCACCTTAAAGATGAGCTTGAACTCCACTTTCTAGAGATTAAACCCAATTCTATTGACTAATCTTCTGTTTAAAGCCTCTATAAGACCCATATAGGTGAATCCCCTAGGATTACAAGCCTCCCATGTGTTGTAAGAGATTCAACCAACCTCCCATCACCTTGGTCACCTTAATGGAGGATCGTATATAAAGTATTTGATATTGGAGGTAAAGCATTAGCAAAGCATCAACATCAACGATTGGGGGAGCACAAGGGGTTTGATTAAAGCATGAGAGGGCATCGATCAAGTAACTTAAGAAGGCACTACAAAAGAAGCTCAATCCAACAAGTTATCAATTATAAGAGTCTACACACTCCTTCCCTATGTAGGATTGAGTGTAGAATTTATAACCCAAACTCGCGTCGGTTAGGACCGTATCACAACGGACACAGATGAGTATGTGTGTAAGTCCTTATATAGGCCACCAACATGGTTAATTATATGGGTAAGTCCTTGTGTAGGCATCTAATGAGAGTGTATGCTTGTAAAGGTTAGAGGTGAACCTGATTTAAAACCCCTGATAGTGAAATTTGGTATACTCAAGGATAGTGCATTTGTTGGGAGTGGAGTAGGGAAACCAAATCAACATGCTTATGTTTGCAATTGTGAATTGCATACATTCTTATTCATTCTTATGTGATTGATTAGTTAAATCTTATAAATGCTTAAATTGAATTGTATGCTTGGCACTTGTAATGTATATACAAGCTCAATGTCTCTTATAGACTAGTTGCTTTATTGACTTATCTATTGTAGTTTATGTGATTGGACCTACTATTGGCTCGGAAGCCTTAGTGTTAATTTTCATTATTTTTAATTGATAAAATAGTTTTACAAAATTGTGTGAATTGGCATAATTTTTATTTCTTCCTTATTACTCACCCTGTAGGACATAATAATTCATTCCTTAGCTTCGCCAAGCTTTCGCACATATCCATAGTATCCCACCATGCAATTTCAGTATACATGGGGCCTTAGATTAGAACCACAATTAACAGACATGGGTGCATATGTGTTTGTGTCCGTGGGAGCCTCTATTGAGAGTAAAATGTAGGGCCTTATATTGGGACCGCTAGTGGTTGTTGGTTAGCTAATAGAAAACCAACTAAAGTCTCTTGAGGGAGCCACCGATACAGGTAGAAATGTGTTCTTCTGATACAAAAGTGTATGTGCATAAGGTCCTTACATAAGGATGTAGAGTTTAGGAGAGAACTTATTTGAAAACTCATAAGATAGTGAATACCAGTACACTCGAGGAGAGTACATGCATAGTGCCCCAATTTTTTGTAGTAAGTTATACAGACTTGTATAAACCTAGAAATGCATATTTACCTCATATGGAATACAATGTAAACATAGACACCATGAGTTAGTATATCCTCACTCGTATACATAGTCGAAGTAATTAAATTTTGGGGATAAAATTATTTATAAGAATGGTGGATTGTAACATCCTAGATGTTACCGTTTTAGCCTAGGTTCATCCTGTGGTTTGATATATGTATCTCCCCTTAATTAATGAGAATTTTAGCTTATTTAGTGAATAACTCTTTATCTTTAATGATTTAAATATGAGTTCTTTTGAATAATTTCTTAGAAATGTGACTATAACCATGTAGAATCATTAGATTTTCCAAAACTCCCAAATCAGAAATAATTATGAATATGCCAATAACTTAGACCCTTGAATCCTAGATCACATGGTTATTATGATCCGTTTGATGTGAAATTTTATACAATGACTATGTATAAAAAATTAACCATACATGTTGAATTTCAGCCCTTAGATCATTGTAAAAGTGGACCAATTGATAAATCATCTCCTTAACCATTGATTTTGGTGTCCATCAAGTGAGGAAAGCTTGTGGGTAGTTGTAGTAGGAAATTTTCCTTCATATAAATGACTTATATTTCCCATCATATGGAGCGAGTGTGAAATATGAGAACCCCACATTGTTAGCCATTTAAAACTTGTCAATCTTTCTAACTCTACACATTTTGAATACCCACTTTTCACTGTCAATCACAAATAAAATTTTGACTACACTTTGATCTCATATGACTACGAGATCATAGAAAATTTAGACCTCGATCTATGACCCTAGACTATTAAATATTGGTCGCCTTAAAGTCAATTCCTTCCTTTTGGCGCAAAAGGTAATATTTTAGATTTAGACCTTTTCCACCATCGATCAAACAATAAAATTTGCCTAATCATTTGTTTATATTGACTACCCACATTTCTACCAGAATTGGGCCCTGATCATTAAGCGTAGACCATTAATTGAGATCAAGTATGTTTTAGCACTGCTAAGAAAATTTTCAAGATAGGGCAATCTAAATTTTGGATCACCAGAAAAATTATGTACCCTGCCCCTATTCGATGACCCTGACACCATGAATAAGTTAGATTTGAAGAAATATTTCTGATTTAAGGATATTTGAGAAATCCAATTCAAGTGGGATGCGACACACCCCCCTCTCACTCCTATTCCTTTACAAAAGGGTGTGTTCGCCCCTTCTCCACTAAAAACCCCACACACACCACCTTCCCACGTCCAATGTAGAGAGAGAGAGAGAGAGAGAGAGAGAGAGATCTAAGCCTATACGCTCATCTATTCTTTTCCTTCTCCACATGTGTGGTATCTCCCTCTTACTTAAGTGACGTCATGATTCATGTAAAAGCCATCATATATTGAGATTTATGTGTATAGTATGATTTTTAATGTTGTTTTCATGTTAATAAGTTGCTGGATAATTATAAATTATTTATCCATTTTGATATTGTATTTGAGATATAATTTTAATAATGTTGGACATATTTTGTGATTCGGATCACAAAACTATACCTTAAATTGTGAAACTACAAGCGTTGGTGCATAGTTTGTGCATCCAATGGACCGGATAGTTATATCAGCAAATCTTATGATTTTACTGACATTAATCTGACCTAAAATCTACATTTTAAACCTTAGGGGGTGTTTGGCACATAGTATTAGGAAGGATTAGGTGGGATGGGATTAAAAAAACGTAATTATTACATGTGGCAGGGATTGTCCTCTCTTACCATGGGATAAGCTTAATTCCATGCTATGTTTGTAATACGGTGGTACATTGAATAGATATAATCACCATCATTTGAAAATATTGAGAATAACATATATGTGTTATATCCAAACCATTCATCTGTTTTGTAACCTCATTTTACAGCATGGGCCTAAAAATGAGGCAGATCCAAAACTTATGTGGCCTCAAAGAAGTTTTCAACGGTAGGTATTCAATCCCCACTGCTTTCTATGGTGGGGTCCACTTGAGGTTTAGATCTACTTGATTTTTTGGTCCATGCTCTAAAATGATCTCGAAAAATGGGTGGATGGTGTGAATATAGCCCAGACATCATGGTGGGACCTACACAACTTGCTAACATTGAGTGGAATTGGCACGGGACCCAATGCAACTCCATCTAATCTAATTCCAAGCTTTTCCATTCTTTTTAAGCATTGAGTGGAATTGGCACGAGACTAAATGAAATTCCATCCCACCTAATCCCATCTAATAGCATGCGCCAAACGCCCCCTTAGGGTAGTGGGACTTACTTTTGGAGTAATTTGAACTTATCGAGTGACCCATCTGACATGAAATTACACTGTTGTGCCTATGGATTCACTTTAAATGTATGGACTATTTCTACCCTATTTGAATTTATCTTATTGTAATTCTAGATTAATTAGTCTATGAAAACACCATTGGACTTTTTATGAATTCATGTGGAGTGATGGATACAAGCCTTTCCCTTCACCGATTTTAAGAGCAATGTATGTTTCCACTCTATATTGAGTTGGCTTTTGCTCCTCTCTCCTTATTTTTGTTGAGTTAGCCAAATGCTACTGTTCTCTTTTATTGATTTAGCCTAATGCTACTTTCCTCTTTTATTAGGTTATCCTTGAGTTACCTCCCTTATTTTATAGCTGGGCATGTGTCTTGAAATTCCAAAACTCCCATAGTTTTATTTATTTCTTTATTGATGCAAGTGATGTGTTGAAGGTCTCACAACTAGTGGCTTATATGTAGTTATCATGGATGTAATACCCTCGGGGTAGTGACCCTCTTGGTCGATGCGTAAATTATTGAATTTAGGTAGTAGTGCACACATCGATGTAAGTAATCTATAATGTGTCTTACATCAGGTTTTTGGGATTGGATGTTGTAATTAGTCACTCTATAAACAAATTGTGTTATGTAATTCATCTAATCCATTTGTTGTCTCGTCTCGAAGTATTCACGTAAATCCATGGTAGTGTCAGATGCACCAACGAATCTCCGTAGTTATAGGATACAGAGCGAGCCAAATTTTTATGAATTATATTTCACAATATGGTGGTCACTATGTATGATGAGCCACACACACTATAATAGACATGCATTCATGTAGGTTGGTTGCACATATTGATACACTTCATAGTAGTAGAGTACGAAAAATATCAGAACCTTTATATTGTCTTACTTTGATAAATTACTTAAATTATGTTAATCTTGAAGGATAACTATCACTCCATACAGATAATGCAGGTAATTCACAGGTTGAAGATATGGGCAATGCATGATCTCCCTATAAAAGACTGCAAGTGTCGTGAGATTATGTTGTCGAAGTTTTTATTTTATTTTAGCTTTTTCATGCTACGAATTTGGATATTTGTAATAAGCTCTCACCTGTGTAAATATTAAATGATTAGTTGAACTTTTATATTTAATTAGAATAAGATTTATAATATGGTTGGTTTTATTCTTGTGAATAGTTAACTCCGTGAATATAACTTGATGTAATTTTTTAAAAAATAAGATGCAAGTTTGAAGCATCTAATTATTACTTTATTAACACCCGGGATTCTCAGGCATGATTATGTACTCAGGCCGTAAAAACTCGGGACATTACAATACATTTGTCAGGAGTGGAGTTGGGAAACCGAACCACTATACATACTTGTGTTTGTGTTTGTTATTTAAACACAATTCTATACATGCTTATGTATTTGATTAGTTAAATCATATGAATGCTTGAATGGGGTTGTATGCTAGGCACTTAACTTATAAGTACACACAAGCTCACTATCTCTTATAGATTAGTTACTTAATTGTTATATCATTTATAGTCTATGTAATTTGACCCACTTTAACTTGGAAGCCTTTACCTTATTAGTTTTAATTGTTAAATTGTATTAATTAGGTAAAATTTTAAAGTGGATTTTAAGCTTTGCCAAGGCACATGACGTGATAGACAATCCATGCAATTTTAGTTGGTATTAGAGAGGGTTTATCTTCAAGGACTTAATCATCTAGAGTAAGATCTGAAAAAGAGCTTTAGAATTATGTCTACCCATGAGAGGAATGTCGTCACTCAGACACCTTATTTTGATGAGTATAACTACGCTTATTGGAAGGCTAAGATGGAGGTATGCTTAAGATCCATTGACCTTATTGTTTGGGTAATTGTTAAATAATGATAAACTATACCCTTGGAACAAGTTGTGGTTGATGGTAGAATCATTAGCACTTCCAAAGATAAATCCATATGGAATGTGTTGAGGGTCAAATATTGCATATTAGACCCCAGTTACGGCCTGAATTTACATACATAATACTATTAACGATCCATTTTAATTGTGTTTGTGATGCAAGGTTTATTTACGAGCTAAACTGAAAAAGGATGCTAAATGCATAGATTTAATGCTCTAAGATCACCAAGGAAAGGGATGGACCCCAGGGGACCAAGATCGAGGAAATTACACGCCGAAAATCAAAGGAAATCAAGCCACCCACGTTAAATGGGCTTGAAAGTCAGCCAGAATGTAAGATCACACAGTTTCTACCATCCATTCGGCTCGAAACTTTATACAGGGCTTGAGGACTCCAAATTAACCATACACGTCAAATTTAGCCCTCAGATCCTTGTGGAAGTGCCCTAACGGACAGAATAGAGCATGAATCTGTGATTTGGGGCCCACCGAATATTTGGATATGCTTCAATTTTAGTTTCAACCCCTTATATGAGGTGACAAAATGGATGGATGGAGCATATTTCTCATAAATATCACAGTGGACCCTACATGGGGGTGCGAGAGTGCACATGCGATGCACTCCCACGTCGCACTGAACCTGAGGGAATAGTCAGCGGTCGCTGACCCGACCGAAAATGGATATTTCCATTTTCTTCACTAGCGTCTACACGTCTGGACGCTGGGACAAGTAGTGGGCCCACATCGTTCATCAAACCAACGATCATGACCGTCCATTCAATCCAGGAGATGGCCACGACCATCGCTAAGGTCTCCTTTCGGCCCCATACACGTGTACACACGTAGATTGATGGAAAACGCAGGATGAACGGCGAGGTGAGTTCATACAATGGGCTGCACCAAAACTCGACCAAAACCACTTTTTTTTTTTTTACTGAAATTGCGCCAGGAATCCAATGAACGTGGTGGATTTGTTCGAAAACATCGCTCTGGGGCTCACCGAGCATCTCAGCGAACCCACGTGCGTAAGCCTACGCGTCCGGACGTCCAACCTCCGTGAGCCACTGTACGATCAAAGGAGTGATCAGATCGATGATCCGATCCGTCCAGAAGATGCAGAGGGGGGTCCTGACCTCATTCATGAAGGCCAAACAGATGATGAGGATGGCCAGCTGTCCCAAAATCCATCCAAGCACAGGTCGTTTGCGTTTTGTTGCGTAAACAGGGCATGAGGAAATCGGATCCATTTTCGCTGTTGCTGCGAAAGAGGAGTGTGTGACTCCTGTTCTCTCCTATCCGACTTACGCACTGACTCCACCGTCCTGCTGTTTCTATAAAAGGGAGAGAGAAAGAGAGCTGAAGGGATCCTTTGGGGGGACGTGAGCATAAGAGAGTTAGTTTGTTTTTCTTTTCTTTTCCTTTTTCTTTTTATTTTGCTTTTGTTTAAGGGATCCAACCCATTCGTGTTGGGCTGAACCTCTTAGCTAGGGCTAAGAGGTGAAGCTTGTAGTGTGATGGGTAGTTTCCTATTGTTTTGATTCATGTTGATGAACCTTCTCTGATTATAGTTTGATATATGAAATGCCTTTAGTTTTTAATGGTTTGTTGTGACTGAAATTACAATAGATCTGTGATATCTTTTGGTATTTTCATGCATGTATGGAGTTTATGATCGTAGGGATCTCGTTATTCACCATCGTCTCATAGGCATGGATGGATGATGGAATCCTTCCCTACATTTATACCTCTCTTCGATTGGTTATGGATTAGATAAATTCTGTTGTTTGCTTTATCTCCTGGGCATGGTTTTGTGATGGAATCCATTCTAATTCACATCCTTCTTATCTTTTGAAAACTATATCAAAGGAAGTTCAGATTGTGCTTTAGTGATATATCTTCCAACTGGATGAAGATGGGACTCGAAATCCAGTTGAGTTCGTGAATCAAGCGTAGATCTCCCTGATATCTACAAGTGGATCCTCTGAATCCGTAGTTCTCACCTTTAAATTTCACCAATTTTAGTTTACTATTTCACCATTATTCCTTCAATTAGTCATGATTTGGATTTCACCTTCTTCTGGTTCTAGTTCTGGTTACTTTCAGATTACGTACAGGTTTCAGTCCCTGTGGATTCGACCTCGGTCTTACCGAGTTTATTACTACATCACAACCCTATACTTGGGGAGTGAATAGAATGCGAATGAGAGAGCTCAATATACCTGTGATACCAAAGCTCTCAATGCGATTTAGCATATAGTTTTTCTGAATAAATTTAAACGCATTTGCACACGTGAAATGAGTAAGGAAGCATGAGACACATTGGAGACCACCCACGAGGGAACTAGCATAACAAAATGCTCGAAGCTTCTACTTTTAATGAGCCAATTTGAATAGATTAAAATGAAAGAGTTTGAAATAATCATGAAGTTATATTCTACATTGAACATGACTACCTAATATCAAATTATTACTAATAAATATGGTATGCTATCCTGATATAATGGCAGGGTAGGAATGAATGGAGGAGGAATTGACACTTTTATAATCATAATAAGTGTTACTTCAATCGTTATGGTCTCTGGGGAGTATTGCAAAAAAATAAATATTTCGAATATCACACAAATGAGTAGATTTTGAACGTCTTCATCTCATCGATAGTATAATTAAGACTGGTGATGTATATTACATCTCCCAGTTGAGGATGTGGAAGTCTACTTTTTCAACCTCTGTGGAATCCTTCGAAAGAGGAAATACCCAACTAATGTGAAGCATGTTATAATGGAAGAACCTGTTATTATGTTTCTCTACACATTGGGGCTAATGGTTGTAACCGAGTCATTGGGCATTGCTTCATGAGGTCCAGTGAAATAGTAAGACGTTCCTTCCATAGGGTGTTGGATGCGATAGTTTCATTATACCCCGAGTTAATCAAACTATCTAAACCAGAAATCCCTATGGAGATAACATCAAACCCACATTGGAGTTCATACTTTCAAGTGATAAAACTTGAACAAATTTATGCCTTATATAAGTGGAATTCTCATTTTTTGTGGTTATTTTGCTGATCTAAAATTCGATATAGGATTGTATTGGCACAATAGATGGAACACATATACTAGCACATATTCCTACCATTGAGAGTATTGTCTATCATAATCGGAAAAGCATGGTGAGTCAAAATGTAATGGTCATATGCTCATTCGACATGAAGTTTGTTTACGTATTGGCGGGATGGGAAGGATTCGTATTCGATGCTTAGGTCTTGAATAATGCTTTGACCCATCCACATGATCTGTTTACAATCTCAAATGGTAACTTAAAAAATACAAATTTATTTTATGATTCTTATGCATCCATTGCAAAAAAAAAAATTATCTTGATTAAATGACCACAACAATGTAGGAAAATACTACGTAGTAGATGCTACATACGTTCACTCACCAGGATTAGCCCCTTATCGTGGTGTGAGTTAACATCTTAACGAGCTCCGTACAGGCCGTAATCCATGAAATAAGAAAGCATTATTCAATTATAGGCACACTCAACTTCACAACATTATCGAACATTAATTTGGAGTCTTGAAAGCTAGGTTTACTATCTTAAAGGCTGCTCCACAATATCTTGTATTCACTTAAGTGAAGATCATACTTGCATGTTGCATTTTGCACAATTTCATATGCCTTGTCGGAGATGACGATATTGCTGATGATGTGGGGACTAGTGGAGATGGTTGGGATATCGTTACACCATCACCCGTGGATATTACCACAATTGACTTAGGCCGCATCATCATTAGTGCAATGTAGGCCGAGCAAGATGAGTGGGTCAGATTTTATGATGACATTGCAACCAGGATGTGGAATGATTCTCATCCAGTGAGTGCAAGATTCTGAATTTCTGTTCTAATTTATGCTTTGTAAGTGAAGAGGTAAGGTGATGGTTTCTGCCTTTTTCTGGACATGACAAATTCCGTCATCTTTTTAAACTAATGTGGTATTTTTTTAAAAAAAATAAATCCCATTGTAAGAATCTATTTACATGTTATATTTCTCACTGTTGTGAACAATATAATTATAGTATATATTTCCTTAGCTTGCATATATAATTGTGTTATATGTCATCCATAATAATCCCTACTATACTGTAGATAAACGAAATTACATCATAAGAGATGTCTCTGAATAAGTACGGACTACTATCAACCCCTACCAAATATCATCGTCAATCCTTCATTGATTGTATTGAAAGTAACCCCCTAACAACACCGAGGAGGATACCTTGCAAGTACACTTCAAAGTCTATAGAGGAGAGGTTGTCCCTTAGTGGGATGTTTCGCTGGATAATTGCTTAATTGATGCACTAATGGATGAAATTGTTAACGGTCATAAGAGCTGACATGGCTTTTAAAAGGAATCTTATAAGCTTGTTGTCGACAGCATGAAACATATACTAGGAATGACCATTACTACAGAAAACATGACCAACCGACTCTACACTATTAAGAAATTGTACTTTACGGCTAGAGATCTAAGGAATGCTAATGGCTTTGGTTGGGATAATGAGTTGAAGATGGATATGCATCAGATGAAGTGTGGACAGATTACATACGAGTTAGTGACAACTATTATTCCCATTATTAATTATGTTTCTTATGTTTGAAATTTAGTGATGCATTATCATGACCCGAACTACATTTTCTCTGTCATTAGTCACATCCTTACACAAAAAATTTATGAGGGAGGCCAATGCCAAGATATGATAACCTAGAGTATTTATTTAGGAAGGACTGAAGAATAGGTCGCTCATGTATAACTAGAAACATCCCCCAAAGTTTATGAGGCAAGGGAAACAAATGCCCAACAAATTCAACTGCTAAGATTATGGACCTCAATGAAGATACATTTGATTTATCGTTTAATACATATGGAGATAGTAATCTTGACATTTGCTGGGAGTTATGATAACAAGGAAGGACTCAATATTCCCCCTCCTAGCCCTGTACGAGATGGAATGAACTCTGCCAATACAACAAGAACAATGAACTCTCAAAAATGGGTGTGAGTTCTTCATTCGTAGGAGATGGTTGGTTCATGGATGACTAATATGGTAGAAGTAATGAAATCTATTGCTATTATAATAAAGCAGTGGAATGACTATTCAAGGAAGAGAGATAATTCCATCATTGCATGAGGTAAAAGGTTTGAGTGCAAGAGACATACTTGGTGGGACTAATTTGCTCTCTAAGTAAGAAGCGTATAGTAGTGATGCTTTGCTTAACCTACCCAAGAAAATGAGGTATCGTTTCCTCATGAGATTGCTAGGGGCAAAGGAGGCAGACCTCTAATAGGCTGAGAAAATGAATGGTTTCCTAGTGGTAGCTTGATTTGGGTGGTTTTTTGGTTTTTTTTTTTTTTTTTTTTTTTTTTTTTTTTTTTGTGGGATAAAAGGCATTTTTATTGATGCATATGGTTAAATATTTTGGACATTTTTTTTTTTATTGAATTGTGGTGATCGAGTAGCCTTTTGGGGATATTTTTGGTTCATACTGCTTAGTTGAATGCAGCTTATATGACACATGAGCTTGTGTGTCGCGTTGTTGTTTTAAATCTTTTTTGACATCTATTGTTTGTGGAATTGCTTAATAAACTTATGATTCTACTATATGTTATTACAAGGAAACAACCCTTAATCTTCATTCATGGTTTATGATTGTGTAGTTGTAATATTCATTATTGCCTCAACTTTTTTGTTTCCACTATTTATAACTTATTACGTCAATCTATGCATCCAATTGAGTTTTATTGCATGCTTTCATTTCTTTATTGATACCTCTTTAAAAGATTAATTTTTACATTTATAGTGAAATGAATATGAAACATCTTATAATACTTTTCAATATTGTAGAACATTGGTATTATATATTTTCTAATTATCTTCGAAATGATACTTGGTAGATGGGAAAAGTGTGTGTCATGTTCAACAAAAGGATTCCCAGTATCTACTCTATATGGGAAGAGTGTAAAGCCCAAGTCAAGGGTTATAACAAGGCACAGTTAAAATTGTATTGGACTGCATATGAAGCGTATAAGGAATGGGGAGCATTCATTGGGATATATTAATATCCTAATGTTCTGGTGGGAGAGTTGCCGGATGAACACGATATCAATCATTTCGACCACTCGGACATGGCATAACGAGAGAGAGAGAGAGAGAGAGAGAGAGAGAGAGAGAGAGAGAGAGAGAGAGAGAGAGAGCCAGCCATGCATCCACAAGTACCCCTACATATTATGAGGTTGGTGAGAGTAGTCTTGTAGGGGACAATGGATGTGCGGTACTTGGGTTCGTATGTGCCTTATTGCTATTTATCATAACCATATAGTTGATGTTCTACCATTAAGGGAGGTAGAAGATGTGTGAAAAATGGGGTGGCCTTTTCAAAAGTCGACATACTTGTGTTCTTGTTAGGGTTGTGATGTTTGATGCTTATGCCTTTTATATTTTTGTTAGTTTGGATGTATGGGTGTAGGATCCTAAGGACTACCTTTTCCATGGACCTTATAAGTTTGATACCATGGCTTGAACTCTTTTTGGACAATGATCATGCATATGCATACGTAGTTGTGCAACATATGTGCATATCCTTTGAACAAGTTACTTAACCTCTAAATAGATTTCCAATTTGTATGTTGTCAGGGTGCATTTGGAGTACGTGTACGATTTAAGGAGTTCACATACTTGGATGTCAGGATTGCTGGTAAGTAAATCACTATGATGGTGGCAACAATTTGTAGCAACCCAACATATGCAGTGTATGGTATGACACGAGGCAGAGAAAATGGGGACACAACAACAGTGATGTACATGTCCTTTATACAACTATTGTTGTCAGTGTAATGCCTAGTGGCATGAATTGAGAACTGGATATTAAACAGGTAAGAAAATATCATTCATGTGGGTTTCTTATTTGTACGTAAGATATGTGATATTTGGCCCCAGCCTAGATGGTGTGGCACTTGCCGTGGGAGCTACCTACCCTAGATTATTCCTAAATCTCCACATATGGGCATGCTATCCTGAATTATTCTTAAAGCTCACGAGAATAGATGGTATTTGTTGTCATGAGTATTCATATAAATATTGCTTTCATAAGATTATACAATTCCAGTATTTTAATTCGTAACTCTTTTATTCTTTTATTATAATATTTTGTTGTTTATAGATATTGATAAAAATTCAAAATTGTCAAAATTTGGTAAGGATATGATCCCATTAAGCTTGTCTATACACATCCCACTTTGAATAATGTGACAGGTGTTGAGTTGGAGTACTACAAGCAAGTAGGCCTTTATTATTAGATTTTCCTTAGGTTACTTAGAATTTAGTTTGGAACTTAAAATTTAATGTAATCGAAATGAGTATTTTAAGTGTAATGACTTAAATAGTGATAACATGGTATGATCATTTAGTTTGCTTAAATTTTAAGTTCAGCGATGATATTTTGTTAAGTAGGGTTTGAATATTTAATTCAATTCAAATGAGTATATGTGATGTAATGAAAATTAAGTAATTTGAATTACATGGTGGGAATTTGGGTCTTGAGTAGCCCTACTCAGGTACCTAAATTTCAGAGCTTAACAGGTTGATATCAAAGCATAAGTTTAGGATCAAATCAAAGACCTGGGGTACGTAGAATTGAACTTATAATTTTTAACATTGGATGCATTCCCATAATAGTAACATATGATTTAAATTTCACTAACTATACTTTGCCTCAACCCTGTATACTAAAGTTTACCTATTTAAATATTCGTAGGGTATGGCGGGAACTAACATGAATGACGGAGTTCCATTAGGAACGGCCGGACCAGATTTCATTGAAAATAAGACAATTATTAGTGGGATTCTCAAAGCCATAGTAGAACTCACGACCCATGTAGGGCATTAGTTAAGGTAAAATAATCACAAAATCTAACCTAGAAGGGATGGGAACCTTATTAGAAAAATTCAAAAGGCCTGCCTCTTGTATTTAAGGGCAGGCCTGATCTAATTTAGGCAGAATGATGGAAAAAGTAAATTGAAAAGATCTTTATAGCTATGAAGTATGACGAATTTAAAAAAGCGAAGCTAGTCATGTACGTGTTAGGAGGGGAGGTAGACCATTGGAGGGATTCGGTCGTTAGGGAAAATCTGAGAGTTGAAGTTTTGAACTCAGTCCTATTTTTTGAGAAGTTCAATGAAAAATATTGTTTCATGTACGTGGAGAATCAGAAGACGTATAAATTTATGAATTTAGAGCAACACGAAATGTTAGTGGCCAGTATGAGGTCAAATTCATATAGTTGTCATGATTCACAACATTCATGTGTCTGAGGAAACTCACAAGGCATGGAGGTTTGAAGGAGGTTTGAAGGCCTCTATCCATAGCCGATTGGCTTTGTTCTTACATAAAATATATGTAGAAGTGTTTAAGTGTGCCTTGGTAGTAGAAAAAGATATTAGTAAATTCTAGAAAAACCACAAGCAGAAGAGGGACGTGAAGAGCAATGCTAGACCCACGTCGACCACGCCACCAACCCAGCACGATATAAATAAGAAACAGATGATGACACCGACATCGATGAGAAGATCGACTCCAACGTAGTCTTCATCATAATTTTTGGGAGTTTATTATAACTGCGGACTTAAGGGTCTCTCCGTCCATAATTGCCCCCAATCGCAGTGTCCATAGTACACCCAGAGATAGGGATGACCACCTACATACCAGTAACCCCCCATCATACCTTTTAACGATATAATCGTCTACGAGACTACCATAGTCATATCTATAAGGGTTGCCATAGTCATATCCAAGGCTATCGTGGTAGGGACTACAATCGGTATATCAGAGGTCACCTCAATAGTATAATAGGTTAGATCGTAGCAATATCAGCAATTGAGGCAAGGTGATTAAGTGCCATGACCATCAACTGAAGGCTTTGTCTACACCCTAATACAATCAGGAGACAACACAAACTCAATTGTTTAAGGAATGACACATCAATATAAAAACCTAACCCAACGTTATGGTGACTTAACACAACCATATGACAATGTGACATAAACATATGATGGTGTTGCACCCCCATACAAGGACGTAACACCATCAACGAAAAATGCCATAAAACTAGGCACCAAAGCTACCAAAGATATAGTCGAAGGCATTATCGTCATATTTACATCCTCAGAGCATTATTTGACTCCAGAGCATCACATTATTTTTTATTTCCATGTATGCATGATAGGATTGTCACCTATTTCATTAGATAAGAAGTTAGTGGTAACGACCCTTGTCACGTCCTAAACTTGGAAACCGGGCTCACAAAATTCCCGATCACCGAATCTGGCGCCGACAACCTCCGTAGAACCCCATTCTCAGCTCCTGGAGCCTATTCGCCAGGTTCCAATCCTGGGATGCTGCGAGGAGGATTTCCAATATCAGTTTGATTCGTAATAAGCATAACTAAAGGCATAACCCATAAATAACAACCAAAAACTCCATCACATTTCCACTATGATAAAAAACTTTATAAGTACAATAAGCATAAAGGAAAATACAATGAGAATGGATAAAAGCTCCAAGATGATCTGCTATGCGCTCCTGCCTCAGCCTGCTGCGGTCCAACGTCACCTGCACGCAACGGTCGTGCATAAGATTATAGAAAGCTTAGAGGGTGGTGAGAGTGTGTGCGCAAAGTAGTAATACAGTTATGCAGTATCAGAGTAATGCGGAACATGCTGATGAATTCATGAATACCTTTAGCCGTACCAAGGCTATGCGATGCAAGGCATGAATGATGTTGGCCTACTAAGGCCATGCGATGCGAGATGCAACTCAAGCATACAAATCCTCATCTAAGTCCACATATCAATACAGCTCAACTCTGGAATATCACCGGGGTCTAGTACACTCTAGCCAGGTTATCGCCCCATCGCGTACAACCAGGTAAGTAGAAGAGACCTCACTATCCGCCTGCTATTATCGGGCCCAGATTTTCGATAGCGGACCCATTCCTCGAGCTGGTCAAACTCAGCCTAGCTTTGCCCCCTCCACTCGGGCGGGTAAGGCTGCACCCCCTTCCAACCGACCACGACACAGTGGAAAGCGCGGCCTTCTGGTAATCAGCACTCTGCGCTCATGCACTCACTCAGTCTAGACATTGGAGCAACCTCTTGGTACCATAAGGGTTTAGGGACTTTCACTCAGAGATATCTATAGCATCCCATGTAGAACACGATTTTCGGTATCCAATCCTGTCAACCATGATACACCTATGGAGGCTACGACCCTGATGTCACTAGGGCATACAATACACATGTCACATAATGCAAGATGCATGAACCATGCAATCCAGCTATGTAACAATCTTGTGCGTATCGCGCGCTCATGTAGGACAACTCTGCCCATCAGGGAGCCCATAAACAATCTGCTCAAAGGCATGTGCTATGATCAATCACTCATCTCATCACAAGCATACAGATAATGCATATGAACATGTATCATGATGCTATGTTGTCACATACTCATAATCGATATCGAGAATCGTCGTAGGCCTCGACAATCGACACAAAAAATCAGCATCGGTAATCGGCGTCGATAATCAGGGTCGAAAATTGGCGTCGGCCTCGACAATCAGCACCAAAAATCAGAATCAGAAATCGAAATCGGTAGTCGGAATCGATTAATCACATATGGTGAATGGGGCCCACTTATTTGGGTTAACCTACGGAGAGAATGGCCCTAACAAGGCCTAAGGGAAGGTCACAATGAAGACATCTAACCATTATTGCCCATCAATGTGGATGTCGAACCATCATTACTGACCGCCAAGAAAAACATCATCATATACATCATGGTGGAATCTCAATCGATGGGCGATTCGAATTGGGTCGAATCAATGGGCCGATTCAAATGGGCCGAATCGAATGGGCTGATTCAAATGGCCGAGTCAAATGAGCCGAATCAATGGGTCCAATCAAATTAGGCCAATTCAAATGGGCCAAATCCAATGGGCTAATCAATAGGCTGAACCAATGGGCCGAACCGATGGGTCGATTAATGGGCTGAATCGATGGGCTGAATCAATGGGTCGATCAATGGGCCGGTTCAATGGGTTGATCAATGGGCCAAAACTTCATCAGGTGGGTCGCACCATCCACACTAATCATCTATTCTTAGGGATCATTTTAGAGTATAAAATATATTTAAATCACATGGACTGCACTTCAAATACGGGATGATAGTAATTCCCACCATTGGAAGTCTCAAGGCCCACCATAACCCTCATTTTCCATACCATCTGTTCATAAGGTCACACAGTCCTAAATTAAGATGAAAAATAAATTTCAAATTACTCCAAAACTACAGTGACCCCGAGAAGGGTTTCAATGGTGGGCGATCACTCGACACTAATTTATACAGTGTAGTTCTCTTGATATTAGACCTATCTCATTTGGTGTCAAGGGACCCATAGAACTAGCTGTGGTTAGATGGCAGTGGGTCCCACCATCAAAATAGATGGACGGCATGTGTAAAAACACATACATCATGGCTAGGATCCACCATCCATGGGCTGGACGATGGATATAGCGCATCCCCAAGGTGGCCCCACCGTTAGGATGGATGGACGGCTGGTGTAAAACACATGCATCATGTGGGACCTACAACCTTGCTGACGTAAAGAGGAAAAAGGAGCTATTGATGTTGAGAGAGAGAGAGAGTAGCACGTGGCTGCTAGCAGCATGACTGCATTATTTATTATTATTATTATTATTTTTTCTTCTTTTCTGAAACTAAAACAGAGGTGGGTCCCACGTAGGGCCCACCCTCTCATATTAATATATATATATATTATATTATATAAGGAAGTGACGTCCAGGCCTTTGGATGGCCTGGACAGCTGCGTACGTCAAGGAGGGCCCCACACGTGGGTGTGTCCCACCGTTAGATGGACAGTGGACACAATACATGCAGGTGGTGTGGCCCATGTCAAAAGGATGGACGGTGTGGATGGGTCCCATGGACCCCACTGTCAGTCCACACCCTTGTCAGTACACACATGTCAGTACACACTCCATGTTAGCCACCTCCACAGGGATTGATACTAAGACCTCGAGTGTTGAAACGAGGCATCTTTCACTTGGTCTGCCACTTGAGCTCTGGACTGGGTGGGTCCCAGCATGGAAACGGGGTATCTTTCACTTAGCCTTGTGGAGTTGGGGCCCATGTCAACTCACACTCCACTGGCAGCCACACCCCACTCTAGCCACATCAAGGTGGGCTCCCTATGGATGGTTGGGATGACATGTAAACATCATGGTGTGTCCCACATGGATGGGGTCCATCGGTAGATGGCATGGATGATATACACACATTATAGGTGGGCCATAATTATAGGAAGAGAGATAGAGAAAAGAGAAACATCGACGAAGATGGAGGGGCCCCACCACTATGGGCCCCTCTTTGATACAAAGCCTACATTAAGGTGGGTCCCACTACATTGGCCCTTTAATCACAAAAAATGCAAATGTGGGATCAAGATCACCCACTGTCTTCTGCTTCTTGGTTCGTTGGAAAGGTAGCCGCCTAAGCTTCGATTTCAATGGTGGATGATGAAGTTTGGATGATTGAGATGGATGATGAGAGAGTAGGAGTGGGCCACATTAAAAAATTCTCTTGGAGGTTAGAAATGCTTGGACGTGAGATTTTTTTCTCTTACTTGGGAATGTGATTTGAGAATGAGAGAGAGGGTTGTAAAGAGAGAGAGAGAAAGTGAGAGATGGGTGATGGATGTGGTGGGGGATGGATGTGTAAGAAGCTTTTTAACTTTTGTGGTAGATTGTGTAAGAAGGGGTATGGGCTTGTAAGAAACTTTTGACTTTAGGGGTTGCTTGGGGAAGGGTGAGAGGTGATGTGTACTTGACATGTACTTAACATGATGGGATTGATTGATTGATCGATTGATGTGACATATTGTAGAGATTCTCTCGAAATTCGCACGCGTGGCATTTTTCTCGCACTGAACGCTGACCCACAACTCTTGGCCAGAGTATCGGATCGGCGCGCAAGACGAGACATCGGAACCGCAACGACGGCGCGGTCGCAAGGGTACAAGTCTCGGTTTGAGTCGATTCAGGTTGACTATGTGTGATGCAGGGTCACGTGCAAATGCCGGTTAAGAGTCGAAGGTTCTGAAATCTGACCGGAAAGACCGCGGGAACCTATGGAACGGTACGGTCTAAGATACTGGTCTTACAGCTCTCCCCTCCTAATAAAAATTTTGTCCTCGAAATTTAGATAACCACCTCAACTAGTCATAACTCATGAGGTAGAAGAAACATAACATCATCATATAAAATCAGAGATAACATACAAAATACAACCCATAATCAATCATCAAAGAGATGGGGATAGTGCTCTCGAATCTCAGCCTCGCGCTCCCAAGAAGCCTCCTCAACAGAATGGTGACCCCACTGAACCTTCACCAACGGAATGACCTTGGTCCAGAGGACCTGTTCCTTTCAATCAAGGATACGGACTGGCTGTTCAATATAGGAAACTTCTTCACGAACCTCTAACGGCTGTTAATCAATAACATGAACGATGTCTGATCCACACTTCCTCAATATGGAGACATGGAAAACGTTGTTGATGCCAGACAACTGAGATGGTAAGGCAAGCCGATAGGTCACGACGCCAACACGCCCAGTGATTTCAAAAGGTCTTATGAATCTTGGGGCAAGTTTGCCCTTCACTCCAAATCTAACTACGTCCTTCATGGGTGTGACCTTGAGATACACATGGTCCCCTACATCAAACTCTAAGGGACGATGCCGATGATCAGTAAAACTCTTCTGCCAGCTCTGAGCTGTGTGCATCCTCTGCCTGATGATATCGATAGCCTCTGACGTCTCTTGCACAAGCTCGGGACCTAGGAGACGATGCTCTCCAACCTCGGTCCATCAACTTGGTGATCTGCATGGTCTGCCATAAAGTGCCTCAAAAGGAGCCATGTCGATGGTCGCCTGATAGCTGTTGTTGTATGCGAACTCAGCCAATCACAAATACTTATCCCAACTACCCTCGAAATCAATCGTGCATGCCCAAAGCATATCCTCAAGGATCTGGTTAACCCTCTCGGTTTGGCCATCGGTCCGCGGATGGTATGTGGTGCTAGCTGCAAATCAGTCCCCGTCGCTCTCTGGAAGCTTCCCAAAAACTAAGACATGAACTTCGGGTCTCAGTCAGAAACGATCGAGACTAGAACGCCATGTAGTCTCACAATCTTCTTGACGAATAACCTCGTAAGCCAGTCCAAAGGCTAAGTCGTGCGAATTAGAAGAAAATGCGCTGACTTTGTCAGACGATCCACAACAACCCATATGGTGTCATGACCGCGCTGAGTCCTCGACGAACCCATAATGAAATCTGTCGACACATGCTCCCATTTCCACATTGGGACACTCAATGGCTGTAATAAACTAGGGGGTCTCTGATGATCGGCCTTGACACGCTGGCACGTGTCACACTCGGTCACAAAACTGGCGATCTGGCGCTTCATCCCCGCCTAAAAATACTGTCACCTCATGTCACGGTACATCTTTGTCCAGCCAGGGTGGATAGAAAATCATGATTGATGCGCCTCGGTCAAAAGATCTCTGCATAACTCAAGAATATCCGGGACGCATAATTGGCCCCTGAAGCGAAGTCCACCATCTGCACCAATCTACCAATCTGCTTGACTCTCAGATGCCGCCTCAGCCATATAACTCTGCAATGACTCATCAACCTGTTGAGCCTCGATCACCCTTGCGACAAGAGAGGGTTGAATCGATAGGCTCGATAACTGTATGATAGAAGACTGCGGGCCGAACTTAAAATCATACTCTGCTACACCCTCAAGCATCCGCCACTCCTGAATCATCATATGTGCCACCAGGCCTCGTGACTGACGGCTGAGGGCATCCGTCACAATGTTTGCCTTGCTTGGGTGATACTGAAGATTGAAGTCATAGTCCTTCAGGAGCTCCATCCAGCGCCTCTGCCTCATGTTTAACTCAGACTGCAAGAAGAGGTACTTCAAACTCTTATGGTCGGAGAAGAACTCGAACCTAACCCCATAGAGATAGTGCCTCCACACCTTCAGTGCGAAGACAACTGCAGCTAGCTCCAAATCATGTGTGGGGTAATTCAGTTCATGGATCTTGAGCTGGCGAGACGAGAAGGCCACTGGTCTCCCGTGTTGCATTAGGACAACACCCAAACCAATATGCGAGGCATCGGTGAATACAATAAATCCGTTACTCCCAAAGGGAAGAGTAAGGACAGGAGTGGACGTGAGGCGGTCCTTCAACTCCATAAATGCTCGCTCACAGGCGTCGCTCCAAATAAATTTTGTGCCCTTCTGAGTCAACTTGGTCAGCGGGGCCATAATACGGGAGAAGCCCTTAATGAAACGTCGATAGTAGCCCGCTAAACTAAGAAAATTACGAATCTCAGACGTGTTCATGAGCTAGCCCCACTGACGCACTGCCTCAACCTTCGAGGGGTCCACTGCGATGCCCTCCTTCGTCACCACGTGACCGAGGAACTTCACCTCCTCTTGCCAGAACTCGCACTTCTCCAACTTCGCATACAGCTGGTGTACGCGAAGGGTTTGCAATGTAACCTCTAGATATTGCTCATGCTCCTCACGGGTCCTCAAATAGATCAGAATGTCGTTGATGAAGACTACAACATACTGATCGAGATAAGGGTGGAAGACCTCATTCATCAACTGCATGAAGACCGTAGGTGCATTGGTTAGTCCGAAGGACATGACTTGGAACTCAAAATGACCGTAACGCATCTTGAATGCTCTCTTTAGAATGTCCTCCTCTCGAACCCATATCTGATGATAATCGAAATGCAAGTTAATCTTCGAAAAGAACTGTGCACCCTGCAGCCGATCAAACAAATCATCAATCCTTAGAAGCAGGTATTTATTTTGATCGTGACATTGTTGAGCTCGCGGTAATTTACGTAGAGCCTCAATGAGCCATCGTTCTTCTTCACGAAGAGTACCGGCGCTCCCCATGGCGAACTGTTCAGACGGATAAAGCCCAACTTGTATAACTCGTTCAACTTCTTCTGCAGTTCCAGCAACTCCAACGATGTCATATGATACAGGGCCTTCAAAATAGGTGGGGTACCGGGCACGAGATCAATCTGAAACTCGGTGAGTCGGCGAGGCGGTAATGCCAGAATCTCCTAAAACACATCGGGAAAATCACAAACAATTGGCAACTGATCAATACAAGCGGCGACAGGCTCCTCAACGACACAGGATATTAAGCAAGACAATGGCTCTCCCTGGGGCTCTGCAACAAACTAAAACTGCGGCAAGCCTGGTATATAGAATGTGATGGTCCTCGTGGAGCAGTCGAAGATGGCGCGGTACTCGGCAAGCCAATCCATGCCCAAGATAACGTCGAAATTTGACATCGGCAGCACATACAAATCAACGGGTAAGAAAATCTCTCCCACTTGCACGAGGCAAGACTAACAGAAGCAGCCTAATACTATAGCTTTCTCCAAGGGCGTCGATACGGTCAACCCCTCTCGAGTAGACTCTGTCGGCAACCCAATCGAACGGAAGAATCCCTCGGATATAAATGAGTGCGAAGCACCGAAATTAAATAAAACTCAAGAGATGCATACAGAGACTGGAAGTATACCCTCAACGACCCCTCTAGATGACTGATGATCCTGTTGGGATGCATAGAATCTAGACTGAGCCGGTTGGGGAGGTGCCTGTCCCCTCTAAGCATGCTGTTGCTGCTGCTGTCGCTGAGGTGGTTGAAACTGCTGCCTCTGCTGCTGCGGTCTCGGAGGCTGGTGCTGATGCTGCTGCTGAGGTGGCCTCGATGGTGGGGGCTGCTGTCGCTGCTGCTGTGGGGGTCTCTGCTACTACTGCGGTGGAGGCTGTTGTCGCTGCTACTGTGGGGGTCTCTACTGTTGTTGCGGGTGGGGACACTTCCACATACGGTGTCTCGTCGCACCGCGTCCAAAACACGTGCCGGTGAACTGACTTGGAGGTGGTGCTGGTGCTCAAAAGGCTAGGTGACCTGTGCGCCTCTGCTGTGGTCGACGCTGCTGGGAATCACTGGAAGGAGCCTGCTTCTTCCGGTCTCTCCTCTAACAGTGATTAGACTGATAACCGGCCACTTAGCCTCAAAATTTTGTCCTTTCATACCACCCCCTCAAAAGTCGGGAGCTCATGCCCAATAACACGGCCTCGAAGACTATAACGTAAGTCGTCCTCAAATCAGCGGGCTCTCCGCTCCTCGCCATCCACCAAGTATGGCGTAAATCTGGACAGTGCTATAAAATGAGCCGTGTACTGGGCCACTGTCATATCACCCTACACCAAGGCCTCAAACTCCAACACTCGCTATCGTCGGATGTGATCAGGGAAATACTGTCGGTCAAATCGATCCACAAAATCCTCCCAGGTCCACATAAAATCGGCACCTGCTGCTCGGGAGACTGATGTCCACCAATGCTCAGCCTCATTATGGAAAAGAAATACGGCTAATCGGACTCGCCACTCGGTCGTGTATCCCATCGTATCAAATATCTTATCCACATCAGAGCACCATCTCTTAGCTGCCATCTGGTCTGGCTCGCCCTGGAAACGTGGTGGATCGACCCGTTGAAACTCACGAAGGAGGGCGCTCGTGCGCTCCTACTCTGCCTGGTCTGGTGAAACAACGGGGTGCCTGCCTTGCCCCTGAAGTGCGACCATCACAGCCTGCAACATCTGTCGTAACTGGGAGGCACTCACAGATACGGTCAGATCCGCACTGGTCTCTGGTAGAGGAGCTGCATCCATAGGCTGGCCAGTAGGAATCTCTGGTGGAGGAGTTGGCATCGTAGGTAGTAGGGCGGGAGCCGCAGGTGGTGGAGCCGGAGTCGATCGGGTTACTCTCCTGCACTGCATGTTCTACAGGAAAGAGCGAAGGCACTTATCAACTTTAAAAACTCTCGAAGGCATGCACATTAAAGGCCTATAACGGAAGATCGCTAAGCTATCCAAACTTTGGGACTTAGTCATTCTAAACTCATAACAGACATGTAATGTTGTTCTCAGTTATCCCCAAGTTATGCTCTGATACCAACTTCCTTAGAGCAATATTTGACTCCAGAGCATCACATTATTTTTTATTTCCATGTATGCATGCTAGGATTATCACCTATTTCATCAGATAAGAAGTTAGTGGTAACGACCCTTCTTGGTAAATCAGTAAACTTAGGGTAGATATGTAGATCTTGCCTAATCATTCTTGAGAATATAAAATTGTCCGCCGATCTTATATTTATGCCGATGAGAGAGGATGCCATCATAGTAGTGATTGATTTGTTGTCTTAATACAGAGCCAAAATAGATTGTTTTAAAAAAGGTTGCATCGAACATTGTTACAATTCCATGGGGTGTGAAGAAAGTGCCAATTAGCTTATTAACCCTCTCAAGAGTCAAACCGCAAGGAGTAAAGTAAATCCTAGTTGTTAATGAGTTTTCATAAGTATTCCAGGACATTCCAGGATTAACTGCGAAGAGAGATTTAGATTTCAACATTGATTTGGTACTTGGGATCACATCAATCTTTAGAGCACCATATCACATAGCCTCAGTTGAGTTAAGAGAATTAAGGAAACAACTTCAGCAGCTCTTGGACCAAGGCTTCGTTTTGGCAAGTACGTTGCTGTGGGGAGCACTGGTTTTATTTGTAAGAAAAAAGGACAAAACTTAAAACTGTACATTCACTGACGTCAGCTTAATAAGTCACTATTAATAATAAGTATCCGCAACTAAGGATTGATGATATATTTGATCAGTTGAAGGAAGCATAATACTTCTTGAAGATAGACCTATGGTACATATATCATCAGTTGAGGATTAAAGACAATGACCTACCCAAGACTAATTTTAGAACCCGATACAACTACTATAAATTTCTAGTGATGCCCTTTGGACTGATGAATGCCCCAACAATATTTATAAACCTTATGAACAGGGTTTTCAAGTCATATCTGGATCAATTTGTAATAGTTTTTTATAAATGATATCTTAATATATTACAAGACTTGAGAGGATCATGTGGGACACATTAGGATTGCTTTGTGGACACCAAAAGACAAGTCATTGTACACCAAATTATCAAAATACGAATTTTAGAAATAAGAAGTAAAATTTTTGGGTCATGTGGTGTTAGAAAAAGAGCGTCTAGATCCATTGAAAGTCAATCCATGTTAAAATAAAAGTCGATGCCATGTAAAATTTTTGGGTCATGTGGTGTTAGAAAAATTTAAATTTTTGGGTCATGAATTGTTATTTTAAATTTTGGACATTATTAAGTCAAATAAATTTGAAAAAAATTATAATATAATTTAATTAGATTTAGAATTTAAATTTAATTATATTCATATATTAATAAGTTAATTATTATAAAATTATTCAAGTTAAATAAATTAATTTTCTAAAATTTAAAATTTAGCAATTAACTTAAGTTTTAAATGGTTATTTAAATTTGTTAGGTTAGAAATTTTATAAAATACTTTATTAAATCATAAATTAATTAATTTATATTAATATATAATTAAATATATTTAAAAATTAGATTTTTAGGATACAAAATGAATTTCCAACAATGTTCAGGGAATGCTGTGTAAATTTTCAGATAGTTAAAGAAAATAGTTTGAACTTGCAAAAATTATAGGGACTAAATTCTGATATCATCAAATTTCTACTTTAATTTTGTTAATTCTGCATATTAGTGTAGAAATTTTATTATTATGGGTAGCTTCTTAAATATTTTTTTTATTCATTTAAATTAATTTATTTATTATTAACTTACTTATTAGTGAATTTTCATGACATCTATTTTAGTTGTTTATGAAAATTGTGATAATTAGACACAAGCGCGTTATCTTGAATTATTTCTAGAATCTCCACACACAGGCGCATTGGCATGGATTATTCCTAATAGCTCATGGGAAGAGATGGTATTTATTGTTATAAAGATTCATGAAAACATTAAATTCATAGCATTTTATGATTTCAGTATTTTAATTCATAACTCTTTTATTCTTAATACTGTAATATTTTGTTGTTTATTAATACTGATGAAAATATAGAAATTTTAAAATTTTGTGAGGATATGACATCACTGAGCTTGTGTATAGTCACCCATCCCACTTTGAATAATGTTACAGTTGTCGAGTTGGAGTACTATGAGCAGTAAGTCTTTATTAATAGATTTTACTTTAGTTAAGATTTAGTTTGGAATTTAAATTTCAATATAATTAACAAGTATTTTAATAGTAATGACTTGAGTAGTGCTAGTATGCCATGATCATTTAGTTTGCTTAAATTTTAAATTTGGTGATGATTTTCTGTTAAGTTGGGTGTAAATGTTTAACTGAATTCAAATATGTATATGTGATGTAATAAAAATTAAGTAATTTATATCACATGCTTAGAATTCGGGTCTTAAGTAGTGTGATAAAAAGTATGTTTTACAACTATATCACTTAAACTCTTCTCAATCCGATCCACTTGATGTGAATTTGGAATATATCTCTAGCTATAGGCTTCGTCATTGGATTTACCAACATCTCCTTGGTAGGAATGTAATCGAAAATAACCCTTTTTTATCTTTTACTTGATCATAGATGTAATGATACTTAATCTAATTATGTTTGGACTTTTGGTGGTTTTTTGGATCCTTTGCCAACTCAATGATAAAGTTGTTGTCTATCATCAACAGTATAAGCTCACGAATGCCAAATATAACACCCAAACCTTTAAAGAATCTTTAAATGCGTACACATTCTTGAACAACAATCAACATACAATGTACTCACTCCCTACAGATGAAAGGGTTGTGGATGTGTGGTTTTTCCTTGACCATGAGATATCTCATCCTCTAAGTAAGAATACATAACTTAAAGTAGACTTTCCCTCTTCGGCATCATTGCTCGAGGTAGCATTAGAGTATCCTTTAAGCTTAAGATTCATTTCTTTATAAAACAACATCATGACATTGCTTCCTCTGAGATGGCAGAAGATATGTTTAAACTGTCCCGAATTACACTGGTAATGGTTGATTACACCAAGTTAACTGCATAACTAATATCTAGTCTCATGTAAAGCATGACATTAACATGCTTTCTACGTTTGTATAAGGTATTAATGATAGTCAATTTTTCAACTTCATAATGGGGATACGATTTCTTGCATATCTTGATAGTTTTCTCCATTGGGGTTTTGATAGCTTCTAAATTTTCATGCTAAACCACTTAATTTTTTATTTTTTTTAAAAGTTGGTAGCTTGACAGAAGCCCAAGAATCTCTTAAGGCGATCCCTAATGATCTTTACATAAAAAATAAGTTTGACTTTATCAAGATCTTTCATCTCAAGTTTGAGAAAAGTCAATATTTAACCGTTATCAATAATCATATTTCATTACTAGCTAATGGGATATTGTTATTGTATTTGATGTCTTAAATCTAATAAGATTCTGTGCAGATTTTTCACGCAACTGTGAAAGTGCGGGATTTGTTTCCGATTTCGTCTATGATTCTTTCCGATTTTGTTTGGGATTCTTTCTAAAACTATATATATGGGTGTAAATGGGATTGAGAGGTATTCTGAGGGATTCTAAGGCTTTCTAAAAGGGTTCTAGGGTTTATAAAAGGGTGGAGCAAGGGAGAGATTTAAGGATTACTCAAGTCTGGTAAGTCCTTTCTCTTTGTAATTTCTGCTTTCATAGTGAAGATTTGTCTCTTTGTGCCGTGGTTTTTTCTCGAAAGGGTTTTCCATGTTAAATCTTTGTATTCTCTTGTGTTTGCTTGGTGCTCTTGGATTGTTATCCTAGATCCATCTCTGTGTGATTCCGCAATACAATTCCCAACAAGTGGTATCAAAGCAATTATTGGGGCACAGATTTGAATTTGCAGGATTAACATTAATGGAAAACGCTAAGCTTGATATTGAGAAGTACTCAGGAAAAACTAATTTTAAGTTATGGAAGATCAAGATGATTAGTCTATTAACCAAGCAAGGCAAAGTTAAGGCTCTTGAGGTGCAAAAATCAACTATGAATGATGAAGACTGGAATACTCTTAACATGAATGTTTTAGCTTCCATCCGTTTATGTCTCACGGATGACGTTCTCTACAATGTTTTGAGGGAGAAAACTGCGGCTAGTTTATGGGCGAAGTTAGAGGATATCTATGCAAAAAAATTCTCCGAAAATTACCTACACTTGAAGTTGCTGTAGTACACCTTCAAGATGGCAGAGGGTGGAGATCTTGAGGCTTGTATTAACAACTTTAATAAATTGGTTTACAAACTGCTGGATATGGAGGAAGTGATCAAAGATGAGGAACAAACTTGTATGTTGTTGAATTATTTTTCTGCATCATATGAGTCATTTAGGGACATAATGTGCACCGTAAATAACACCCAAAGTGTCGACACCATTATCTCAGCCCTTCAAGGGAAGGCCATGAGAAAGCTAAATGGCTGCATGGGAACATCTTCCGATGCATTGTTTACGAGGGGTAGGAATATTGATTGAGGTAAAGGATCCTCAAGACCTATATCCAAATCCAAGGGTAAGGGCAAAGGAAAACTAAAGTGCTAGAACCGTGGGATGACTGGACACATGAAAAAGGATTGTACTAATCTTAAAGCGAAGAAAGAAAACTCAGAGGCTTCTTCCAAGGAGGCAAATATTGTCACATCTGATGAAGAGACAAGTGGTGGTGATGTTCTTTCTGTGTCCATGATTGGTTACTTGCACAAAAATCATACAGATGAATGGATCCTTGACATAGGAGCATCATATCACATGACTCCTCATCGGAGTTGGTTCACCAGCTATAAGGAATGCGATGGTGAACAAGTCTTTATGGGCAATAACAATGGCTATAATGTTGTGGTTATTGGTACAGTGAGCATCAAGATGTTCGATGGGATGGAGCGTACCTTGACTGATGTCAGGCACATTTCTGATATGAAGAAAAGTCTGATTTCTCTCGGTACATTCGAGGCTATAGGGTGCAAGTTCACTGGTATTAATGGTGTCATTAAAGTTTCAAAAGGGGCACTTGTGGTTATGAGAGCGCAAAGGCACGGAAACCTTTACAGGTTGATCGAGAACACTTCAGCAGGTGGAGTGGCAGCAACTATTATAGATTCCATGTCTGTACATATGTGGCATGCTCGTCTAGGCCACATGAGCGAGTGTGGCATTAAGGTATTATCTGATCGTCGTTTGATTCCAACTTTTAAGAATTCTGATCTAGATATATGAGAGCATTATATATACGGTAAACAAACTATATTATTTTTTAAATCTGAAAAATATGTATGTAAAGGAGTGCTTAATTATGTGCACTTTGACATATGGGGGCCATCGCCAAAAGTTTCCGTTGGAGGGTCGTCATGGTTTGTTTCATTCATTGATGACTACTCTTGGAAAGTTTGGGTTTACTTCATGAAACGTAAATTCAAAGTTTTCACCACATTCAAATAATGAAAGGCAATGGTGGAAAAATAGTCAGGGCGAAAAATAAAGGTTTTAAGGACTGACAATGGTGAAGAATTTACTTCCACTAAGTTTAATGAATATTGCAAGGATAAAGGGATCATTGGGCATAACACAGTGCACCACACACCCGAACAAAATGGTATGGCTGAGCGAATGAATCGAACTCTCTTGGAGAGGGCCCGATGCATGTTAAGTAACGTTGCGTTGGCCAAAAACCTATGGACAGAGGCCGTTAACACAACTTGTTATTTGGTGAACCGGTCTCCTTCTACGACAATTGAATATAAAATCCCAGAGGAAGTATGGAGTGGTCATAAGACCGACTATGCACATATTTGGTTGTGAGGCTTACTCTTATGTACCGTCAGTTGAGAGAGATAAACTAAACCATTAAGGAAAAAAGTACATCTTTGTTGCCTATAGTGTTGATGTCCGATTCGATGAAAGCTCTCTATTCCACAAGAATGATAAAGAGGAGCAAGAGGAAGCAGAAAGGTTGACTGTAGACATCTAGATTGACACAGATGATACTCAGGCAGAGACAAATGCACAAATAAAGGTACAGGATCAGGTGGAGTACGTAGCCACCAATGAGAAGAAACCCACCGCGTGATCTCAGGTTACCGGCAAGATACATGAACGACTCTAATATTGCATATGCCCTCATTATAGATGAGGGAGACCCGTCTACTATTCAGGAAGCTCTTAATAAGCCTGATCCAGAAAAGTGGAAGGCAGCTATGGATGATGAGATGTACTCGTTGCATAAAAATCACACATGGGAGCTGGTGGAGAGCTTCCAGTGGGTCGAAAAGCGATCGGATGCCAGTGGTTATTTAAAAGAAAATAAGATAGATACAAAACAAGGTTGGTAGCGAAGGGGTATGATCGAGAGAAAGAATTGACTTCAAAGAGATATTCGCGCTTGTGGTTAAACAAGTATCTATCAGATTCGTGTTAGCGCTGGTTGCCCATACGATCTCGAGCTGGAACAGATGGATGTCAAGACTGCATTCCTGCACAGGGAGTTGGAAGAGCAAATCTACATGAAGCAACCAGAGGGCTATGAAATTAAAGGTGTCACGCCCTAAACTCGAAAATTAGACTCATAAAATTTCTGATCGTTGAATCCGGCACTGACATGAGTTGGTATCAGAGATAACTTGGGGATACCTGAGGATAACATCACATATCTGATATGAAGTTAGGACGATTAGGTCCTGAGTTCGTAACCTTTCGATATAGCTCCCTATCGTGTGTGCATTCGAGAGTGCTCAAGGCTAATAGGTCCTTGTCCCTTTCCATAGCACATGACGCCTGAGAGAGCGAGCCGAGCGATTCCCACACCCGAGACCCCTGCAGATCCTGCGTCGCCGTCTAAGACTAGTACCGCCCCTACCGTGTCAGTTAGTGTCGATCAGTAGTGGTAGATGCTCTAGGCTATGATAACCGCCCTTCATGGGCAGGGTAGGCGCCTCGTTGAGTCCTCAGAGCAGGCAGAGCAGGAGTGTTCGAGCTCCCTTTTGCTAGACTTTCTTCCACTCGATCCCCCGTGATTTCAGGGAGAGCCCGATTCGACTGTGGTAGAGAGGTGGCGTTCCTAGGTAGAGAAGATTTTTGGGACCATGCGATGTATGACAAAGCAACGGGTCTCGTTGGCGGTGTATCTACTTCAGGGCGAGGCTGAGTGTAATGCCCCGTACCTTCCTGTACTTGGGTGCTACCGAGTAACCCAAGTCAGTACGTACTAACCTAACTTATTTGAACATCTATGCTCATTCTAGTCTGAATCCATCGTTCATCAGGATTACAATGTTCCTTGAATGGTCCATTCTTTGAAGACACAAATTAGATTGTCTGGGTTCATATTCAACCCTTGGATCACACTTAAACACTCCTTAAAGAATCCTTAGGGTTATTAATAACTCGATATGCGTCGATCCAACCGATGGGTTGATTGAATGATTAGGATATTGGAAATTAGTAATCGGGTATTCATGTGTTATAACCCATATTGTCACGCCCCAAACTTGGAAACCGGGCTTACAAAATTCTCGATCGCCGAATCCAGTGCTGACAGCCTCCATAGTACCCCATTCCTAGGTCCTGACAATCAGATACTAGGTTCTAATCTCGGGATCCTACAAGGAGGATTTCTATAACATAAGTCTTTTTCATAATCAGCATAACTAGAATCATAACCCACAAATAATAACCACAGGAACATCATCACAAAATCCACTAAGATTAAAAACTTTTACAATAAAAGGCGCATAAAGGGAAAGATACAATACCTATAATAAAACTCCAAAAGCTTCGCAGCACACTCCTGCTCCTTCCCAGCTACTGTCTAACGTCACCTGCATGCATCAATCATGCATAAGCTTATAGAAAGCTTAGAGGGTGGTATAAGTGTGTGTAGGACAAGTGTCAAGTATGCAATATCAGAGTATGTGAAATATGCTGGCAAGACCATGAATACCATCAGCCATAACAAGGCTATGCAATACAAGGCAGGAATGCCATCAGCCATACCAAGGCTATGCAATACAAGGCAGGAGTGCCATCAGCCACCCCAAGGCTATGCTACACTAAGCATAAATGCTATCAGCCATACCAGGGCTATGCGATGCGGGGCCTATATAGCCAAACGCCATATGCAATATGTAATGCGATCATGCCAGTCATCATATCAAGTCTACATATCAGTACAGTTCCTCTCAGGGAAACCACTGGGGTCAAATACACTCCACACTTACTGCCACCTCCCTATCCGCGAAGCTCAGCTAGTGGAAGAGACCTCACTACCCGCCTGGCTAGTAGTCTGCCAATTTATCCGGCTCGTCGATAGCAGACCCATTTGCAAGCTGGCCAAACTTAGCCTAGCTTACAACCCCCTCACTTGGGCAGATAAGGCCACACCCCCTTCCAACCGACCACAGCATAATGGGAAACGTGGCCTAATGGTATTCGGCACCGGTGCTCATGTTTTTACTCGGTCTAGACGTTGGAGCATCTCCTGGTACCAAAAAGGTTCTGGGACTTTCACCTAAGGACATCTTACGTACCCACAGTGCTAGAGCCAAGCATTTTCAGTGTCCAAATTTGGCCATCCACGATGCGCCTGTGGTGGCTATGACCCTAATGACACTAGGGCGAATAATAACCATGCCATGCAAATGTGAGATGTATGAATCTTACCAATCAACCATGCATCAGTCCAGCGCATACAACGCACTCATGTGGGGCAACTCCATCACTCAGGGAGTCCCATAAACAACTTGCCCAATGTCACATACTATAATCAATCACTCCTCAACCAAGCATACATGTGATGCACATAGGAATAAATCATGAAGATAACTAAGTATAACATGTGGTGATGATGTACTCTCCTCTTAGTTAGGTTGGGTCTAGGTACTTAGACGATTCTACATGGTATGAAAGAAGCATAACCAATAGTGGGGTCCAACGGTTTGGGGTAGCCTACAAAGTCTGGGTAAGCAATACTATGGGCCTAATACATGAGAATGGGCCTAATAAAAGGGTCTAGAGAGGTTCACAATGTGGATATTTAACCACCATTGTTCCCTATAAGGTAGCCCAATAAGGAATCTAGCTAAAACAAGGCCCATGGCCCGGATACAACTATAAAAAGAAAATGAGCAACAATCCATAACATCTTATACCACATGATGGGCCTCACGAAATGGCCCAGAGCCTACATACATCAACGTGGGCTCAATGGGACAAACCATGGCCCAAGTACCATGGCCAACGAATGCATGCATTATGATGGGCCTCATGGGCAGCCCATATGCCCAAATACATTGGTAAGGCATATCTAAGATTCTTTAAGATGGGCCTTACAATTCAGCCCAAGACTGGGTAAGATAGATGGGCAACAAGGATTCAATTACATGCAACATATCAGCCCACAAGATCCAGCACAATAGGTAAGCAGCCCATACACAAAATTGGGCTTAAGGTTGGACATCCAAAAATCTAGATTGATGGTCCCCAATCCATCAAATAAATGGTGAGCCTCACAAGGAACTAATGGGGCCCAATATTCTCAGAAAATACAAGCATGGTGTGTGTATACACAACACTCTTAATTTGGTGGGTCTCACATCTTCACAACATCCAGTTACATGCAGAAATTTCTTTAAGGCCTTGCTGGACATTCAGCTCGTCCAATTTCCTGGGCCTGTTGGGGTCCAGTAGATGGGAAATCTGAATAAAATAGTTACTCCATGGTGATCTATACATGTCATAGTGGGCCCCATCAGATGGAAGGCATAATTACAACATAAGAACCAAGGTGGGCCTGCTGCCAGATTGCAAGTCTAACAGCACCCAATTACCTGGGGTGTCCCAAGGGGCCTGAATGGCTAGCCTATTGAGCTCAAGGTGGGCCCCACTTGTGGACGTCCCACTAAGGGGTGGGTCACGTCCAAGTGGGCCACACAAATGGAGGACGGTGTGGGTCATAAACAGTATCAAGGTGGGCCTCAAAAGGGGTGGACGCTCAGCCCCTGCTGGATGTTGGCCCAGCTGATGGCGTCCCACAGATGGACAACCTGGATTTCTCACATGCATTTGAAGTGGGTCTCAGCTGAGTGGGCCACAATATAGATGAAAGGAGAAGCTACGAACACATACAACATCAAATAAAAATTCTGGACAGCAAGGCATAGAAAATAAAATGTTGCTGGAATTGTTGTTGTCCCTAATTTGTACACCTAATGGAGTGGGCCCAGGCCTGCCTAAACAAGAGGAAAATGGGTGGTTAGCATGCACCCATGAATGTGCAACAAGGTGGGGTCCAAAAAAGTGGCCCACCATTCCAAAAATCAAGCTGATATATATGTTTTCCCTCCACGCAGGACTACTGGAAGGTCCAGAAACTTAGACCGTCCAGCCCTCTTGGGCCTGCCCTATGGGCGTCCCATCAGGGATAGATGGAGTGTGTTTCATCATACATCAAGGTGGGGTCCATACCTCAGAGAAACACCCCACATCAGGAAGAAATTGAGGTTACAAAAAAGGCTAAACTCCATACAACAATCAGCAACAAGGGCCCAGAAAAATCTAGACAACAATATGTTGCTGGACATTCTAGCCCATAAGTTGCTGGACAGGGAGAAAAACTTTAAATAAAACATGGTGTGGCCTACCTTAGTGGGCCCTACAAACCCCAAACCAAGACTCCAGTATTAGATTTCTTTGCATGCCAAAAAATGGACAGCAAGGACGTCCCACCTTGCTAGATGGTCTGGGCGTCCTAGATGCACCAGGTGGGCCACACATGATCAGGAAAAATAAGAGAGAAAGAGAGAGAGAAGATCACGGCCATAGGAAGGGCTCCGACACTATGAGCCCTTCTAAACCAATCATAACCATACATCAAGACATTACATGGGTCCCACGCATGTATGGACCCTACAACTAAAAATTTGAGGTGGGGATACCATCCCCACCATGGATCTAGGGTCTAGATGACCCATCAAGCTATGGATCAAAGGAAAATATTATGATGGGGTCCATAGAGAATGGCCCCATCATGGATCATGCATGCACAAAGGTGGGCCATTGGCCACACCTATGGAGTCAAGTAGGATCTCCACCATTGATTGGTGGGTCCTACATGCTCCCATGAAAGAAAAAAAAAGTTTCAATGGAAGAAAACAAGAAATCTAGTCCTAGGAATGCACCCACCTCAAATCTCTTCCTTCTTCTTCTATCCTTAGGTTCTCTAGCTCCAATGGGGTATTTTCGATGGTGGAGATGGGTGTAAGAGGGTTAGATTGATGGGAATGAAGGGAGAACGGGGCTGGAGAAATGGGGAAGGGTTGGACGTTCCAACCTCTCTAGTAATGGAGGGAGAAGAGGAAATGAGGGAGAAAGAGAGGGAGGAGTGTTGTAGAAATGCCATCATAGCAATGTAAGGTGATAATGAGTTTTGGGAAGAAAAACACTTATTGTTTTTAGGAAGAAAACTAATTATGACTTGTAAGAGAGGGTAGGCTAGGTAGCTATATGTAATGATGAAACTAGGGTGATGTCACCCATCTAGGAAAACGTGCACAAGAAATAAGGTGGGTCCCACATCATGATCAACGGTCCAAATATTGCGCGGGGTACATCTTTTGATCTACACCGTAGATTGGCACACGAGATGCGGCGTTGGAACAATGGTGAGGATGCAGTCGCAATGACATAGGTTTCGGGTCGAATCGGTTCGGGTTTACAGGGCGGAACTTAGGGATGATCACAAATGCTACCTACAGGTCGCTGGTCGCTGAAATTTGACAGAAAGGACCACAGGTCCTAACGGAATGGAATGGATACTAGGTTATGGGTCTGACAACTCTCCATCTTAATGAAAAATTTTGTCCTTGAAATTTACTATAACCAGGACAAAATAAAGGAAGAAGACAAAACATCATCACATACATAACAATCAATATAAGACAATACATGACACAATATAATCAATCACTTAACAACCAAATGGGGATAACGCTCTCTAATCTAAGCTTCGTGCTCCCAAGACGCCTCTGCCTCAGAATGGTGACCCCACTGAACCTTCACTAAAGGAATGACCTTGGTCCGGAGAACTTGCTCCTTCCGATCAAGGATTGGAATTGGCTGCTCAATATAAGAAGCATCCTCACTGACCTTAAGAGGCTACCAATCAATCACAGGAATAATGTCTGATCTACACTTTCGCAACATCAAAATGTGAAAAATATTGTGGATACCAGAAAACTCAGAAGGTAAGGCAAGCCTGTAGGCCACGGTACCCATACGCCCAGTGATCGCGAAAGGTCCTATGAATCTCGGGGCAAGCTTTCCCTTTGCTCCAAATCGAACCACGCCCTTCATGGGCGAGACCTTGAGATACACCTGTCCCTAACTGAAAACTCTAGGAGATGATGCCGACGATCAACAAAACTCTTCTGTCGGCTTTGAGCTGTGCGCATCCTCTGCCTGATGATGTCTATTACCTTTGATGACTGCTGCACAAGCTTGGGACCTAGGAGACGTCGCTCTCCAACCTCGGTCCAACAACTAGGAGATCTGCATGGTCTGCCTTATAATGCCTCAAAAGGAGTACGCCAATGGTGGCCTGATAGCTGTTGTTGTACGAGAACTCGGCCATGCGCAAATGCTCATCCTAGCTACCCGCGAAGTCGATTACGCAAGCTCTAAGCATATCCTTAAGAATCTGGTTGACCCTCTCGGTTTGCCCATCGGTCTGCGGATGATATGCGTACTGAGTTGCAAAACAGACCCCATCGCTGACTGGAAGCTCTGCCAAAACTAAGACGTGAATCTTGGGTCTCAGTCAAAAACGATAGAAACAGGAATGCCGTGCAGTCTAACAATCTCCTCGATGAATATCCTCGCAAGCCAATCCAATGGCCAGGTCACATGAATCGGAATAAAATGCGCTGACTTAGTCAGACAATCGATGACAACCCAGATGACGTCGTGACCGTGCTGAGTCCTCGGCAAGCCCATGATAAAATCAGTAGATATGTGCTCCCACTTCCACAACGGAATGCTCAACGACTGCAAGGGACCAGGGTGTCTCTGGTGATCGGCCTTGACACACTGGCATGTGTCACACTCGGCCACAAAGTTGGCAATCTGGCACTTCATCCCCGACCAAAAATACTACCTCGTCATGTCGCGATACACCTTCGGGGTGCCCGAGTGGATAGTAAGTTGCGATTAATATGCCTCAATCATCAGATCTCTACGCAACTCTAGCACGTCCGGAGTACATAATCGGCCTCTGAAACGAAGTCCACCATCGGAACCAATCTGCTAATTTAACTGCTCCACGGATGCGGTCTCTACTCAGTAACCCTGTAACGACTTGTCTGTCTGCTAAGCCTCGATTACCCTTATGATAAGAGAGGGTTGAATCGACATGCTCGATAGCTGAACAATGAAAAATCGACAGGCTCGATAGCTGAACAATGAAAAATCGACAGGCTCGATAGCTGAACAATGGAAGACTATAGACCAAACTCAAAGTCGTACTCTGCTACATCCTCGACCATCTTCCACTCCCGGACCATCATCCATGCCACCAAACCTCGTGGCTGACAGCTGAGCACATCCACCACCATGTTCGCCTTGCCCGGGTGGTATGGAAGGTCAAAATCATAGTCCTTCAGGAGCTCCATTCAACACCTCTGTCTCGTATTCAGCTCCGACTGAGAAAATAGATACTTTAGGCTCTTGTGGTCAGAGAAGAGCTCAAACCTAACCCTATAAAGATAGTGCCTCCACACCTTCAGTGCGAAGACAACTGCTGCCAACTTTAGATCATGTGTGGGGTAGTTCAGCTTATGGACCTTAAGTTAGAAAGACACATAAGCCACTGGTTTACCGTGCTACACCAGGACAGTACCCAATCCAACTCTCGAGGCATCAGTAAAAACAACAAATCAATCACTCCCAGAGGGAAGAGTGAGGACAAGAGCAGACGTGAGGTAGTCCTTTAGCTCCATAAATGCTTGCTCATAGGCGTTACTCCAGACAAACTTGACGCCCTTTCGAGTCAACCTAGTCAGCGGTGCTGCAATGCGGGAGAATCCTTTTAAAGGGGCAGAGAAAAAGGTTTGCATGTTAATATGGTCGTTGTATGGCCTGAAACAATCGCTTAGCCAGTGGTATAAAAACTTTGATTCTTTCATATAGAGTCAGAAATTTACTTGGAGTAAATACGGTCACTGTGTCTATTACGAGACACTGAGTGATGGCAAATTCATTATCCTAGTATTGTATGTTGATGATATTTTGATCGCCAGTCATGATATGTCTGAAATCGACGCACTGAAGACTCAATTATCAGGGACATTCGAGATAAAATATCTAGGGGCTATAAAAAGGGTTCTCGCCATAGATATTCATAGAGATAGGAAGAGGGGTAAGCTTTGATTATCATAGGTAGAATACCTTGAAAAGGTGTTGATCAAGTATGGGATGGATTAAGCAAAATCAATAAGCATTCCCCACGCGACTCACTTTAAGTTTTCCTCAAAACAATGTCCTAAATCAAAAGAGGAAAAACAGGTTATGTCTCATATGCCTTATTCAAATGTGGTTGGCAGTTTAATATTGTCATAGTCTGTATGAGACCAGATATTTTACAAGCAATCAATGTTGTGAGCAGATACATGTCAAACCCCAACAAGCAACATTGGGAAGCGGTGAAATGGCTACTTCGATACATTCAAGGTATGAAAGACTACGTCTTAACTTTTGAGAAGACATGAGTAAAGTTGGTAGGGTATATAGATTCAGACTATGCAGACAGTGTGGATTACAGAAAGTTAACTTCAGGTTACTCGTTTGTACTAACAGGTGTAGCAATTAGTTGGATGTCGAAGCTTCAGTCCATGGTGTCTCTTTCCACTACCGAAGCAGAATATATGGCAGTGACGAAAGCGTTTGAGGAAGGTGTCTGGTTAAGAGACATGATAAATCAGTTGGGGCTTCAACAGGAGGTGGTGTCGATTAATTTTGATGGTGAGAGTGCTATTAATTTGACTAAAAATTCTGTTTATCACTCTCGTACTAAGCACATTACTGTTCGTGACCACTTTATCCGAGATGTGCTTGAAGAAAGAGGCGTGACTCTGGAGAAGATTCACACTAGTGTGAATCCAGCAGACATGCTCACCAAGGTTGTTCCTACAAAGAAGTTTAAGTTTTGTGCAACTTCTTTAGGCATGGCGATGGCACAAAAGGAAGATGGAGTGTGCACGAGAAGCTTTGATGAAGCTATGATGAGAGGCAGAAATAAGAGAAGATGACGAGAAGCTACACGTTTGAAGATTGAAGATATGATAGAGATTGTTGTATTTGATGTCTTAAATCTAATTAGATTTTGCACAAATTTTTTGCACAACTGCGAACGTGCAGGATTTATTTTTGCTTTCGTTTATGATTCTTTCTGATTTTGTTTGGGATTCTTTCTAAAACTATATATATGGGTGTAAACAAGATTAAGAGGTATTCTAAGGGATTCTAAGGCTTTCTAAAAGGGTTCTAGGGTTTCTAAAAGGGTGGAGCAAGGGAGAGATTTGAGGATTACTCATGTCTGGTAAGTCCTTTCTCTTTGTAATTTCTGCTTTCATAGTAAAGATCTGTTGCTTTGTGCCATGGTTTTTTTCACGAAAGGGTTTTCCACATTAAATTTTTGTGTTCTCTTGTGTTTGCTTGGTGCTCTTGGATTGTTATCCTAGATCCATCTCTGTGTGATTCCGCAGTACAATCCCCAACAATTTTCTACATATAGAGATTGTATTAGAAAATATCTTCCAAACTATTTCATAAATACACAATGATTTTCTTGACTCATTGTGAACTTAAGGTGGTGATTGCTAAGTAGAACATATCATACACCATTGCTTAGATTTCAACAATTTACAGAATTCTTTAGATTTTTTTAGTCCACATATCTCATGGGTTGTTGTATTTATATATTTTTCATTTACATCACTATTTAAAAATTTGGTCTTTACATCTATATGATACAACTCTAAGTCTAAACTTGTAACAATGGATATGATCATACAAATTGAGGAGAATTTCACATGTGAAAAAGTCTCCTCATAATAAACACTTTCATTTTTTGTGAAACCTTTAGCAACTAACCGTACTTTGTACTTGTCTATTTTACTATTTATCTTTCTTTAAATCTTCAACACTTGTTATTTATCACTTGGGGATTGGAAGATAAATATACAAGTTTTCAGATTTTATTATTCTTTGTGGAGGTTATCTCTTCATCCTTGGCATTTATCCAATTAGTAAATTTGAAGACAACAATGCATTTTAATAATAATCAAATTCATTATCATCAATTGCAATGCAAGATTATGATTTACCCTCGATATGGGAGTATCCTTGAAAAATCGATCATCTTTAACTTCAACATAATTCAAAAGCTTGTTAAGGTATGCTTTTAACGAATTATGGGAGCATCTTCTTTGTGAGGAACGGAGCTCCCACTTTCCTGAGATACATCTACAAGTTAAAAAAGCTCTATCTTAACTTTCTACTTCTTTTTTGTTAGGGTGTCTATCTTTGACAAAGGTTATGCCTTAAGATTCAATCCCATCCATCCTCCACATTTTTTATGAATTAGAACATATCCCTTTGAGTATATGGGGCACCTAATGAATACACATTCAATGATTTTACTATCAAATTTACTTATATGAGGAGTGAGCTACAAAATCCCAATGGTCTTTAAGGGCATATGTCGGTGAAAGAAACCTCCCTGTCTATATCTTATATGAGGTATTGATAATGGATTTAGAAGGAAGTCTTAAGAACATAGACGGTTACAAGTAATGCATCTCTTTGAAATATGGTAGAGAGATTAGCCTGTTGATCGAACCCAAGGGTTGACAACCCCAAGTGTAGGGTTGCGATGTAGTAATAACTCGGTGAGACCGAGGTCGAATCCTCAAGGAGTGGAGAACACAACCTACACCTAATCTAAAGCTAGTGGTTTGTCTGGGTTTTTAATCCTGAAATATAAAAATAAAAATAAAAATAAAATAATAATCATAATAATAATAATAATAATAATAATAATAATAAAGACTAAGGATCTAGGAATTCAGCTATATCAATCACAATATCTCATTTATTAACTTAACTTTTATAACTCAATTGGAATCGAAGTCCTATCATATCCAATCGGAAGATAATTCTATTAAACCAATCATCAACACCAATAAGATATGATTTCAAATGAACAATTCTCTCATGAAGCACTTCGATCTAAATCGTAGAGAATCAAAAGCGTTTAAGGCACCCTTAAGCGACAATAGATCTATCCATTATACGGATTTAATCATTCTCTAATGTAGGTTTCAAAATTTGTTAAATCAAAGTATTCATTATACTCGTAGCATATAACAAATCTGGAAATGAACAACTTAAAGACTTTAAAGTAAATCCAAATCTATTTTAATTTACTATCATTATTCAAACCAATGTTATTAAATCAAATAATTAGATGTTGTAATTAACTACAAGCTTCATCCTTTAGCCTTAACTAAGAGATTAGCCTAGCACAGCTAACATCATACAAGAAAAACAAAAATGATAAACTAGAACCGAAGGATTGAAGAAAAAGGACAGCTCCATAAAAGCTCTGCCACCCCTAGGTATTTCTCTCAAGCCCTAATTCGTACTTAGAAAAGCTTAGAACATTCATTTAAATTAAAAAATTCCATATTGACTTGGAACCGACTTCAAATTTATGCACTTTTGTTATGCTTCAGTTGCATTGATTATATCTTTCAGTCGCACCGAATATCACTTCGATCGCACCAAATAGGTCTCTCAGTTACAATTGAATTTCTTCGAATTTCTTCTAAAGCCTCTATCTCCTTCAGGTCGCACTGAACCTTACTTCGATGGCACCGAACATAGATTCAATCAGGCCTAAGTGTTAAGGCGAATTATCTCTAAAAATCACAAATTATTGCCGGATTGTTCTGTGTACATTTCGGTCGGAAGGAGCCAACCTCAGGTGGGGCTGAACTGTCTATTATTTTTGTTGTTGCACTTTATTATTTTTCAGTCTTTGCTCTCTCATTTGCACTTTATTTTCTTAGATATTTGGCACTTGAAATCTTTAGTATTGTCCTCCAAATCTCCAATTCTTTATTGATTATTATTTTGAGCTTTAATCTATCCTTTTAAGCATGTATTCATCATTAGGTCTAAAATCACATCGCATGTAGAAAACGTATATAACTAAATCAAATTAGCACTTAAATATTAGGAAAGCTAATGCAAATGGGAAGATAAATATGCAATATTTGGCGTTCTCACACCCCAAACCATTAGTTTGCTAGTCTTGAGCAAAACATGTAAAAGATACTTTGAAACCAAATGAATAAATTCCTATAAACTCAAGTAATTGTAAAAAAAAAATCAAGATGATATAAATTTAAAGAACAGTAATGGAAAGCACTACCTCCACCTAAACTACAGTACTTGATAAATATCCTAATCAAGTTTAAAGCTATCCTCTAATTAGAAAAATTCTAAACATTAAGTTCCATGGGTGCATAGTAAAGTCTAGACTTAACACAACTAAAGTTCAATTCTCTACTTTCATGATAAAATTTATAATCAAAAGAGGTATTAAGGATAGACAAAACTTGTCTTACAGTTCAACACTCAACTCTTCCAGCTTTTGATTTTTTCCATCGATAATTTTCACTCTATTTTCAATCTTTTTTTCTTTTTTATTTCCACAACAGTCATTTCATGGAATTTTGATAGGTATCCTTTCACACTATTTTCATTCTTTTTCCTTTTTTTCTTTCCACGATAGTCCTTTGATTGAATTTTGATAAGTAGCCCTTTTTGACAACAACTATTTTTTAGCTGGGTATTACTTTCTTCTTTTTCTCTTCTCACTTGAACATGATGGACAAATTCTCTAGGTTTGGTTCCTATCATTTTCAATAATCATCAAGTTAACAATTCAGTATCAAACTTAAGCTTCAATGTGTAAGCTAAATGTGACATATGAGTTCATGAATCAATCGATGCTTAAACTTTCAATTAAATATTAATAACTTCTATCTCAACTTTAAAATTTTATTAAATAACTAGAATCTAGACTTAAAAAATTCTCAACATTAATTATCTTATTATTTTAATATTCAGATTATCTTCAAAATTACTTAAATTCGCATAATATATTTTTTTTAAAAGAAAAATTTTAGCTCAATTTTATCTCAAACTCAAAAGTTCAAAAATTCTCACAAATGAAGAATTTTCAAAGGAAACCCTACCCACTAACCTAAATTCTACATTATCCTCAATGTACAAATATATGCGATAAGAGTAACATGAGAGCAATGGAAATAAAGAGAAGTAAATGAAAAATTCTTGAAAGGCGATGACATACTAGTGCCATTGCAATCTTCTTATCAATTGGTGTTTCAACAACTAAACTAAACTAATAAATCAAATTAATCATAAGAAAGTTAAAAAAAAAAAAAAAAAACTCTTAAATCTAAACTATCAATCATCCAAAGGTATCTTCTTCCTCTGGCAAGTATCTCAATAAATTTCTCAGTCGGCTTTTCAACAAGATCATCTATAAACTTACTTTATGGTAAGTTTAAATGTTTTAGAACATGATCACCCAGAGACATATGCACACCTCATTAAAAATTCTCTTTTCATTGTTGTGAGGTGTCCAAAGAATATATGATTCACCTGTGGCAAAAAAAAATAAAAATCAATATTAATAGATCATAGTGAATAACGGACTATAAATAGTTGAATTTCAGTAAAGTTCCTAGCTAGCATAGTTCTATAAAATTCAAAGTCTTAGACTTTGGTTCATATTCCAACTCCACCCTTAACAGTAAACATTTACGATCGATAGAAGGAAGTACTTCAGAACAAACTTTTCCCTGTCCAGTATCAACTACCGAGATATTGTCTTGCAAGGCATTCACTATTTCTTTAATCATGTAATCATTAAAATCCTCAAAGTGTGCCAGGCAAACTTCTAGAGAGTCAGAACATTCAATTAAAAGGGATTCATCTTCCACAATGGAATCAAACATGTCATGTTGGCGGATTATATCAACATCACATTGTTTTAAAATGTTATGTATCTCTTGATCATTAACTGGAACCTTAATTGAGGTCAACCCTTGGGGGAACTAGACCATAGGCTCTTGAGCATACTCCGACTCCCCATTCTCAAATTCAATATGCTTTGCAAGTGAGTTGAGATTACTCTCATCGCATTGTATTTCTAGATTAAGGTGAGGTTAGGCTAAACAAATCCCTTCCTCATTAATGAGGCATGACTGAATTCTTTGAATGGAGGATGCAAACATCTCTAATGATGCTCTGATGTCTTGGAATGTTTGCATAGCATTTTCATTAAATTATTGTTGATTGATCCACCTTCGATCTAGATCCTCTTGGGTTGTTTTCGGTGGGATCTCATAAGTATGAGGCCCAATGAGATAGTTGTTAGAATCCAAGGTTGGTTCACCTCTCCAATTTAAATTCTAATGGTTCCACCAATTAAGAGAATATGTGTCATATGTGGGTGTACTTGATGGTTAATAACAGTAATCACTCATATAATAATCACTCGTTGTCTTCTTAACCGATGGAACATCATAACCCAATCGGTTCTTAATCGTAGTTCCAGCTAATTGATGACATATAGGGTGTTTCCTAACATAATAATCTGACAACCCTTCAACCAATATTTTATCTCTTAGAAGTTTATTAGCGTATTCTCGTGTCTACTCCAGTATGATCATGATAAAACCCTAATTCTAAACCTACACCTAAAAATTAATAAATAAATAAAAAAAAAAGTTAAAATCCTACAGAAAATAAAATCCTACATCAATTAAGGAAGCAAGTGAGGGGAGTGAGAAAGGATATTACCAAAAGAGAGGAACTAGACTGAAGATCTTACAAATAAAAATAAGCAAATATGTTAGTAATGTTAGAAGATCTTAAAAAAAATAACAAACCCTACAAAAATCTGAAATTAGAAAACCTACAAGAAACTATAAGTTAGAAAAATAGAGAAACCTAACCTAAAAAACCTTAACCTAATTATGTTCGCGCCACTCCCCGGCAACGGCGCTAAAAATTTGATCAAACCAAAGAATTGACAACCCCAAGTATAGGGCTATAATCCAATAATAACTCAGTGAGATCGAGGCCGAATCCTTAGGGAGTGGGGAACACAACCTAGAGCTAATCTAAAGTTAGCAGTTTGTCTAGGTTTTTAATCCTACAAGGTAAAAAGAGTTTTAAAATAATAAAAATTAAAGACTAAGGCCCAGGAATCCACTTATACCAATCACAATATCTCAGTCATTGATTTATGTAACATCCCAGATTTTTGCCAACTTGGAGTTAGACGTCCTTAGGCAATGGGTCGATCATAACACCTTATTGACTTCTCAAAAACTCAATCCCAAAGTCTCAAATCCCCTTTCAACTAATTTCCTTCAAAAATTTCACCTTTCACCACCTCATTCTTCAAATTTTTCTAAGTACTTTCATATTAGACACTAATCCTAACATTTAAATGATGGAGAATAACACTTAAACTTAAATTTACTATAATAGTAAATATATAAATAACAATGGGTTTTGGGCCCTTAGTCTTATGGAATCTGACGAAATAAATAGGTGATTTGGATAGAGCAACCTAATCTGTCGTAATTGGGCGACACGTAGTTAAGTACTAAACTAAACAATCGATGAATTTGGCTTGAACCACTTTCTATACAAACTACAAGACTCAAAACCATTAAAATCACTAACTCTACATTACTTAAAAACCAAAGATCAATCTCAAAACCCAGTTGCTCATGGGAGCACATTGAAACTCCGTATCGAACCTGGACCGCGCGTCGAAAGTCCAATTACCGCAAAACTATACGGTTATGGCTGCCTTGCTGGGTTTGACAACCATCACGGGAATCGAGTCCAAATAGTATCCCGAAACGCACAACTTGAGCCTGGAGTAAAGTGCATGAGAAACGTGAATATCTTTAGAAAATGAACTTAGATTTAAGTGAATTGGGTCGTTCACTTGCAGGCCAAATTTAAGGTTTCAAACCATCAGATTCTGACCCAACTACACGCTTGGATTAGAAAAATTTTCTTACACTTGTCAGTGTGCTTGTGGCCCTGATCGAGTGATGATAACCATTGAACTGAAACTGGTCCTCCACGGTTGATCCACAAATCCGATCGGACCGAAATCTTAACTTGACATAAATCCATTGCTAGGGAATTTCCTTCAGACCGTATGCGAGCAATGGACCTCCAGATGAGCTCCGTTGGCTTGAAACAGACGCCTTTTGGCTATAACCCAAGTATATCATGGTCCTAGGGTCATTGACATCAGTTCTGGGCCTATATAAGACCCTTAACCCACCCCTCTCTCATTCCATACGAATTTCCCAACCCTAAGAGAGAGAAGAGAGAAAAGCGAAGGAAAGAGTGATGAGAAGAGAGAGAGTGAGAGATAGTTGTTGGGATTCATTCCCACCACTCCACATGTCGAATCATCTCTTCCATGTCGCTACCCCGTAGAATCCAAATCTATTTTTTGGTAAGAAATCCTAACCCTAATCTGTTTTAGAAATCCAAATAGAGGAATTGGTGAAATAGTTAACCTATTTCATGATTTAGGTAGTCGTTGTGTTGTAGACGGAGACGTAGTGTACGAACTGAGTTCGTAATCGGCATACCGACGAAAGGTGCGGACTATAAACGTTTAAGTTATGATTTTCAAGGCTTTTAATGTCAGTTAATGATTTATGACTAACTTAATTGCTATCACGTATGCTTAGATGCGATGTTTTCTGCATATTACATATATATATATGAACTATGTTGAAATTAATGTGTTCTATGTGTTTGTTGAAATATTTGTATGAATATGGAATTATGATTTATGCTTGCCATGATTGTTGTTTGAGAATATATGATTGTTGTATGTGTGGCAACTCCCTTGTGAAAGGATTTGCTATAATATACGTTATAATTAATTTATTACATGTATGTTGATATGTGTAGTCTAAGTGTTTGATAAAATGCCTGAATGAGAAAATTCTTGTAGAAATATATTTAATGAGGGTGTTGAGATAAGATTCTCAATTACCTTATCTATAGTTACAGTTTCCTTCATGTAACCTATCTTAATACTGCGTGCTTTATGGATGAAATGCCTATGTATGACAACATGTGTACGATGTGTTTGTTAAAATGCTCAAATGAGATTTATACTGAAATTGGTTGTCACGTGCTGTTTGACTATCACATATAAATGCCTATTGTGTATGAATATGATTGGGACTACTGCGTAGTCCAGGCAATCGGTAACGATTCCCAAATTAGTGGTTGAAGTTGTTTCACCACACAAGACATGTTCGATGAATCTGAGTCGTACGCTGTTTATCGACAGTGGTTAGGCCACGCAGAGTGCTTATGCGCTCCATGTCGATTAAGTAAACGTGCGCTCGTACCAGTCGAGCTTGTCCAAGTAACCCGATTGGCCTAATATATGTTCACCATGCATGGACGCTATTGCCTGAATCTAAGGTACCACTTACCAGCGCAAAGCCCGTTTAACCTTGGTACCACGATCCTCTAAGACTCATGAGCAGGACATGGTGGTATGGGACACCGTGGTCGAGCTATCGGCCTACGCTAGGGTGAAGAGCTTCCTCGTAGTGACCAGTGAGCAACCCAAACTCGTGAGCCAAATATGATGGTATGAGACATTGTATTCGAGTTGTAGGCCTACACTAAGGTGACGAGTCTTTCACATAGTGACCTCGAGTATAAAATAAGCCACCCCGATTCAGCCTAGCTATGGTCCCCAGTCGAGTTGGTGACAAGCCTTCGAAAATAGATTTGCAGTTGGTAGGGCATCGGTGGAGTAACCTTGAGTATAAAATAAGCTTACGCCGACGTGACGAGCCTCTCCGTAGTGACCTGAACTTGCCTATCGTATGTGATAAGTTAGGATTGACGACCCTAAATGGATCATTGTTTGGGTAAATGATATAAAGGGAGGTACCTTAGCTTTCTGAATCTGTTGCATGAATAAATCTAATTAAGAACTTGGCTAATCACGCACATGCACCGCATTACATGTGCCTTTAGTGTTGGAGTTCAGCACAGCGGGAGTGTTGTATGCGCGGCCGTGAGATGATGTCACAGAAGGAGTGCAGGCGAGGGCATACATCAAAATTGCATCCCATCCTTGCATTAAAAAGAGTACTTAGGGTATAATTGTTGTATTGCTTTATCATTATTGCTTAACTGAATTGATAACATGTTAACCTTTACTTTATAGTTCCACTGAATTAGCTACTCATTCCCACCTGGGGCGGTGTTTTAAACACCACCCAGACTCTAGTTTAGATGTAAGTGATGGCGAGGTCTATACAGCAGAGTTAGACTTCATAGGTGAGGAGGAAGAGTTCTCTTATGTTCAACTATCGAGCGAATCTATGTAGATATCATACTGATACACAGGGACTACTGGGATACTTGTTTAGTTGAACACATTTACTTCCCACATTTATATGGTTAGAAACAACACATGTACATATTTAGCCCGGTTTCATTCTCATACTCCAAAATTTGTGAAACGTTTTCATAATTAAATGCATATATTTCAGTCTTCCACTTACCAAATTACATTAACTCTGGAGTATAATATGTTGATTTAGTGTAATCCCATTCATGTTTAATGCACTCATATGGACAACATTAAATCATCATTTTCTATGTTGCATAAGTGATGCACTGGAACTCGGGAGTTGAGCCTTTGCTCGACCCTCAATTTTTGGGGTGTTATAAGATGGTATCAGAGCATGATTTGGATTAAACTAGACCTGGGTTATGGTAACACGACACACTCTGACGCACTCTGACTTAGGAAGGGGGCGATGGAAACTAGAAACCACATTAGAATCTCAAGTTTAGCCGACGGGTAAAACTGATAGTTGAAGTATGACCCGTATGACCCGTATGCACCTGTGATCATGTCAGATGATCCCAATTCCTTTCTAGACTATCAATTGATGGGTTTCTAAGATAATTTAGCGTATTCCACACTTAAAAGACCTAAAAAGCATGAATATATGCGAGATGGAACCCGAAATCGCATCAAACGGACTCGAGGGCCCAAACGATGCAAATTGGGGGGCCCTGAGGTGGGTCCCGCACATTTTCGGCACCCCGGGGGGATGCCATCACCCCCCAGGTGAGCCATCACCCCAGGGTCCAATAGACCATGATGGCATCGCCTTACCCGCGAGGCCTCGCGGTCCAGCGGGCCAGGTGGCCCGGGTGGCCCATTTTCTGTAATTTTCATCCGACTTCAAAAAGTCATATCTCCCTCGATATAACTCCAATTTAAGTGATTTAAAAGCCAAATTGAAGCTTGATAAATCTAGTTTTATATAAAAATAAGTGAAAATATAATAAAAATTTTAATACAAATAAATATAGGTCGTTGTGACAACTATCCAAAAATTATTAGTTTGGACACTGCTGTTTCTATAATTTTTAGAATTTATCTACATCATGAAATCTAATGAAATTTGATGTAGATGAAGTAGAATTAATGACAAACTACTAAAAAAATAATTAAAATAATATACTAAAAAAAAGTATCAAAAAAAGGATATAGAACTACCCTAGGACCTTGGGAATGAGGATTATATAAAATCTGACAGTATAGGAAACTCAATAAATTAATAACGTAAACCCTAGGACCTCTCTAGCTGGTTTAGGCATATGTGAAGTGCTCGAGGGTAGTTAAATTTAAGTTCGGGCAACTCAATTCCAATTAGACAATTTTTGACCCTAAGCGATTAAATAATTTACTGTATTAGAAATGGTACGAAATCATCTAGCGTATGAGCGTAGACTTTAGATTACAAATATTGAATTACCGCTACTCCTAAATTAAGACTAGGCTACTGGTTATACTAAGAAATGTAAAAGACTGATTATGCTAAGATAATTGAATGATAGACTTTGTTAGTCGGCTTGATTAGGTTGGAGTGAGACCTCATTCTTTCGTTGGATCCCCTTGATCCTTATAGGCTTCTTTAATAGCTCTCAGGAAAGTTGTTTTGACTTGGAAACTAGTCACGCTTAAAGAAAACTTATATATCCCTCGGATTAAATGTTAAGTCAAGTCAACACACTCCTTAGAATTGCCTTCCCAAGGACTTATTATGATCGAGAACACGGAATAGAGGAACTGTATATAAGCGAAGTATTCATGGTTTGAATCGAATTCTAAATCCTGGTAGTTACCAATGAACTCAATGTTCTGATCAAGCAGAAGATCAGGATCAACTAGGATTAAGAACTGATACGATAAATTTTGTCATAGACTAAGCAGAAGGTCTATATATCTGGCTCAGACCCACTACACAACTTTTCTTCCGTGTTTGCCCGACCACTTACAACCAAAAGTTTATTACTTCGTCTTTGAGAAGTGTTAAGAATATATAGTCAATAGAGATTTTTCTTTTTTAGGCCTAAGAAATTTCTCAAATGGGCAACAGACAGTTAGGAATTAAGTCCTGAACCACAGACCATTCTGGCATACATATTGTGCATATGAACTTAGAAAGATAGTCTGCCCGTTAATGTATTTTGTCTGAATTCCTTATGTACTAATAATGTATAGACTATCTTACAGCATTAAGCTGGACATGATTAAAGAAGGTAAGTCGGGACCGTGGCAAAAGTCTTTCTTTAGTAAAATTAGGCATCTTGCCGCACACTCACACCCGTCTCTGAAATCAACCACAACACCCATCATTTTTAGCTCCTTTCTATAACTATAGGTACCAATGCCATAATACACATCATCAATGAAAGGAAGACCAATGTATTGAGAGATTGTTTCCCATTTCATGCCAAGAATAGATCCTAAATTACACCTTATTCTAACATACGGATCAGGACATAGATTCTTGAGTCTCGAAAGTATAAATAATTTTTTAGGGGGTAGAACATTCTGAGCCCAATCTAGTTAGGTTGGCTAATACATCCATTTGATCAAAGTGGCACAGCAGAAGCATGGTGGGCCCCTGCCCCACTGGTCCGGGATCGAAGGAAATTGATCCAGGTTATACGTAAGGTTAGGTCATTAAATAGGATCTGAATCTTCCTTAGAATGTCAATAATGAAGTCATCGAAGGAAAGCAATTAGGGTTCAAGTATTAAACCAATTCATAATAAAGAATAGGCCTAACAATGGGTACGAGCTGAATTATAATAGACAAGGTCACTATATCCCCAAAGGCGCTCGTTGAATACGAACCTAATAGGAGCCTTAGCTAATTTCAGGGCAAAATTTTTTTAAGAAGGGTAAACTAAAATGTGCCAGACTAGCATAGATAGTATACACCCTACCATGCATATAAACTTGAAATCAATGAAACATAGGCAAATGAAATAATAAAATCTTTAGTTATTACCCTTAGCCAATTTCGGGGACGAAATTATTTTTTAAGGGGGGTAGATTGTAACATCCCGAATTTTTGCCAACTTGGAGTTAGACGTCCTTAGGCAATGGGTTGATCATAACATATTATTGACTTATCAAAAACCCAATCTCAAAGTCTCAAATCCCCTTTCAACTAATTTTCTTCAAAAATTTCACTTTTCACCACCTTATTCTTCAAATTTTTCTAAGTACTTTCATATTAGACACTAATCCTAACATTTAAATCATGAAGAATAATACTTAAACTTAAATTTACTATAATAGTAAATATATAAATAAAAATGGGTTTTGGGCCCTTAGTCTTATGGAATCTAACGAAAGAAATAAGTGACTTGGATAAAGCAACCTAGTCTGTCGTAATTGGGCGACAGTAGTTAAGTACTAAACTAAACAATCGATGGATTTGGCTTGAACCACTTTCTATACAAACTACAAGACTCAAAACCATTAAAATCACTAACTCTACATTACCTAAAACCCAAGGATCAATCTCAAAACCCAGTTGCTCATGGGAGCACATTGAAACTCCGTATCGGATCTGGACCGCGCGTAGTTATGATTTTCAAGGCTTTTAATGTCAGTTAATGATTTATGACTAACTTGATTGCTATCACGTATGCTTAGATGCGATGTTTTCTGCATATTACATATATATATATATATATATATATATATATATATATATATATATATATATATGAACTATATTGAAATTAATGTGTTCCATGTGTTTGTTGAAATGTTTGTATGAATATGGAATTATGATATGTGCTTGCCATGATTGTTGTTTGAGAATATATGATTGTTGTATGTGTGGCAACTCCCTTATGAAAGGATTTGCTATAATATACGTTATAATTAATTTATTACATGTATGTTGATATGTGTAGTCAAGTGTTTGATAAAATGCCTGAATGAGAAAATTCTTGTAGAAATGTATTTAATGAGGGTGTTGAGATAAGATTCTCAATTACCTTATCTATAGTTACAGTTTCCTTCATGTAACCTATCTTAATACTGCGTGCTTTATGGATGAAATGCCTATGTATGACAACATGTGTACGATGTGTTTGTTAAAATGCTCAAATGAGATTTATACTGAAATTAGTTGTCACGTGTTGTTTGACTATCAGATATAAATGCCTAATGTGTGTGAATATGATTGGGACTACTGCGTAGTCCAAGTAATCGGTAACGATTCCCAAATTAGTGGTTGAAGTTGTTTCACCACACAAGACATGTTCGATGAATCTGAGTCGTACGCTGTTTGTCGACAGTGGTTAGGCCACGCAGAGTGCTTATGCGCTCCATGTTAATTAAGTCAACATGTGCTCGTACCAGTCGAGCTTGTCCAAGTAATCCAATTGGCCTAATATATGTTCACCATGCATGAACGCTACTGCATAAATCTAAGGTATCACTTACTAGTGCAAAGCCCATTTAACCTTGGTACCACGATCCGCTAAGACTCATGAGCCGGGCATGGTGGTATGAGACACCATGGTCGAGCTGTCGGCCTACGCTGGGGTGACGAGCCTCTCCGTAGTGACTAGTGAGTAACTCAAACTCGTGAGTTGAATATGGTGGTATGAGACACTATATTTGAGCTGCCAGCCTACGCTAAGGTGACGAGCCTTTCCCGTAGTGACCTCGAGTATAAAATAAGCCTACCCTGGTGCAGCCTAGCTATGATCCCCAGTCGAGTTGGTGACGAGCCTTCGAAAATAGACTTGCAGTTGGTAAGATGTCGGCGGAATAACCTCGAGTATAAAATAGGCCTACGCCGAGGTGACGAGCCTCTCCGTAGTGACCTGATCATATGTGATAAGCTAGGATTGACGACCCTAGATGGATCATTGTTTGGGTAGATGATATAAAGGGAGGTACCTTAGCTTCCCAAATCTGCTACATGAATAAATCTAATTAAGAACTTGGCTAATCACGCACATGCACCGCATTGCATGTGCCTTTGGCCTTCGAGTTGAGCACAGCAGGAGTGTTGCATGTGCGATCGTGAGATGATGTCGCAGAGGGAGTACAGGTGAGGGCATACATCATTATCGCATCATATCCTTGCATTAAAAAGAGTACTTATGGCATGATTGTTATACTACTTTATCATTACTGCTTGACTGAATTGATAACATGTTAACCTTTACTTTATAGTTCCACTGAATTAGCTACTCATTCCCACCTGGGGCGATGTTTTAAACTCCACCCACACTCTGATTTAGATGCAGGTGATGGCGAGGTCTATATAGCAGAGTTGGACTTCGTAGGCGAGGAGGAAGAGTTCTCATATGTTCAACTATCGGGTGAATCTATGTAGATATCATACCGATGCGCAGGGACTACTGGGTTACACTACGCCAAAAGTGAGAATTTGCGACGTATTTCTGCGATGGATTTCGTCTGTCGCTAAAATCTCTTAGTTTTACGACGGATTTAATCCGTCGCTAACGGAAAAGGTCCGTCGCTAAGCCCGCGTTGGTCTAAAATCCGTGGTTTGAACGTCGCTGAATTTAGCGACAGACCAAAATCCGTCGCTAAAATCTCATTTACGACGTATTTACGATGGATTTTGGTCTGTCGTTAGTAAGCGACGAACTAAATCTGTCGCAAAATTTAATTTTATGACCGTCGTAAATTCCTGCCCAGCACACCAAATGGCGCTTTTCAGTTGCTTTTGCGACGGATCATGGTCCGTCGTAAAAGGACTTTTGCGACGGATCATGTCCTTCGTAAAAGGACACTTGCCTTAACATTAATTTTTTTCATTTTTATAGGAATATGGTTGAAAATTAACTTTTTTTATGGTCTAATAATTGTTTTTTAATAGAATTTCAGTGGTTTAATTGTGCATATTTGTATTTAAGATTATTTTTTAACAATTGATTGAACGCAAAAGGAAAATTTATTTTGTTTTTATATCAAATGAGTGAAATTTTTATTTTTATTTTTAATTTAAAATTAATATTTAAATGATTTGTAATATCACATGAAAAAGAATATTGAGAAGTTTAAAAATTTTAACAATGTTTGAGAAAAAAATTAGATTTTGAAAAAATAAAAATAGTGATTTAATAAAAATCTGTTTTGAGGGAAAAAGGAATTTTGAATAAAGTAGATAAATCTGAAAAAAAATTTAAAAAAAAAAGCATTTGATTTTGATAAAAAAATAATATCTTGAAAAAGAAAATAATTTTTTTTTAAATGTGAAAATTTTCACAATGTGGGCCCCACCATAATATTTTATAAAAACAATGAGATTTTGAAAAAAAAAAAAAATATCATTTTTAAAAAGAAAATTGAAAAGTTGAAAACAAAACGATGCTTTTAAAGAAAAAAATCGACATTTTGGAATTTTTGGGAAAAAAAATAAAATTTGGGAAATTTTTTGAGATTTTGAAAATAAAATTTTAGAATTTATATTTTAATTTTTTTGAAATATTTTATAATAAAAATGATATTTTGTTAAAAGTTTTCAAAGAAAAATTAAGAGTAAAAAAATATTCATTTTGAAAAAAAAATGTTATTTTTAAATAGAAATTAAAATTTATCTGTGAAATAAAAAATATTTGTTAATAAATTATTAGGTACATCCACTAATTGAACCTTTAAACGCTAAAATCAAATTTCACTCAAATTGTTGATCAATCTTGTATGCCCAATATCTTTCTCATACGTGGCTTGATAGATGCGAGTAACTACTTAAATTGTGGGTATTGATCAATAAGGTAGAGTGAATGGACCAGACATGTAAAATGGGCCAAATATTCTGGTCAAAATTATGACCCAACTTAGTAACATCGTGAGAACCTAAAAATTGATGTTAGTAAGTTTTGTGGGCCCCATCATGATGCGTGTCGAACATCAACACCATGCATTTGATGTGTCCCCTTTAGGTTATGAGATATCTCAAAAATCATCCGTATATGAAACTCAGGTGGGCCATACAATCTAAAACCATGTGAAGACATCCTTAAAAAAATATAAAAGCACTTAGTGGGGCCCACATGAGTTTTGGATGCGGCTGAAACTTGGTCTAACCCCTCATCCAAGTGGGACACACAAAATGAGTAGGTTAGATATGTGAATCACATTTATGCAGCCCCAATATCTGATTGTGAATGTTTTAAGGAAACCCCTCCCCACTACATTTAGGTGAGTTAGTCATTACTCTTACCAGAGTAAACTCTATGGGGTTCACCGTTATTTATTTATTTTATCCACTCGTTTATCCATGTTAACAGATAATTTGAGGTCTAAAAAACAAAAAGGAAGCATATACAAAGCTCAAGTGGAACACATCATAGGAAATAGTGTGATCGGACCTCTACAATTGAAAAATTCTTGAAGGCCATAGAAGTTTTAGATCAAGCTGATGTTTGTATTTTCTCTTCATTCATATCTTTTTGATATTATGAATAGGTTGAATGACAAATAAACATTACTGTTGGCCCAAGGAAGGTATCAACGGTGGAAATCATTATTTCACACTGTTTCGTGTGGCATGGTCCACTTAAATTTTGGATTTATTGAAAATTTGGGATCAACCCACATCGTTCATCCAATTTTCGAGATAATTTTAGAGAACTATCCAAAAAAAAATGAATCATATCCAAAGATTAAATGGACCACACTCAGATAAGGGAAACGGATTGGCTACTCCCCCTAACACCGGCCAATGGCTGGTGGTCGGTGCTCTATGGCCCCACTATGATGTATGTGTTTCATCCATGCCGTACATCTATTTTTAAAGATCATATTACGAAATAAGACAAAAAATTAGGTATATCCCAATCTGAAATGGACCACATTACAGGAATAGTGTTGAATGAGCGTCAACCATTAAAAACATTTTGGGGGCTATAAAAGTTTTAGATCGAGATTATTTTTAGTTTTCCCCTTCATCTAGGCTTGTATGACCTAATAAACAGATTGGATGTCAAATAAACAGTACAGTGGGCCTTAGGAGGATTTTAATGATGGTTATCCAATCACTATTGTTTTCATGTGGTGTGGTCCACCTGAGATTTATATACATCTCAATTTTGGAATAAATGCTTAAAATGATCTTAAAAAATGATGACCGTAATGGATGAAATACATATATCATGGTGGGGCTCACGGAGCACCAACCATCAGCCACGGGCTGGTGTCAGGGAGTAGCTGGTGTCAGGGAGTAGCGAGACTAGCTACTGAAGTGAAATCAGCAAGTTCTGTGGGCCCCACCATGATGTATGTTTTATATCCGCACCTTTCATCCATTTGGAGAGATCATTTTAGGGCAATATCCAAAGAACGAGTTAAATCCAAAGTTCCAGTGGACCCCAGCACAGAAAACAATGGGACAGTGACGCCCACCATTAAAAAATTTTGAAGGCCACAAAAGTTTTAGATCAAGTTAATATTTGTGTTTTCCCTTATTTCATGTCTTTTTTAACTTTTGAACAGGTTGGATTTCAAATAAACATTATGATGGGCCTTAGGATAGCTTCAACGGTAAGAATCACTCTCTGTTTTCCCCGTGGTGTGGTCCAATTGAGATTTATATAGATCTCAGTTTTTGGGATCTATCCTAAAATTATATTTAGAAATGGATAGATGGCGGGGATTAAAACATATACATCGTCGTGGGGCCCATTGAGCCCTACCAGATCCATAAAGCAAGTGACGTTATATATTATACATTCAGTTTTGTGAGTTTTGTGTTTGACGTAAAATAGTGGTGACTCATTTATAATAACAGTGGAAATGATATATAGTTATCTAGACCATCTAAATAATGGCTCTGGTTGTTAGTGGTTAATATTTATTCTTTTTACCATATAAAACTATCTTAATCCTTCAATAAATAGTCCCTTAAATGTATGGCTATTAATGTAGTTGATGTATTAAATTGTGGAAAACTCACAATTTGCGGATTTGAAAGAAACATCTCATTTCAGAAGAGGATTTCTTCTTTCTAACGACGCCCCTGCCTTTACAGCTCCCTCTTTCAAACGACGCCGTCTGCCACCATCTGCCTCTACCTGGTTTCTCATTTTCTTCTTTCGCCAATGGGTGGGCTCCAAATCTCTGAAGGATTTCAAGCATCTCTCCTGTCGTGGGTGAGTTTCTCTCAAAATCCCTGTTTTTATTCCAAAATCCATTCCATCTTTCATTGCTTTCTCTTTTCTTCTCTCTCTTCTTATTCCAAAACCCCTGATTGTAACAATGTCGAGATTTGCCATGAACATGCCATGAAGACACGAACCTAGTTATAATGGTGTGGGTACTGTGGACATATATCCCAGTACTGATATGATGCAATCCAAGGTGCCTTTCATGAATTCTTTTCTTCTTCCAACCAAGATGCGATCCTCTTCCCACATATAATCAGTATATTCTATGCTTAAAGAGAAGGCATCATAGTACCTTTGATATGGTTGAAATGATTGTACGGCTGCATGTGTTCCACATCATTCTTGAAATTAGCAAAGGTGTGGGTATCAAAACTAGAAAATATAATTTTCTTTTTGGGTGAAAACCAACCATGGCTTCTTAGCTTAACCATGCTTCAATATTACCAAAATCTTGTCTACCTGAGAGTACTGCTAAAACCCATTGCTCATTTTCTGAGAAAACTCCAAAATAAAATAAATAACAACAAACAAACAGTGTACCATCACTTAGGAATGGGCGAATGGTAAACGGAGGATGACACTCCTCTACAAATCGTTCTCTTATAAATTGGGCCTATTTGGATAGACAAACTTATTTAATATCAAATTTGTGAAAAAGGTAAAATCAAGCAAGTTGTTCTTCACTCGGATGTAGCAACTCATGTGCTCATATGCTTGCATGCCACTACGGATTGACTTAATCATAGCTCTCAATGTCAATAGAACATGGCCCCAAATCACACTCATCCAGACAATCCTGACCATAACTCGTGACAGTCGGACCATATTGAGAAGAAATTAATTAGGAATCCAAATCTAACTTTCAAAATCATGACAGATAGGATGGTTTAATAATTATTATTTTAAGCCTATGCTCCATCCATAATGGACAGCACGATCTTGATGGTCCAAAATTCGCATGCCTCTCCAATGTCTAAAAGATTTTATTTTATTTTATTTTATTTTATTTTTTAAATAAAAAATAAAACCTTCCTCCTATTGTCCAGGTATGTTTTCCAAAGTTGATTTGGGATTATTGTCGATTATGGGATGACTCATTTGCACAAAATTATTATATATATATATATGTATATATATATATATATATATATATATATATATATATATATATATATATATACCAATGGGTGGTCGGTCCAACTAATGCTGCGTTCTGGACTGTTTGGTCTCGTTACGCATCTTGAGTGTATGTCTTGGTTATGGTGTCTTGAACTGAGTATTCTGTTTGCTGTTTGTCAAATTCTTTTGATAGGATGTGGAGCTTAAGATGGCTGATGACATAAGTATTGTACATAACACACATGCAAACACTTAAAAATAGATATGTACATGTGATAAATTTGGCACATGTGATACATGTGTACAGAATATTTTAATTTTACATGCATCAAAGAGTAGTAAGCTTTTCTCATCTTTACTCCACCTCATTAAGAGAAATTCTCATTGCTTAATCTTACACATGAGAAAAGATTATTTCTATCTTTCTCAAATGTTATCTATAAATATAAATGGGTTTTAGATAGATTATTAGCAACTTGTCTACTATTAAAAGCCTAGGTTACTTTTCTTGCGTCCAAATGGCCCTTGAGCTAGTGATACATCATTAACACATGATACTAATAAAGAAATAAAAATCAAATTTCATGATACCCATTCATTCAAATAATAAGTGATAGGTAGAAAAACATATATAGATTCCTCAATATAGAAACCGCACCAAGCGCTTGCTTATAAATCTCGATTTGAGCACAGCTAAATAGATGCATCACCATCCATGGAAAAGACACGTCCGGTCTGGAAGATGTTCCTCTGAATCCATCTGAGTGGACCCCACTCATAGGACTTCCCTTACCTAAAGAAAAACCAACTTTATATAATTTGGTAGGTTTGTTTTCCTTTTAGAGGCAATCAACAACAAAGCATCCTTACTTGGTGAACAGATTAGAGTGGTAACACGGGATTATAATTTTTTGCTTTTCACCCTATTTCCAAATGAAAATTTATTAGGTTTGTTAGGCCCACATGCACCTCTCTATATATGGCCAAAGACACCTACCGACATGTGTAGAACATCCAAGCCATGTTGAAACATTTTTGGGGGCCAAAAGTTGGATCAAGCTGATATTTGTGTCTTCCCTCATTCAGGTTTGTGTGACCTTCTGAACAGGCTGGATGAACCTTCTGAACATTTGGATGAAAAATAAACATCATGGTGGGCCCTAGGAAGGTTTCAACAATCACATCAGTGCCCACTAGTTTTCATGTTATGGTCCACTTGAGCTTCGTATCCACCTCATTTTTGAGCTAATAATCTAAAACGATCTCACAAAATGGATGAACGGTATGGATATAACACGAACATCATGATGAGGTCCATAGAACTTTGTCACATCAACACACCACCCAGGTGGTCCAAGCAATCGGAGTCCACAGGAAAGCTGGTAGTACAATGTTAGCAAATACTGCTACATTCATTGACAATATCAAGCAATGCATACTGGTTTTGGATGATACTTTAAACCTTGCTTTGGATGAAATCCAATTAGTTTTGTTGGGCCTAGGCTTTTAGAAGGCCCATCCACTAGCTTCAGACCCAGGCCTAGTCCAACATATTGGCTCCTGAACTAGGGACTCAGTACCCATTCCTATAAGCTAGTAAGTAGAGTTGTACACGAATCGAATTAGCTCGGTCAACTCACTCGACTCACATCGGCTCGAAATTGGATTCGGACCGAGTTGAGCTGGTTTTTGGAGCTCAAAAAAATTTTGAGCAGAGTTTGACTCGACTCGGATCGAACCTCAACTTGAATTAATTCAGATCGAATTGGCTCGGTGACTCAGTTATTTTGATATTGATGTTGCTCACCGAGTGTTTGATGAAATGACTCAACGAAGTGTTGTTTCAAGTACATACATTCTCTGCGGGATCAGCCGGTGGCGAGGAAGGAATGGATACAAAACAAATCACTACAAAAGAAAAAACTTTACATTATAAGACTACCCTTATATCAAGATTTTAATGCTGCTCACTGAGTGTTTGATGAAATACATGTAGTGTGTTGTTATTGTTTTGCATTTTGTGAGAAATTTAAGATGCACTCCATGTGTTTGAGAAAATGTCGCACATGCTCGAACTCGGCTCAAACTAGGCCAAGTTGCTAATCGAACTAAGCCGAGTTGCTCACTCAGGCTCAAGGACCGAACTGAGCCGAGTTCAAGCTGGGGTTAGCTACTAGCCGAGCCAAGTTGTGCCAAGCTCGACTTGGTTCAACTTATGTATAGCTCTACCAGTGAGAAGGCCCTGGGATAATAAAGCTATCAGGATGGACCGGGAAAAAAAAGTAGGCCTTTACGGAAGTCCCAGATCTACCTTTTTTTCTTTCTTTCTTTGGCCAATAGTGTTGTTTCATGTGATCCAACCTTTGCATTAAGTGAAACCCCATGATGATGGTATTTTCAAAAAAAATATCAAGCCTATACAATCATCTGGTGGGCCACACCCTTAAAAAACAATGGACAACCATTCAAATTCACTTTGTGACCACCACATGCTGTTTGGACTAGTATGATTTTTTCATCCCACTTTTATGGTTGGGTACCTTTGCAATTTGTAAAGGTGCGATGACATGAATACAAGGCCCCGACCCACTACGTTGGTAGAATAAGCTTATATTCTGCAATGTCCTACAAAGGGAATAAAAATTAATGATAGGGGAGTCATTTGATACTCTGGCAGAGTGTTATACTTCACACGTACGCAGGCCCTCAGATATTTTTCACGTGGTATACTTTAAATCAAATTAGTCCAACAATATTGACGACCACACTCTCTAGGTCACAATTCTAAAATCAGATTGATTTCTAAATCCTAACTTCTGATTCGTGGATGCTTGTTGGTAATGGCCACCAATCTGACAGTCTGATAATCAGATAATCTTTTTTTTTTTAACAACACATTGAAACTATGACCCACAATCCACACACTTTCATTACAATAAATTGCGCTATTATTACTTCAAAGTGCCCGTTTATCATCCACCATGCTCTGCCAGAGTATCAAAGTCTTTCTTGAGGGATAGATTTGCAAGCTCTATTGAAGCCTTCTCCAGTGTGTACCTTCACATGTGGCAATCTGGCATTTTGCAGGCAATTTGAGCCGTGCATAAGGTGTTATTGACACATGGAAGGAACCCATTTGTCTATGGGTCCTTAGAAGAGTTGGTGGAGATAGTGCTTAAGAGTTTTCTAAGGTTTCATCTTTGGTTGTCTTACCTGGTAATACCTTATTAGTATTATTTTTTAAAAATCACTTATTTTATTTATTTATTTATTATTTTTTGAATTTGTAGGTATATATATATATATATATATATATATATATATACACACTTTCCAGGAAAGCTACAGCCTCCCTCCCTTTTAAAAAATGATGATCCTAGTGTGTTGATTGACCAAACGTGCTCAAAATCTGAACAGTTCATCAAACTTGCTGTAATCAATGAATTTTAGGCCGGTTGCATATGTAGGTGTGCGATTGACAATCTTAGGCTCATCCCAGCCATTGTACCATTTTCATCAATCAAGATACACTTAAGACTGTTCTTGGCACCTTTTGTGAGAGAGGGGAAAAAAAAACGCTTTAAAATGTATTTTTAAGGGCACCCAAACATGCCTTGGGGGGGAAAACCATAATGGTTCTTTTTATGTGATCCAACTTTCACATCAAGTGCACCCCCACCATGATGATGCTATTTTCAAAAACTAATGCATATGCAATCGCTAGGTGGGCTGCACCTGCAAAAATAATGGACAACTATTCAAATTCACGTAGTGGTCCACTTGATGGTTGGATTGGTATGATTATTGGGTGTCCCACTTTTATATTTGGGTAAACATTAAGACAGATGTGATGCCACATGTAAACCACGATGGCCGGCCCCACCTACACCCTTTGTCTATAAAGGTTGCATAGGAGCTGCATTAATAAAAATGGGTAAAAGTTGAGAAAAGAAAACGTACAAGTCATCAAAAGGTAAATGATTTAGTAAAATATTTAGTACCACATTGTGGCATGTATCCAATAATAATAATAATGTAACAACCATGTCCAACATGGAAGGGATAAACAGGCTAGTGGATGAGTGCATTTTCTATCTATGAAATTCGCATACCATATCATGACTTCCCCACACAGGTATATGGAAGCTCCGCGGAGCTCATTGTTGGGATCAATGGATTGTTCATTCAGCAAATGCCAGAGAGAAATTTCATAATTTCACTCAATATTTCATGTAAACTCTAGTTCTGTAACACCCCAGATTTTTCCCAAACTGGGATTAGACGTCCTTAGGCAATGGGTCAATCCTAACACAGGTTTAACTTCTTAAATGCTCAATTAAAGCCTCAAATCGCTCCTTAACCCATTTCCTTCACAAATCCCACCCTTCACTACCTTGTTCTTTCAATTTTTCAAAGCACCTTCGCCCTAGACACTATCTTAAACTAGCTAAGTAGTATAACTTGGATCACTTTAGATATAAACTGCAAAGGACTAAATACTACCTCAGACGGAAATCACTTAGGATTAAATCCTTTAGAAATTTGACAAAGTTAACTAAGTGCTAAACTAGATTAGCCATGAAATCCATTTGAATCGCTTTAAATACGATCTGCAAGACCCAAAACTTGTAGAATCATTGACGCTAGGTTACCCTAAAATCTAGGATCAATCTCATTACCCGACTGCTCTCGGGAGCATCTCGAAACTCCGTATCGGATCTGGACCGCACGTCGGAAGTCCGATTAACACGAAGTTAAGGAACTAGGACCGCCTCGCTGGGCTCGACAACCATCTCGGAAATCAAGTCCAGACAATGTCCCACGGCCATTCGATCGCGTCCGGAGCGAGGGAGTGTGAAAACCACTCTTTCCTTTACAAAATAAATATCTTGAATAGTGATCTGGCACCATTCGGTTGCGAATCAGTATTAAGCAACTAGACCGTCAGAATCAGACCAAATTACACCCTCGGATCAGGAAAAATTTCAGGAACATTTACATGTACTTGGAATTTCGGATCGTGGCCCACTGACCGTTGAACTGAAACCGGTCCGCCACACGTGATCTGAGAACCTTACTGAAATGAAAACTTAATAGTACGTAAATCCGGCATTAGTGAGCTTAAGTCCGACCTTTGGCTCAAGGAGGCCCGCCAGAAGTCCTCCGTTGAGCTGAAAAAGTCCCGTTTTGGTTATAACCTAGGTGAACCTTGTCTAGAAGTCTATTTTGGTGAAGTTTTAGACTATATAAGGACCTTAAACCCTCTCCCATTTCAGCCATACGAATTTGGATTTGAGAGAGAGAAAAGAGAGAGAAAGTGTGGGAGAAGTGGGAGGAACTCCCTGCTGCTGTTCCCTGCCGCTATTCGGGCTCCACCGCCTGATTCTTATCGCTTTCCCGGCGATTCCGGCGTCGTTTCTAGGTAAGAAACCCTAACCCTAACCTGTTTTAGGGTTGTATAGGTTGTAGGTTATGAAATAGCTAACCTGTTTCGTTCTCTAGGTTGCCAAACTCCCGTATACGGAAACTTAGCGAACCTATCAACTCCGTTACGATTCTACGACACAAGGTGAGGACTTTAGGTGTATAGGTTGCGGTTTTCAAAGCTTTCACTGTCAGATAATGATAGATTCATGATCTGCATGCAATTGCACATGTACAAAGTGCTTTCCGTTTTCTGTTTCGATTAGAATTGTAGAATTTGGAATTTCACATACTCTAGGTATTCGTATAAAATACCGTATACGTATTTTTTATGGAAATGTGTTTGACATATTTAATTGTCGTATGGATATATGATGTATGGATAAAATATTCATTTGGTGAAAGGGTTCGCCTAAATACATGTTTACTAATATACACCGTGTATGTAGAAATACGGTATTGTAAGAAGTACCGTATACGTGTATATTTTAGAGATGTGTTTGTCATGATTAATTGTTGAATAAATATATTATGTGCGTATAAATTAATTGCTTGGCGAAAAGAATCGCCGTATTACAAGTTCCCTTGTAAACACTATGTATGTTGAAATTGGGTATCCTAGAAAATACCCTATACGTATAAAATTTGCTGATGTAATTGTCATGATGATTTGCTGTATGAATATGATGTATACATATAAAATACTAGTTTGGTAAAGGGACAGCCCTAGTGCACTTTCCTCTAACATACGCCATGTATGTTGATAAAGTGCATTCCAAGTGTTTGTAAAAATTGCTAGTGTTAGAACCTTAGGTAGGTGCTGAGATGGGATTCTCAACTACCTTAGAGTCACATATGATACCCTCTATGTGGTTATTTACTCTAACCACTCACTTATGAAATATATGTATTTGTATCCCTATTTGTATAGTGCTCTATAACATGCTTTTTAACATGCTTTGTAACCTGTTTCATAACATGTTTTATAATATGCTTTGTGACATGATTGCTAGTGTGCTTGAATTACTTTGTTTATCATGCTTTATTTCACATGCTATGGTTGGGAATTGATTGGGCTTGGGACTATGTCCATAGTCCAGACATTCGGTACTAGACTTGAAATTGTGGTTGAGATTCATCTCGCCACACATGATGTGTTTGGCGAACCCGTGTCGTACTTCTGTTGGCGATAGTGGTTGGCCACACGAGGTGCTTCTGCACTTCATATCGCTCAACTTGTTGTGCGCTCGAGCTAGCCGAGCACGTCAAGTAACCCGTGTGTCTTATGTATGTTCACCATGTTTGGTCGCTAATGTTTGAACCTAGGGTACCAAACTTACCAGTGAAAATTCCGTTAACCATGGTACCTCGATCCGCTAAGACTCATGAGCTGGGCATAGTGGTATGGGACACCGTGGTCGAGCTGTCGGCCTACGCTGGGGCTACGTGCCTCCCCGTAGTGACCAGTGAGCAACTTAACTCGTGAGCCGATTATGGTGGTATGGGACACTATATTCGTGATGTCGGCCTACATTGATAAGGTGATGGGGGAGTGGTGTAACCTTTGTGCGTAACAGCCCTAGCAACCCTTTGTAGTGACCGCGAGCATATTCTGAAGTCGCAGTACGCCTTAGGGTTTGCCGCGATATATAGAGTATGAACTAGGCCTGTTTCTGTATAGTGATGAATCGTTTAAGGGGCGATGGGGGAGTGGTGCAACCATTGTGCGTAATGACCACTGGGCAAAGCCTCCTCTGCAGTGACCTAGAAAACACACCATTGTCTGATATTAACTAGGACTGACGACCCTAGAATGGATCATGTTTGGGAATGATACAAGGGAGGTACCTTAGTTTCCCAATCCTGCTGTTTGAAATGGATTAATTAAAAACTCGGTAATCATGCTCATCATGCATCGCATGTGCCTGGAAGATGTGGAGCACTGTGGGATGTAAGCATACCGCGAACGTGAGATGGTGTCGCATGAGGGAGTATGTCGGTGAGGGCATCCATCATACCTGCATTCATACTTGCATTAATCGAGTAACTAGGAGTGTTTGATTTTCGCTTTATCATTCGCTTGGTGTATTGATAACATGATAACTTATGCCTTATGTTCCACTGAGTTAGCTACTCACTCCCACGTTACGGGACGGTGTTGTACACACCAAACAGATTTGTTGAGTTTCAGGTGATGGCGATGCTTGTGAAGCAGAGCCGGACTACTTCTATGATGATGAGGAGGAGTTCTCCTATCTCGTATCTCTCTGACAGTCTATGAAGACTGGTATTGTACTTGTGGGGCTATGGTATTTGGGATAGGAGACATTACACGTCATCACATTAGGTATATTTTAGAACTGTCCCTGTAATTATTTAACCTGGTAATGTTATCACACTCTGGAGACTCATCATAGTTTATATATTTTATCTATCTATCATAGTCTTCCGCTTGCAAATTTAACTGTCTTTGGAGTATGATATGTTGTTTTGGCTTAATCTCACTCATGTTCAATGCACGAATACAGTCAACATTCAATCATCATTCATTTTGTTGCATAAGTGATGTTCTGGAACTCGGGAGTTGAGTTTATGCTCGACCCCCGATTTTCAGGGCGTTACAAGTTCATTTAGGGTAGCATACATTCTGTCATAAGAGAGGGTTGTCCTTATATCAAGAGCTATTTTTTTTATTTTTTTTATAGTTAATTAGTGTAAATTTGTAAATGTACAGAAAGAGAACCATATAAATCTTTGTGTTGTGGTTTGCATCTTAATTTTATTTTCTTTATAATTATTTTGATATTGTCGTGTGTGTGGTTAAGAAGAAAACTTTCTCCACCATAATGCGATTCCATTTTATCCCTCAATTTCACCAATCTCCCAACTCATTTAATGACATGAATATGACAATCAAGCAAATCTAAAACTTAAGTGTGTTACTCCATGGGAAACTGTGTGGATTGAGTGTCACCATTGAAACTTCCATGGGGCATGGAAGTTTTGGATCAAGATAATATTCGTGCTTTCTATTCATCCAGGTGAGAATAATGATGGCATATAAACATCTCAAAGTGGTCTCTAGAAAACTTTCAACAGGTGTGTGTTTTCATCTCCAAGTACTATTCTGTCTGCGGCATGACTCACTTGATTTTGGATCTTCCTTACTTTTGGGATCATAGCCTGACATAAGTTGGTGAAATTGATGGATGGAGGGATTTCACATGTTCATCATGGCAGGCCACATAGAGATTTTTATGTATGGGAAATGTCATAAGAAACTTGTGTCTCTTGCCCCACTACCTGTAGTCACACTATCATTTTACATATCTTTCGGCTCTATACCATCCAAAATGCAAGTGACTGTGTAATCATGTGAGTTCCACTTGTGGACCACTCTTACATGCATCCATCTCTCTTCTCTGTCATCACACATGTGTGGGGTCCATCTATGGATGACTCTTGCATGTACACACCCCCTAGGTATCATTCTTCAAAACCATACCCAAATAAGAAACGTGAGCAAGAATCTCAATTGAAAGTCGAAAAGAATTGTCTATTTGTAGTTCTCATTTTTTTAACGTGAAGGCTCTCCGTCCCTGGTTTCATATAAATGATTCAGAAGGTGGTATGAGTTCAAAAATGATCTTTGGTTGAACTTTAAATGTTATATGATTCCCAACTTGGTTGCATCTAGGTGAGGATCTTCACTGTTATTTTAAAATATGAAAATTTTTAAAAGTTCACACTTCTGTATCTATTGAAATTCACCTACAAAAGTGGTATAAAAGCAGTCCCATTACTACGATGCAACTGATTATCATTTGTTTTTAATTAATCATCTAATTGATAAATGGGTACCATCCATACAAATTATTAAAGGGATTTCCCTTGGGAACATGCATTCCAAATTTCATCCAAAACTATATCACTAATAGTGGAAATTGAAGCAATGGTTAATATAAATATATAGACTATTTTTCCTTTTTATGTGGATGATGTAGCATGTTGATTCATATTTTCTTATGGGTTTGGATTATTTGATTTTTATGGTTTAATCTAATTTTTGAGAATTGCATATGCATCAGGTGTGCCACACAACTTACATAGTCTAGCAAAAAAAACAAAACCCTCTGAGTGCCTAAATAATGGACTATTCACGAAAAAATTACCAATGGCTTACAGTCATTCAACATGCTCGTTACATTGCCTGGAAAGTGGACTTCCAGCCATATCATCTAGTGGGCCCACTTGATACATGACCAAGATGTCCCATACTTGGCACATGTGGCAGTATGTATATATAGAAGCATGTGAGCAACTACCCGCATATGTAGGTCACCCAATCCATTTAGTAGGGATGGTGCAAAAATCATGCCGATCTAATCATCATGTGGCCACATGATAGAATAAAAAAAAAGAAGAAGACAATCACCCAAAAAACCTCTAAATTCACAATGGTGACCTAAGTAATGGCTGGATTGGCATGATTTTTGGGGCATCCTATTTTCATCACGAAAAGACCCTGTTAGATTAGCTGAATGATATAACGGGGCTAACTCGGTTTGTGTACACCCCTACTTGCATCATGGGGGATTAAAAGTTATTATTTTTGCAGGATTTTTTTTTTAATGGCTAACAATGCCACAAAGGCACCGGGTAGGTCATTAATTTGTTTTCTAATACATCTAATCTAATTTGCAGTCTGATTTTAATAGACGAGGACATGGCTCTAATTTGACATTGTGCAGCATACATTTCGAGTGCTACCATGTAAAATCACGTTTGATCTAGCTGTTAGGTGCACCATGCATTTCATAGGCTACCATGTAAAAGACTCATGAATTAGACAAGTCAGAGCGTCAGGTCAATGGCCCATAAAATGGATAGTCAGGTCAAGAAGATTAGTTATATAGCGAGCCATCTGTCTATTGTGGTTCGAGCCTCTTGCTTATTAGTAGGCAGCCTACATTTCAACATAGATTTCCGTTGCGAGCCCAACGTAGGTAAAGGAAAAAGGTCTTTTATGTGAATTGTTTTATGAAGCTTATTATAGATCTATGCTTTCAGAGAATCACTTCTATCAAATCACTCCTAGCATCCTGTCCATGGCTGGGTAAATAAACAGGCTACAAAAGAACAAGCTCAACTTAAAAATGAATAGGATTCCAGTTTGAGTTTATATTGGTAGCCCACAAAATCTATGTTGTAAGGAACTGTATGAATACGACAACGGTGGACCGTATAGGAGTTGGCCAGGGACTGACCTAACCCAAATGCAACCCAACGTTCAGAATACAACTCTTTAGATAATTTGGGTAGGGTAAGGTTGGATGGCCTTGGGGCGGGTTAACTAAGACATGATCAAACATTTGTGTTATCTACACTAATCTTTGACATTTTGAGTTACACTGATTTTCCTGTAACATGAGATTGTTTTACCTCTGAATGCAACTCAAGCCAAGATCCAGCATGGGTTGCTGCCTAGGGGGTCCACATGCTATAAGATGGTCTAATCATTTTCCATCCATATTCTAATCTGCCATAAATTTCAACAGTCATGATTCATTAATGATCCTATCCATTGATTTTTAGAGTTGAATTATCTAAAGATGGTGATTGTCACAACTTTCCGAGTAGCATTATTTTGTTATAACACAGTGCACACACATGGATGGGTCCAATCATCACATAACTCAGCATGTGGGCCCTACGTCAGTTCCAAATGGGACCCGTCACAGTACCCACACTGTTATAACTAGGTTCGTGTCTTCTCAGTGCCGAGTCTCATCCTTGAGTTAGAATTCAAATCAAGGTTATCATTTTTAGTAGATCATGCCATGAACATGCTTACCTCCAAATCATGCCATGAACATGCTTACCTCCAAATCAAGGTTATCATTTTTAGTAGATTAACTTAGTATTTTCTGTCTCTCCTTTCAATTTTGTTCAGGTCTATAATGTCAAATCTATAATAATTGATAGCCCTATTAGGAATCCAGAGATCCCAGACTATATGAAGCCGTTGAGTTAGCATATCAGATCTTGTCCTTTCTCATTTTAGTTTTAAAAATTCAGTCTCTCAGTTAAGCATGCTCAGTTTGAAAATAATTGTTTGTTGAAAGGTGTAGCTAGATAATAGTCTGTTGCATATGACTAAACTAAGTCTACTTATCCCTTGTTTTGTTTCCTATCTCCCAAGCTCCCTCAAATGCATCCATTAATTCTATCCTTACCCGTCTTGCCACTAATCCACACAAGATTCTCATTTTAGCTGCACTTATCCTCAAACATGTTCCTCAACCACCCAACAGTTTGTCCCACAACTCCAAAAACAAGGACTATATTATCTTGTTTTGAATCCAATATATGTTGAGCCCTTGCACTTCTGCAGGTGTTCCATCCTCAACTCATCATGCATCAGTCGGGCTTCATGTACACAGAGACTGCATGGTTCATAAAGAAATTGACGACAATCCACATTCAACATACATGTGGCCTGCCTGATTTGTGGTCCAAATCATCTACAGAGCAGGGCCCACGTGATGTTCTGGTTAGGTGTCCTCTCACGCCTGCAGAGGCGCATGTAAGCTTAGCATGAATGCTCTCACTTGGACAAAAGTCTTATTCTGGTCTTAACTGTTGTTCAGCACGGTGTGTGGGTCAACATGGGATCTGATCTATTACATAGAGAATTTCTGTGTCAGCAATCTTCTGAAGATGGTTGTGATGTTTGCACTCTTTTACATTGGTCATTTTTAAACGGTTGATAAGAAGCAAACTGCTGCTAATCATGCAAGTTTTAGAAAATTCTGATGCATAATGTTGGGTGTTATCCACTACTAATCATACATTGTTGTTGGCTCTCTTTTACTGCTCAAACTGCCAACCTATTGGAAGGATTGGGTGTCACAAGCACTTAACAGGTTGGACGTTATATCCACTGTAAATCTCATGTTCTTGATGCCTACACTTGAAGTTTGAGCAAGAATAAAGGTAGCAATAACAACTCCACCAGAGATTTTCGAGTAAAGCCCTTCTCTACATGTGCTAGTGCTAGTGCTAATAGCAGTAGCAGTAACAACTCCACTAGAGATTTCCTTTCATTAACAGACAAGCAGCTGATGGCCCAATGCGACATACTATTGGGATATATTTTCAGTGATTCTTGATTCTTCAGTTCTGTTGAATTCCTTCATAGTGTGTTATTTTTACTCTTAAGAATGCAAACATGCTGCACTTATGCACATAAAACTGTATTTTGATTTCTTTTATTTCTGCTTTATGTCCAAGCTAGAGTCCATGAAACTTTGAAGAAGCACGATCTTACAAAAGCTCTTATAATGAAAGAGCTGGTGTGGTTTGTGGTATGTACTGATTCTATATTCTCTGTATATACCTTGACTCTTTTTTTTCCTTTCCTTTTCCCTCTAAACTTGTGGTTTTAGTCAGTGAACAATTGTTTTGTTTTCATTTGACTAGCCATGATTAGGAGCTTACAATAGCATTCAAAAATGACACTTCTGCATAGTAAGCAAATGAAGAAACATATTACAATCTGATCTTTCTTCTATCAATTCTATTAATTGATAATGGCGGAACACTTTACCTTGGTTGTTAATAGAACACTTTCAGCCTCTTTTGGAAGTTATCAAGATTGATCGTGTAAGCACTGGGTGCCCCAGCAGCATTTTTGTCAGAAGGTTTTGCATTGCCATTTCGGTGTTCCGCCATTGAAGCTATGTCGGATCTAGAACAACTGAAATCTGCAACAAACCAAACAGAAAAATGCAGAGATAACCACAAATTTCAGAGAAGGTTTGTCTCTTCTTTCCTTTCTCTTCTATTTCACGAACAGAATGTAGTTCATCTGCAAATTACAGTTTTTTTAAAGGATTTAGTACTTTTTTAAAAAATGAAAACTACTGGTTGAAAAGAAGAAAAAATAACATTTTCATTATATATATATATATATATATATATATATATATATATATATCAACCCACGATCCGTGATCCAAACTTCAATTCCTAGTTTCCAAATTCCTGTCATACAATCATCATCTGAGCCTTTCTTCCATCGATTTGGGGTTGGCTTTAAATGGTAGATTGGCAAAAAGAAATTATGGTTAGCTGCCAAGTAGACATTCACCTTCCTCTTTACCAAGGTCTTGGAACCGAAAATGGCAAAGGCTCACATTGATACTGACTCACATGCCAAACATAATTCCACACTACACAATTAAGACTGCCAACAACCTACCCACATATTACAGCAACATTTTAAAACAGCAAAAATGCCCTTATTCCCAGTGGAGGTAAACTCCACACTGTTGCTGGGGCTGACAGGTACAATCTGAAACGTTGGTTGTTACACACGTTAGGTTTGTTTCAAATTTCTCCCCATGTTCCTTGAAAATCCAAAGTTCATGATCCTCTGAAAACTATTTGTATGGGAAAAATTGCCCCTTGCTGTGATGCATATAGAGCTTTGCTAAGCACACATGCATGTTCAAGTCAGCTAATGCACATGCCACCACATATTCTAGCAAGGCGAACAAGTGGAATGTCCAAGCCATCCATCATGATGAGATTCCCTATCCCAAGAATCAGGTCAGTCCACTAGTCAGGTGGGCCACAACTGAACGAATGTACGGTTGTGAAAAAAAAAATAGCCAAAGTTTTCTAATCCGCTTGGCTTATTTCTACTATCATGGCACACCAACTGAATGGACCACCTTTATCTTTGGGCTCTACACAATGAACTCCACCTAGTGGATGGCTTGGATGTTTCACTGGCCTACCATACTAGCATATACAGTGGGTGGTGCATTAGCTGACTTGCAGACACGTGGTAGAGTGCATTGGATGAATGGTCCGAAACAAGTCCATCCCTGCATATGTATATAATCGTATGATACATTTATGTGTATGTATTTATGAATATAACTGTATGATGGTTGAATGGATGGATGGGGGAATCAAAAATATTTTTTTGGGTCTGGTTTCATGGACCAAATGGTAATAGAGATGCAGTTTCATAAATGAAAGCAGTTACAAGCACTAACAAGTTGTTTTTATCTTCTCATTATGCAAGTGTATCTTGTTGGGAAATAGGAATTTCGCAGTTCCTACACTCTCATTTGGTCATTTTGTTAGACACTAGTGAGTTAAATGCAGATTGCATTGCGCTGTTGTGTATTGATTCCAACATCTAAAGACCTTTTCAAACTGTATTGTGCTCTCCCAATGAATGCTATGAAGTTAAGAAACGCTCTTACTTGAACCTCTAATGGCTAGGATGAATTCTAATCTTTTATTGTGTTAATTGGTTTCAGTTGATTAAACTATTCACCTTTCATGGATTTGAGCTGCTTATTTGTAATATATGAAGGGTTGACTAAACTACTCTTTTCTTGGATTGAATCTGGTTGTTCCTAATGTATGTAGGAAGGGCTCAAAAGAAGGTTGAACAAGAGAAGATACTAAGTAGTTGAAGTTTCGGGTAAGAAGTGTTTAGTTAGGAGGGTTGAAGTCCATTTTTGTTGGAGTGGGCCACTTGGGTCATTTCCTTTTTTTTATTGAATTGAGTTTTTACCAATTTTGTGAATAGGATTCTTATTAAACAATAATGTGAATTATTTTTTGAATGACTATCAGGTGCAAGATTAAAAAATTAATAATAAAAAATTATCGATATTTTATTTAATTTACAGATATTTTAACGACGGACCAAATCCGTCGCTAATTTCTGAACATTGAAAATCAACGACGGATTCGCTTACTCATATTAGCGACGGATCTTATCCGTCGCTAATGTTTTTAGTGACGACTAATTTTTGAATATTACCGACGGATTTTTTTATTTTTGACGACGGCTTTTATCCGTCGTTATGATGAGATGGACCTTATCCGTCACAGATTAAACGACGGATAAAATCCGTTGTAAAACCAAAAACGACCCAGTAAACAGCGACGGACGAAGTCCGTCGTTTATTTGGTTTTACGACGGATTTGGTCCGTCGCAAAACAGTGATTTTGGCGTAGTGTTACTTGTTTAATTGAATACATTTACTTCCTGCATTTACATGGTTAGAAACAACACATCTACATATCTAGCCTGGTTTCATACTCATACTCTGAAATTTGTGAAACGTTTTTATAATTAAATGCATATATTTCAGTCTTCCGCTTGCCAAAATACATTTACTCTGGAGTATGATATGTTGATTTAGTGTAATCCCATTTATGTTTAATGCACTCATATGGACAACATTAAATCATCATTATCTATGTTGCATAAGTGATGCACCGGAACTCGGGAGTTGAGCCTTTACTCGACCCCCGATTTTCGGGGCGTTACAATTCAACTTTTATAACTCAATCAAAATTGAAGTCCTATCTTATCAATCACAAGATAATTCTATTAAACCAATTATCAATACCAATAAGATATGATTTCAATTGAACGATTCACTCATAATGCACTTGGATCTTAATCACAAAGAATCAAATACGTTTAAATCACCCTTAGGCGACAATAGATCAATCAATTATACGGATTGAATCATTCTCTAATTCTAGCTAAACAATTGTTAAATTAAAGCATTCATTGTACCCGTATTGCACAACAAATCTAAAAATATTTAACTCAAAGACATTAAAGTAAATCCAAATATATGCCAATCTATTGTCATTATTTAAACCAATGTTATTGAATTAAATAAGCTAAATATTATAATTAACTATAAATTTCATCCATTAGCCTTAGCTAAGAGATTAGCCTAGCATTGCTAATATCCTATAAGAAAAACAAAATTGACAAACTAAAACCGAAGGATTGAAGAAGAATGACAGCTTTGTATAAGATCTATCACTGTTAGGTCATTTTCCCAAGCCCTAATTCGTACTTAAGAAAGCTTACAACATTTATTTAAATAGGAAAAATCCACACCAACATTCATTTATGCATTTTTATTATGCTTCGATTGCATCAAATAGGTCCTCGGTTTTATCTGAATTTCTTCAAATTTCTTCTAAAGTCTCTCGGTTGCAGCTGAATTTCTTCAAATTTCTTATAAAGTCTCTGTCCCCTTCAGGTTATACTGAACTTTACTTCGGTGGCACCGAACATGGATTTGGTCTGACCTAAGTGTCGAAGCAAATTATCTTTGAAAATTATAATTTATCATCGAATTGTTTTGTGTACATTCGATCAGACCGAGCCAACCTCAAGTGGGATCGAACTGTCTGTTATTACTGTTGTTACACTTTATGATTTTTCAGTCTTTTCTATCTCTTTTTCGCTTTATTTTCTTGGATCTTTGACACTTGAAATCTTCATAAATGTCCTTCAAATCTCCAATTTTTCATTAATCATTCTTTTGAGTTTTAATCTATCCTTTTAAGCATGTATTCATCTTTAGATTTCATATCACATCGCATGTAAAAAACATATATTATTAGATCAAATAACACTTAAATACCAGGAAAGCTAATGCAATTGGGAGGAAAAATATACAATATTTAAGTGTTATCATATGCATCATCATCGATCTAACCATGTTTATGAGTATCCCACCCCTCTACAACTCCATTTTGTCAAGAAGTATAAGCTATTGTGTACTGTCGGACGATGCAAACACTTTCATAATATTATTTGAACATTTTAGATGTGCACTTGTCATCTCTATTAAATTTAAGAATTTTTATCTTTTCTGTAGTTGATTTTTAACTTCAACTTTATATTTAAGAAAACAGTAAAAAAAAAAACCTCAGATTTATGTGAGATGAGGTATGCATATCTATAGCACGAGTAATCGTAAATAAAAATGATGAAATATTGAATCCATTTCTATCATGTACATTTAAAGGTCCATAGATATTTGGATGGATTATCTTTAATAAACTCTGAGAATTAGCCACTTTTATGAAATGATTTCTTAGTAGTATATTCGAACACAGTGTTCACAAAACGACATATCAACTCTGGATAAAGAACCTAACAGACCAGAACAAGTCAATCTTATCATACGGTATTTTCCAATGTGACATAACCTCGCCTACCATTTTATTAATTCAGATATAATTGATTCGTTCAGCATAATAGATAAAATAAAGGGTGCATCATCACATTCTATGTCAAAAATAAATAAATCTAAAAATAAATTGTCCCATGCCAAGATGATGTTGTTCGGTCTTAATGAAACTCTAATTTCGAAAAAATAAATATCAAAATTATCTATTAACAACCTATAAATAGAATTAAACTTTGATGTATGCACAATGCATAAAGAGTATTAGGAGGATTATGATCCTCCCTATACCGTACGAAAATGGTAAATGACAATCCCCAGCACATCTTTAGCAGTCTTTTTTCTTATGTACACATTTTTGCTCCTCATGGCTACATGCTGAAATTTCTCAAGTCTTCGACAATCTCACATTACATATTTTGTTATGCCTGAATTCAAAATCCATTAATTAGATAGAGTATCAATGAAAAAGACTTCAAAATAAGCGCCTAAAAATAAAGTATTAAGTGACTTAGGAATTGTTGTCATTTTGTTGGCACATTAACGGTCGTAGTGGTTAAATTTTCTACAGAGCAAACAAATCACATTGATCTTTTTCTATTTTTTGTTCCTTTTCCTTTATTGAGGTTAGGAGGTGTTGCAAATTCCTATTCTTGGTCATTCTCATTTGCCTTTTTGCAAGCTTTGGAACATCCAATGTTAGCCTTTTTCATGTGAATTTTTATTAAAGGACATTTTCTTTACTTGACTGAATTGCAATAATTTTCACCTCACATACCAAATGCCCACAAAAGTGTTTGAACATAGTAATCGAATCTTTTTTTATTCAGAATCCTTTTAATTGAAGCGCACGATTCGAGTAAGGAATGTTGTATTGCGATGATCTTTTAATTTACCATCAATAAACACCAACATTCCTAAGGGCACCTATTATTTGCTCTATTTTTAGATATTATCTTTAATAGAGTAATCAACTAACATCCTATACTCTTGAAACCCCAGTTTTATTGTCCTAACTCGTGTATCTAACTTCTACATATAGCTAATAGCCAGTGCATCTTAGATTCCCTTAACAGTCTCATGCACCTCATATGTAGATATGAACTCCTTGTGTATGGTTCTAATTTTCAGGCTGTGCGATTTTGTTTACACCACTTGATGTAACACTTCATCACCGCCTTATATTATGCTAGATTTTCATCTTCAATTATTAGTAGTTACTTTTGAACCTCATCTACAGTATGTAAAATGTCATCCTAATTTAGATGGTATCTCATAGTACAAGACCAGTCTTCATGATTATTGCCATCAAATTGCTGACCATTGAGTTGTTCAGCGATTAATATATTTGTAGTCATCTTTATATTGCAAAAAGTATCACTATTTACCTATGATCTAACATATTTGCACTATTCATCAACATTTCTCTATGTTAGATAAATTTTCAATTCACATAAATAACTAGTCCATCTTCTATAAGATCTGAAATCCACATACCTGAATAGGTCATGCAGATCAATCAAGTTCTCTAAAGTAAGATAAATAAGATGCTTCTATGACAATCTTACAAATATGCAATCCTTCATTATGGGTGCAGCATCATTCGGTGGTAAAAACGAGTTCACACTTAGGTAATGCATAACTTTTAATCAAATGGTGATTTTCAATATTGATCATCACAATTGATGATTGTTCTAAAAACTAGTGAACTCGTGATTCATAGTGATTAGACATATATAAAGAGGGATCTTCATTTCCATGTATGCACACGTGCATTAATGCATACACATGTGTACTATATTATCAAGTAATACGTAAAGTTACAAATTTTGTTCATTGAATCCTAAAATGTGTGACCCACCTAATATGTCACATATACAAACTTGATTACTATACCAAATTTCATAGTCATATTGTTTTAATCCAAAAATATATTATTATATACATTTTATTTTAATACATATATCGATTATCATCATCACAATTGACTTAGATTATTAATCACAAAAAATGGATCGCACCATCAATTAGATCTCGTTGAAAAACCCAAAGTGACTTTCTAACACTTGGCTTAGATTATTATTAGTTTACAAATGGCATGTTAAGGGCCCTTAATAAGATACACTTAATTATTGAAGTGTTAAGTCCTTTGATATACATTGATACACCATCCTCTGATGGCTCGAGCTTTTAAAAAAAGTGGTGAATTGACATGGTATCAGAGTGAAAGGTCAAGTGTTCAAATCATGGAAGTATCAAATATACCACTGGAGTATATTCTCTCATGGGAGCTGTTTATTGTGTGAGTTGAGTGCTCCACCCTTACCTAGTATGTTCCCATGCGGAGTTCCACCTCGCACATGCCGGGGAGTGTTGGAGTGGTAAGTCCCTTGATATACATTGATACAAGCAAATATGCCTCGGTAATTTATTATCCCGTGGGGGCCAGAAAAATTAAGTGTGGCCTGATCCCTCGATATACATTGATATGACATCATCTAACAGCTCGAACTTTTAAGGCAAGTGATGATTTAATATTAATTTTTAAAGAGATAAGTAACTTCGGCTTTAACTAGGATCGAGCTTAGATTTAGGCCCACCAGATTAATGGAATGATGGACAGGATTAAAACAGTGATTAACACTATCCACATTTGTAACACCCCATACTTAACAGTACTCGGGTGTTACCCTAAAGACCTAACTTAATGCTTACACAAACCTGACTCATTTGAGCGTTCACTTCACTCTAACATAAATTGGATCAGTATGAACTATCTTCATCCATAGATTAAGCCATTCAACCGTTGATTTACAAAAAGGACTATTACATCATCCAGGAACTCACATCAAAGCGTAAAGGACCAAATTTTGAGAATCCAATAGGGAGGAAACATCGAGTAGAGCTTTAATAGATTGACTGAGTCATATGAACTCAATTTTGGGATCCAGATCGTTAGATCGTCCATCCATTAGTCATAAATGTCCAATCAGATAAAACCCCCCACCCTAATGTAACGGATTGACTATTCAATCCCATATTGGCCATAAAATCCGGCGTGATTAGTTCTAGAACCCTGAATCATCGAGAAACTTGTCTCATGGAATGATCTGACCATTAGAGTTTCATGAGTTGTGGGTTAACCATTATTTTAGGGATCGTGACCATCTAGCTTTGAACTCAACTGGTAAAGACTCATCCAAATAGACTTTAGAATCCCTAGGACCATTATAGCCATGAATGGTCAACTTGAATGCAATCTGACTAGCGGATGAATGAAATTCTACAATTATGGGCCAAAACTGAATTTATGGCCCATCTGACGGACAGATCTACTAGAAATTCGGTCTGATGACCTATTAAGAGTTGCATAATGGAATTGACGGTGTAGATTCAATAAAATATCACCGTGGACTCCACCTTTATACCAGGTGTACACAGAAGGGTGTACACCCGCGGTGCACAGGAACGTCACTGCGGTCAAATGCGCTTTGACCCGAGAATTTTTGAATTCTCTTTTCAAATCCCGCCCGACAGCAGTTTAAATGGACGGAGTCCGTCTGTAATGAAGCTGACCCACCGTGACCATCCATTCGAATGATCCGAACCGTCCATCATGTTTGGGGACTGTCTTCGACCAAAACCTGGGTCGTTTCACGCGTAGTTGTACATGCATGAAGACACAAATCCAGACGTAAAAGGGCGGGTGTATAGGGGGAGATTTCCAAAAACGGAAGCCGTTCCGCCTCTTTGGCAAACAGCTGGAAATCCACGTAGACTTCCCTCCTTCTATCCCCACCCTCCATTGTGTGTGATCTTAGCCACACAACCTAAGCTTCTCTAGGGTTTTCACTGTGCGAGAAAGAGAAGCCGCGGGGAGTAATCTTTCTGTTACTTTTGCTGGCACCATTGTAGCCGTTCATAAACTTCCCAGTTCATCTGGTATGTCCAAACTAGGGCGTTAGGAAGCCCTTTTCGTTCATGTGAGGAAATTTCGCGAGAGAAATCGTCGGTCCAAGAAAATGGCATTCGAAATGAGAAGATCTCACATTATCGCCAAAACACCTGGCCGTCCATCTAAAACGTGAGCTTCACAATGATCTGTGGGCCCATCCAAACCGATCAGAAGGCTTGGATTGGAGGGTGATACCCTAGATCAAAATCCGCCATGAACAGGGCGGTCATCTTCCTCGATTTGGCCGAAAACCGCACCATCAGTGCGTGGGCTCTATTTCCCAATCAGAGACATCCACCCAGTGGCCCCTAATGTTGGAGGACCATCTATAACGTCAAAATACATCCATGCGAATAGAATGTTGCTCAACCATCTTAAATACACTTGATAGAACGACAAACCCAATAACTAATCCCGGATTAGTTACGCCCGAAGCCTCTGGAAGAAATTGCGGAGGCTATAAAAGCTCCCTTTCCAATTCGGGAAATGCCCTAAAGAAACCCTAAAAGTTAGCGAAATGTGAGGGAGAAAAGAGCGTCGTCCGTTCGTGCCGCACTGGGTTGACTCAGCTCAACTAGAACTGAGTCGGGTCGGCTCAGGGAGGCTGCTGTTGGACGTCTTCCAGCAGGAGGGAGGAGAAGAAGATTCAGAGAGAGAGAGAGGGGGGGGGGTGGAGAAAGAAGCAGAAGATGATAGCGAATGCTGCTTGCATTCATGCCGCATCGAGCCACCGCACCAGGTGACTCGGACCAGGTTGCGTCTTCTTTCGAACCTGTGTGTCAGGATGAGCCCAGAATCCTTCTACCCGAGCAGAGAAGAAGAAAATAGAAGGGGAAAGACAGAGAAAGCACTGACTGAGAAGGAGAGAACGAGAGAATGCATTCGTGCTGCACCGAGTCGATGCAGCTCAAGTCGAGTTGAGCCCGATCATCTAGCTTTCGCTACTGGGACTTCGGCAGATAGGAAGTAAAAAGGAGAGGGCAGGAAAGAAAAGAAAACAAGAAAGAGAAAGCAGAAGGAGAAAGAGAAGGAAGATAGTAAAGGAAAGGAAGAAGAGAGGCGAGTCACTGAGTTGACTCGGTTGAAAACCGAGTCAGGCCTCCGACTCACTATTTGGTTGGGTAAGACCCTGCTGGAAGTTCTCAGCAAAGGTAAAAAGAGAGGCAGAGCAAGAAGAAATGGGTGGAGAAGAAGAAAGAGAGAAGAGGGAAAGAAACCTGAGTGACTCGTCTAAGTGGACTCGTTGAGTCAACCAGGGATGGGGGCTGTGATCTGTCCATTGCAATTTACCTGAACTGACGCTTCAGCTCAACTCATCGCTCAACTCATCAGGTAATCTTTCCCCTAGTATGAACTAGATCAATCTTGCTTGTTTTGGGATGGTAAGTTGTGTTGAATTGACTCAATAGAAGCACTGAGTCTTAGTTGACCCATCTTTGGGTTTTGAGAATTGCCTAGGGACTTACTGTTAAATTGTTGAATCATCTATACTCGGCTATAACCAATAGTAAACTCGATTATGAGTCGAGTTAGCTAACTGGATTAACTCTCTTATGTATGGCAGTCACTGAATTAGTTAAGTTCTTGATGTTAAGATAATATAGTAGGCTAGTTGATAATAGCTTTTGATTCGACAATGTAACAAATGGGTCCTGATAATGCGGGCCAACTTAGAACTAAATCAAATTGGTTCAAGTGGTACGACCAAGTGAATTGGCTCTCTATAAGCATTTTATCAGTGATTAAGTTAAATTTATCTAGGTTATTGATTACTTGTGTTATGATCTAGTTGTACCAGTGGTTTAAAGTGTGGTGTCTTGGACTTAAGATTGGGAATTTAGCACGAAGCGAGAAGTATGTCCACACCAAATGTGAGGATCACCCTTCAAGCTTTTCTACATCTTGATAGTTGACCTATTTATTCATCTTCTTTCATCTGTCTAATTGATTAGTTAATATTGATTGCTCTTATCGAGTTCGATTTTTATAAATGATGGATGAATTGAATTGAAAGTCAAATATTTGAACATGCTATGGATTTGAATGTCCCTATTCAGATTTGAAATTAATGTTTTAGATATGCGTGTGTTATATTACACATGATTTAATTTGCCATTCATGATCACTTGATGGTGTTTTAATAGATCCTTGAACTAGTGGCCATCTGTGAAATGGGTTAAATAAAGTTATATTGTGGACTTACCACCTTGTGGACCATTTGTGCCTATATGGCTTTTGGGGAATAGTCCCTTTTAATCACACCATTAGGTGGAATATTTGGCCCTTGCAGCTTTTATGGAATACTTGCCCTTTTGTGGCTTTAATGGATTATTTTATACAACCTTGCGATGGTAAGTTCCACTTGTAGAACTACGATTGGGCACTAGTTATGTAGGTTATCTTTAAACAGGAAACGCTCACCTGCGAACCAGTTCGTAAGTACTACGTACGAACTTTTTGGAGAACCCATCATACGTAATGTGGATCTAAAATCTGAACCGTTCATGTGAAGCAGCACCTCGTGAAACCCCCCGCGCCCAAGTTTTACTTTGATCTAAAACTTTAATGGGCCATGAAAAATGAAAACAGTTTCCTCCCTTGATTTGCATTTCTCTTTGCTATGGCCCACCAAAATTTTAGATAGGGATGAGAATTTGTCACATGGGGTTTCATGGGATTCCACATCACATGGACTGTTCTGATTAGACACCCATGGCACGTGTGCAAAGGTGCTCACATGCGTAGGTGCGCAGGGGAGCATGACTCATCTTTAAACATCCTATTTAATAGTCTCATGAGCCAGTGATGGTGGAATGGGATACCATGCCTGAGCTGTCGGCCTATGCTAGGTGGTAAACCCCTCATAGTGACCTTTGAGCTTTCCTAAAATGATTATTTGAAATTGGAATAATAATAGTTGGGCTAATCATGGATTTTCATAGCATATGGTCTTTTCCGGGTGACTAGTTCTTCTTGAAATACCTTTGAGCACTTTTTCAGGTGACTAGTTCTCCTTGGGCGATCTATATTACATGGTCTTTTCCTCGTGGTTAGTTCTCCTTGGCCGTACCTTTTTCAGGTGACTAATTCTCCTTGAGCGATCTATATTACATAGTCTTTTTCTGGTGGTTAGTTTTCCTTGGGCATACCTTTGTATACTTTTCTAAGTGACTAATTCTCTTTGGGCGATCTATATTACATGGTCTTTTCCAGGTGGTTAGTTCTCCTTGGGCGTACCTTTATGTACTTTTTCGAGTGATTAATTCTCCTTGGGCGATCTATATTATATGGTCTTTTTCGGGTAGCTAGTTCTCCTTGGGCATACCTTCGTGTACTTTTCCGGGTGGCTAGTTCTCCTTGGGCGACTTTTTACCAGCTGGATGTGCATCCCCAGGTCTATCAGCATGTGCATGCATCCATGCATTTAAACAAGATAATCTTTGTGAAATTTATTTAATGAATGTGTATCTGATGAACTTTATCTGATTTCCATGATAATCATTGTGTAATAATTGTTATACACTGTCTATGATACTATGCTTAATTATCTTGATGATACGATAAATCTTGGGGGTTATACCTAATTGCGATAGCCTTTGACGCTATCAAACCATATCCAGTGTGCAGGACACATAGAGGATCACTACAAGAAAAGGGGGCTTTAGCCTCGGTTCAAAACTGAGGCTAAAAAGATTAAAAAGTGAGGCTAAAGCTTTTAGCCTCAGTTTTGCCTCAATTACCCAAACCGAGGTTGAAAACCCCGTGGCTAAAGGCTTTAGCCTCACTTTTAGCAACTGAGGCTAAAATAACTTTTATAGCCTCCGTTCTTCAAATGAGGCTAAAAGAACCTTTTTAGCTTCAGTTTTCTCGAAATGAGGCTAAATCAAAATTTTAGCCTCCATTGTTTCTAACCGAGACTAAATCCAAATTTTAGCCTCAATTGCCTCCAACCGAAGCTAAATCTATTTTTAACCTCGGTTCTCAACAACTGAGGCTAAATCCTTTAGCCACGGGAATTTCAACCTTGAACAACAACCGAGGCTAAATCCATGCCTCGGTTATAAGTTGAGGCTAAAAATGTTTAATTTTTTTAAATATTTATTTAAACTACTAATCCATTCATTCAATCCACTCATCAAAGGAAGATGCAGAAACAGGACACAAACAATACAACAACAGTCTGACCACCAAACAACAGATTGTCTGTATCATCAACAACTCCCATAAAAGGAGAAAAGAAAAAGGCCTCTCTCTGCTCTTTTCAGTTAATGACAGTAGCTAGCTCTACTTGAAAATTCCCTAACCTCTATCACTTAAAAAGGACAACAGGAGGAAAAAAGAAATGAAAATCAGAATATGATGGAACTCCAGATCTATGGTTTGCCATCATGCTTTATTGTCTCCAACTGCCTCCCTTTGGCAGCAACGGCAACCATCAGATCATCGAATTTCTCAGTCTTCCCCAGCAATACCTCAATCTATAACAAGTAAGAACAAAAAAATTAAAACTGCAAACATCAGTGTATGCAAACAGCTACCTTCCAAAAATAAAAAGTAAACGGGAGTCTAGTTGTTGAGATCAAGTAACTAGTGTACCCAAAAATAAAAAATAAAAATAAAAAAAAAGGTATCAGTTTAACTGAAAATGCACCCAAATAAATTGAACGTACCCTATATGAAATCTTGACACCACCCCATCAACACCACCCTCAGCTCCAGATATATATGTCAGAGGATCTGAAAATGGAAAAAATGGTACTGATCATTCATTGAGAAATTTCCTTTAAATGCTTCGTTAACTCCAACTGCTTTCCTTGTAGCATCAAATCGTATTGTTTCCTTGCTTCTATTAGTGTGTTTTCAGCCATGGCAAGTGATGCCTGAATCTGAAGACACATCCAATAGTTGAGAAAAAATTCGGTGAATAAAAAAGAAATAAAAAATTAGAAGAAGAATCAATTAGCTCTAAGTTTTTTTAAAAAAAACCTCTGCTCTTTGCTCCTCCAACAGCTTATGTTTCTCCTCAAATTGCATATGGAGACATTCCTTCTCATCATTAAGAGCAACAAAGATAGCACTCAAACTATCAGCCTGTGCCAAAAATTCATCGAAACCTCCATTTCCATGCTGAGATAGAAAGATGATCAAGATCGATCAAGACGACCGACGAACACTAACATCGCATCTGCGCACAACAAGAATTAGAAGTTTCTCCACAATCGCAGAAAGCTCACCCTGCCAAGATCCTCGACGACACGGACGGTGAGTCGACACTAAGTCAAACGAGTCATGGGGACGGCTCCCTCCACCCCCACAAACCTCTTCAATCATCTTTGCTACTTGGCCCATCCTCAGCTGTTGATCGGACACCCCACCAAAGTGCACACCATTGCAACTGTGGCATCTCCACCATCTGTGGATCAAACACCTCTGCCATCCATTCCTCCCTCACTACCAACTGGACCCAACTTGGAAGGTCCATGATGGTCCCACCGCCTGCATTGTCCGTCAATGACAGGCACTTGCCCATAAGCAGCTCGAGCAGCAGCACACCGAAAGCATACACAACTTCTGGCCATTGGATGTTACTGCCATTGCAGAGAAGACAGACCAAAGTCAGAGGTGTGCATTGCCAGCCTTGTTGGGAAGGACGTTGATAGATTTGATGTTGCCATGGGAGAGCTTTGGCTGAAAAAAAAAAAAAAAGTTTCATCATTACATCTGCAGTCCAACCAAAAAGAACCTGAAAATAAAAAAGTTATCAACCTTTGTCTATCTCCGCCAAAGTGTTTTTGCTATTACTTCAAGTAGAGTGGGAGATTGAGAAGAAATGCTTATCCGTCTACAATCAACCTTATGCCCTGAGCGCCAATGCATGACCTAAAAAGAAAACTATATTTTTTTGGCATTGATTCCAAGGAAAACTAAGCCAAATTGATTCACAGACTCGTGAATACCTGATGTTTCTCAGAGCAATATCGTGCTCTCCTGCAACTACTACAAAGCTTCTCTCCTTTCCATGTGCCACACCAACAACAGAGTGCAGCTAAAACAAACCACATGAGAGTAATGAGATCATCAAAAAGAATGTAAAATGAATGCAAATGAATGTGTGTCCACGTTATATGTACAAATCTTCACCATGCTGCACGCATTCAAACTACTTTATCAATCGACATAGTTATCAAGCAAGATCAATCATATACCTATAAACCAAAAGCTACAGAAAACGAGCATTGGAATGCGTAGGGGTAAAAAATAAAAATAAAAGCAAATCTAGAGTTCTGCGTTCGCTTCAATTGTAACATAAATTCTGTAGTAATGGTTTGAATTTGGGAAAAAGATAAGCAATGTAAGCAATGCAAAAAGAACAAGAAGAAGAAGAAGAAGAAGTCGGATTACCTTCGGCTCCAGATGGTTTATCGGTCCCATCATGCTTTGGAGGATTGCTTGAGTAGAATGTATTAGAGCGAGGTAGGCGGCAATGGAAAACCTTCACACTTAGAAACCATCCAAGCATCGAGAAGCGGTGGAATTCAAAGAACAATGAGAATCAATTTTGACTCTTAAGTGTGATAGTTTCCCATTACCTGCGAGATGGCTTCTCAGGTTTGCGCTTCCATTGCTCGTCGGTCTTGGAGGAGGCAAGTCATAGATGTGCACATGAATATGAATAATGTCCGATGAAAAGCAGATTCCTTCTCAGAAATTGGTGCATAAACCTTCCATGCAATGAAAATAGTAAAAATAAAATAAAGTCTATCAAGAGAATGTTATTCCTTTTCTTTTTTCCAGTTCCCCTTTCTCATGTGCAAGTTCCATCAGTTCCTGTTTCCCTAAAATGCACCCAAATAAATAACTGAAAATTCCCCTATTAACACTAAGAAGAAACAGTGTCCAGCAGAAAAATGGGAAGAGGTATTGCATAAATAAGATGTTCTTCATGTTCAGTACTTAAAAGGTGGAAATAATACTGATAATAGAACTCGTAACAAACTATGACAGTCTACCTTCTAATAACTATGACAGATTATGGGGCCTATTGCTTGGCCTGAAAATTACATTGTGTTGATTATAAGATCCTAAGCATTGCCTTCAAATGGATGGCTAGAGAAAAATCGACCAGTGATTCAAATTTGCATGCGCAGACGGCCTGAAATCAGGTCGGTCTTGTCATTGCCTGGTGCTTGACATGTACATTGATGCTCCCATCCATATACAGTCAATCTTGTTGTTGCGTTGTAGAGATCAACTAATTTTCGGTCACTAATGCATGCACAAAGTGAGGCCCACATGATGAAATGACCCACATCCGCAGGAATGGAGGTCCCACAATTTTATTTTCAATTGCTAACTAAAATGACAGTGGGCTTTGTAAATTGCTGTAGTTCTGTGAATTGCTGACTAAATTTACTTCTTTTTTTTTTGAATTGCTAACTAAAATGACCGTTAGCTTTGTGAATTGCTGACTAAAACAACAGTAGCTTTTGCAAGTTGCTCATGAGAAACAGAAGAAAATTAATAAACAAGATATCTTCTTAAAAAGACAATGGATTGAAATTTGCTTAAAGGCTACTTGGCATACCTTGTCTTGTAGGTTTTTATTGCTCATATCTCTTGCCTTCATCTTCAATTCTAGACCGTAAATGCTCTCTTCCATAGGACATAGTCACTCATCTCCTCCATTTGTTCCTGAAGGTGCATGAGGGTCTCCATCATCCTAGCTGAAAAGCTTCTATCTCTCAACACTGCATGTCAGCTACTGTGTTTATAGCACCTTGCATTTCCCTTTTTTAAGTTCTTCAAGTGTATCTTTGAGCTCCACCATGCTGTTGACCATTACATCCATTATTTCTTACCCATCTCCCACGAATAGCTCCATCTTTGCAAGTTGTGCCTCCATTGCAACAACTAAGTAGCAGAACCTTTCCCTCCTTTGCTTGCTTGCACCATCATTGTTGTTGGTCACCTTCGACACCATAGCTCTTCGCTTGATCTACAAGAATTATGATCCCCTTCATAACCTAGCTTTGATATGACTTGCCATGACCCAAGTGTTCACCCAAGCATCGACCGTGCAACACTCATCTCACAGTCCCATCATGAGGTAGTCAGCCAACCACCCAATTGCTAGCCTAGCTACTTGAAGAGGAGAAAGCACAAGCGAGCTTGGAAGGTAGGAAAACTTATGCTGCACTAGAACACAAGAGACCTTTAAACTTTCTTAGATGGTTGCAATTTGCAAATGGAGATCTCACTTCATTATTTAGGCATACAAATCCTCTAAAACCTATACATGTATGGCTACGATGATGCCACATGGCAATCATCAAATGGCTAAGAATATTCTAGAATCTCTACAGCATTCTAGCTACAAGAAAGGACTAAATAACTCCATAATGTTCCAAAGATATTTACAACTCTCTTTTATTTTCTATAGCACACTTTATATAGAAAAACCTTTATTACATAAGGACAACCAAAATGGTTGTCCATAGCATATGGGGGCATGAAAATGATTAGTCTGTGACACAGCTAATAATGGAACTAGAATTGATATCTTTTGTTCCCGCTTACATACTTTACATCCCTAATTCTGATCTTCCTACCCAATCTGATATTAGTCTATATAGACAGAAAAACCAGTATGGTAATTCGGAACATCAATAAATACTGGGGCTTTGCAATAATTGATTGATTGTGATTCTGTATTTTCCATTTAATATGGAGGTTCCTGGGCAGTTTATTAGAGGAATGCTTCCAATAGACAGAGTTCTGTTCTTGAATATCTTTGCCAGTTCTAAGGTAAATCTTTTATTTTGGAATAAGAATTTTACTAAGAGATTCCTCTCTTTCCTGGGTTTAAGGGCTTTCATACAACAAAAGTGGCTCATTTCCTTATTAATGTGTTACTCCATCCTTGTTCTCCAAATAATTATTCTTGTTCGCCATTTAACTTGTGCAAAGTTTTGGTGTATTCTCTTCACCTAATCTCTACCTCATATTCTCAGATCTGGAAGAATCTGTATCCTGAAGCATTCGTTTGATCACTGTTTTCCCCCCATTTAGTTTGGTAGAATTAGTTATTAGAATTAGATGGTATTAAGTGGGATGGAATTGCTTTTTTGCAATAAATGTATGTGGATTGTCTCTTAATGCCATGGGAGTGAGCTATTCACTTTGGTGTTTGGATCATGTATGATGTAGGGCTTAAATACATGTTTTGATTCATGTAGTGTTTGGTTGTACATGAAAAACTACCAATCTCGAAAATCGTGTTTGAAAACTACAGTGAGAAATAAGGTGGGCCCACCTTGATGTTTGTGAGTAATCTACCCCGTCTATCCATTTTGTGAGATCATTTTAGGACATGCTACCAAAAGTCAAGCAGATCCAAAACTCAAGTGCCCCTACGACGGGAAAGAGTGGGGAAAGAATTTCGTACTGTTGAAACCTTCCCGAGCTCCACCTTGATGTTTATATGTCATCCCAGCCATTTATAAGTTCATTCCTACCGGGATGAACTAACAACATAGAAAACTTTATCGTGATGCAAACCTTTTGTGGCTATATGAATGTTTCAATGGAGGTCACTCAATCCCCATTGTTTTCTCATGTGGCCCACTTGAGTTTTAAATCTACCTCATTTTTGGTCACTTACCCTAAAATGATCTTGTAAAACAGATGGATGGGGTGGATTTCTCACAAATATCAAGGTGGGCCCCACCTCCCTTACCAGTGTAAGAACTTCCTAGCTCATGCTTTTAGAGGAAATCCCATGGATTTTGCAAATCCTGGTTGAATTGGGGAAAGGCCTCCCTAGCCCTCCCTACTCCATGCACAGGATCCAATGTTGGAAACCTATGATGAACCAAACAGGGATGATTTTTCAAACCAAGGGATTTAAAGTTCCATCCCACTTAACACCATCTAATTCCATGCGCCAAACACCCCCTAAGTTGCATGTCAATGTCTATCATGATTAGGCATACATGTAGTTATTGTCATTTGTAAAATGTGCTAATTTCAACCACCAGTTTTTGCCCCACCCACTAGACAGTTTATATCTATCACAGAAGCAAAATAAGAACTAACCATTATCATCTCCAATAGCAATAGAATCTTTTGCAAGAAGATCTCCTTGAACAGATGTCTTAACTTTTCTCAGGAAACCATGCTTATGATTTTCTCCATTTCTTGCAATTGCATTGCAAGTTTTAGTGAATGGCACGTTCACAGAAATGAGGTTGACACTGACATTGTCTGCCTGTCAAAAATGCTCCAGGATCAGCAAGAGAAAAGCGTGACAACACAGTGAACACACGTAAGCATGGGAAACAACCATGGAATAGCAATGTATGGGACTAAATTTAGAACTGGTGCAGGAATGAGAAAAAGAAAAAAGCAACAACTATTTCAATCTCAAGAAACTCTATTTTCATCTTTAGGACTGCCTTACTTCAGCCAAAGCACACTATCCATGCTAACAGTACAATCAAGACCACTGATTCAAACCTTGAATAATTCCTAAATGATCTCAGTGATTGCATGTCAGTTTGATTCTTACCAGTTCAACTAATTCATGGTGTAAATGAATCGAATAAGAAACACAATAACCGAGAACATTACAAAATAGCAACCATGCATTCGACTAAACAAGAAATAAAATTTAGGGGTCAAAATTTACCGATTAACTATCTCGATTTTTGATAAGGGTGTCAAGCTCTTCATCTCCTCGGATCGCAAGTCGCAGATGCCTCGGAGTGATACATTTCACCTTCAGATCCTTGCTTGCGTTCCCGCCTCCAAAGACTGCAATCGAGATACTCTAAGATGGTTGCCGAGTACACAAAGCAGAGTAGCTCCCACTCTTCCATTGGCTGCATTCGCGACTTCAGGTGACGATGAATACTTGGCATCTGCCCACAAACCTACATCCAGGAGTAGTATTGCATTTCTTGCTGTGTGTACATATACTTGGCATTTGCCCATCACCTTCCTCTGTAGGCGGACTATGCCCTTTGCTTAGAGGCACAAGTCGTGAAGCCTTACCATTGGCCTCTAAATTCCTCACCGTTCTTCAACATTCTTCTTTGGTAGTCCTGTCTCGGCTAACTGTTCCTGGGGAAGAAAAGACCTGTTGCGGCTGAGAACTGAGAGGTGGAGGAGCAATGGCTTGAAGAACTTCCTGAGGAAGGGTGCCTTCACCACGCTGCAGAGTAAAGAAAGGCAGGAGGTGATTACCAAGAAGTAACACATTAGTTCTTGAAAGTTTGCTGATATCAGAAGTCAACATAATAACCAGTTACAAGCCACTAGCTAATGGAGTTCATTAGCAAACAAAGCATGAAGCAAAAAAGCATGGCCCACCTTTTTCCAATCTGCAACCCTCATTTCAAGACAGCTCTTGGATTCTTTCGCATGTCAAACACATAAATACACATAAATACGATTTGACCTGAAACAGTAAAGGATCAACTATTCAGTGATGGTGAACTATAAAAAATAAAGGGATCACAAAACCCATGATGGTGAACTACAAAAAACTCATGAAATGTAATAAAACATAAATATACATGTAAAATATCACATATAAATGAATCTCAAAGAAAAACTACCTATTGATTCTTCGGAACCTTCGACTGAGGTCCCTCAGCCTCAGGTCTATCCCTAGGAGTGGATACTGAGTCAGCCTCTACATTTAGTACATTGCCCGAAGTTTGGTCCGTTGCAGCTAATGAGTTCATAGTATCTCTCATTCGTGCCATCATCTGCTCCGTTATTCGCTCTGTCATCCGTTGCTCCATCTCGCTCCGTTATTCGCTCGTCATCCATTGCTTCATCTCGCTCTAGATGCTTAGCCATCGTGTTCTTTCATCCGCTCCTCCACCCGGTTGCTCTACCCGCTCATTCATGTGTCGTCGCAACTCACGTCTCCCTCCCGAGTTCGCAATGGTATTTCTCGTGCCCCATAACGTGGAAGCGTGGGACCTAACCCCATCATGCGGACCCGACCGGATGCTCGGTCCCAATATCTGGGATAAAAGATCGTCTCGGGCAGTGCTACTCTGAGAGGACTCAGCAGTTTGAGTTGCCCGTAACTCCTCGATCATTTCCTGCAGTGTAGAAAAACATTAAATAAGTTGTTCAATATCATGACTTAATGAAAAATATTAATTGAGATGTCAATGATTGATAAATTTCTACATACAATAACATGAGCCGACTCCTCATTCACAACACTCCCATCTTTCTTCCGATGGGTCGTTATGAACAACGTTGCCCGATCAGGAGACTCTCCACCAAGATTCTTTGCCCGCTTTTTCCATGTAAAAACAAATAAGTTGGTAACAATCATATTAAAGCAGAATAATGGCATTTCAAGTTTAAAAATCAAAGAAGAATTTACCTCTTCTTCACGCACTTGAGCAAAGCTCCTTGAGCCGGCAGTGTGGGCCATACGATGCTTGTTGCGGTTGATTTTATTCCTTTGAGTGCGGGCCTATAATGTGACATAGTAAAATAACTAAATTTTAATATAAATAACAATATACACCAACATGGATATAATTTTTCTTTATGTTTAATTTTTACCTGTCCTTCATCACTTGACCAATAGGTGACGAGCCACTTCCAGTGTGTCGGCTCCACTCGATCAGGACAGTGAGCTAGTCGTTCCTCATTAGTCAAATATCGGTTGTAGTGTTCTTTTTTTAACCTCTTCTTCCACTCTTTCCATGAAGCTCCGATGGACCTCATTACCCAATTTCGACGCTCCTCGTCGATATTCCACTTGATCTGCAATACATCAATTATCGATTATACTTAGTATACAAAATACAAAAAGAGTAATTGAATTTTTGATTTCATATTACCTTCACTTCATTCCAAATATCGTTCTTGTTAGATAGTGGCACATGATGCCAACTATCGTGATCAAGAGGTGCTAAGCGCCCATTCCTAGATAAAATGCCCAGCCACCTTGTAAATTCGGTGTACTTGTGTCCAATGGGCTGCCCATATTTATTCCAATTGATATTCAGCTGCTTATTGGGTGGCAAGTTCGCCACCTCGCTGATGACTGTAGGGCCTCGAAATCGTCTATTATGAATACCACCCTCTTTATGAAACAAAAGAATAGATATGAGCATTCTAAATATTTGAAATATAATATCTACATTTAATTAAATCAAGAACAGAACAAAACTATAAAAGTAACAAGCTTAACTTCACTTCACTTAAATTATATATTTATATACCCGAAGTCGGTGCTGAACTATCTGAACTCGTCCGACCTGGCTGGTGGTCGGACCGGTCCATAAAGCTCGAATGATGATGGTCGGAGGTTGACATCTTTATTTCCTTCACAATATGAAAATAATATATGTAATGAGATTGGAGTTAACCAAATAATTGTGAGCATAAAAAAAAAAAAAAAAAGAGCATGCATCACATTTGTGTTAGGCATTAATACCTAATCATCGATTCACCCAATTGTGGTCCTCTTTAATCAAATTAGATAAGTTTTGTGGAGTGTCAACTTCGTTTCCTCCACATCCGCCCCTATCCCAACTCACATTATCATCATTGGCAAGCATAGTCGCTTCCAATGCATGATTAATGCAAGGCAAGCTCAAGGTATGTATCATTATCAACAAACGAATCATTCATGCCCATTTCGAACAAATCCCTTGGTTTTGACCTGATAACAACATGCCAATCACGATCTATGGGATCGGGGACATAGAATACCTGTTGTACTTGGGTTGCTAAGACATATGGTTCATCATACAAGTTCCACCAATATGCCATAATTGTTTGAAATTCACGAGCGTGAACCCAAATTCATCCTTCTTGATTCCCCTGCCCTGAGTTCTTACATCCACCCAATCACACCTAAATAATACAACTTTCTTGGACCCACAATAATCCAACTCGATAATGTCTGTTAAAACACCATAGTAATCCACATCCCCTATAACAGGGTTTCTATCACTTGTACTTGCAAAGCTTGATGTCTTTGCCATCACTACAACTCCACTATTCTGTGTTTTCAAGTCCTTCTCGCGGTCTCTTGTACGAAACCTGAAACCATTAATGATGTATCCTTTAAATCTTCTTGCAACAGTGTTAGGGCCCCGGGCCAGGCTTCTAACTTCTTTCGGAACTTGATCATTCCCAACATGGTCCACATGCTTCCCAAGCCAATCTGGAAACTTTTCATTATGGATGCGTTCTAGGAGCCTCGGTGCTCTTCGGGGCATCTCCTTCTTAATCACTTTCTTGTGTTCACTGCATTTTATTCAATTCGATGAATAAGTTGTAAACAAGTGAGATTCTTATGAATTATCGTTACAAATAAAACTACTCTTACTCAATGAATGGTGCGACCGCATTGGTGTTGAACAACACATATCTATGTGCCTGTGTCTTATCAACATATTCGATAATAAACACGTCAATCTTTCCCAATGGACGACCTACTGCCGCATCCCTAAAGTCCTCATTTCGAATCGATCTGTTGAATCTTGTCTCAACACCATGTAAGTACCGAGAGCGAGAATGTTAGGCATTCTTCACTAGGTACCCCTCTGCAATCGAACCCTCTCGCCGACTTGTTTGAACGTAGGACTTTAGTCTCTGTAGGTACCTATAGTCACATAATAGACATATAAGTATACATGATTTTATCTATTACAACAAGATAAATGAAAGTTCATATTGACACCTTAAAACACACCTTTCAATTAGGTACATCCAGCAGTACTGTACTGGCCCAGCTAACATTGCCTCATTGGCTAAATATATAGGCAAATGCACCATGATATCAAAGAATGACGGCGGAAAGATCCTCTCTAAATGGCAAAGTGTTAAAGCAATGAGATTCAAGAAACTTGAAATCCTGCATCCGGCCAACCTTGGAACACAAATCTCTAAAGAATCCGCTTAATTCAATTAGGATTGAGCTCACGTTTGGAGGTAATGTCTTCTTCGCACGGCGATCGGAAGTATTTGTTGCATCAAAACATGAGTGTCATGACTCTTGAGTCCTAAAATCTTCTTCATTTTGAGATTGGTACATCGTGAGATATTACTCGCATAGCCATCTGGTACCTTCATGTTCTTTATGACTCTGCAGTAAATCATCCTTCTCCTTATTCGCCATTGTAAAGCACGCAGAGGCAAATATGTTTTGCCTGATGGTCTCTGCTTTGGGTGAAGTGTCCGTCTTATCTTCATTTCTTGGAGGTCCAGACGAGACTTCACATTGTCCTTTGTCTTCCCATCAATGTTCAACAACGTCCCAAGAACATTGTCGCATACATTCTTCTCGATGTGCATCACATCAAGGTCGTGGACGCAACATATTACCCGCCCAATATGGTAAATCGAAGAAGATACTTCTCTTCTTCCAACAAGATGCCTTTCCCTTTTCCTTATTATTGTCTCGATTTCTCTTCTTTTCAACTTTGGTATCAAACTTCTTTCCAAATATTATGTTAATTTTGCTCACTTGAGCTAACACTTCATTTTCAGACAGTTGTTTTGACACCTCTCTCAACTTCATCTTTCCATTAAAGTTCCTTTTATCATGTCTATACCTATGATCTCTATCCAAGAATCGACGATGACCCATGTAACAAAACTTATGGCTATGTGTCAACCACTGGGACTCGTGTCCTTATTGCGGTTAGGACAAGCGAGCTTACCTTTTGTGCTCCATCCTGACAACATTGCATATCCAGGGAAGTCACTAATAGTCCATAACAAAGCAGCACGCATTCGAAAATTCAACTTCGATAATGCATTGTAAGTGTCGACACCGACTTCCCATAATTTAAGCAATTCTTCTATCAATGGTTGTAGATACACGTCGATATTATTGCCAACACCATGAGGGCCTGGTATAAGTAGAGACATCATGATGTAAGGCTGCTTCATGCACATCCATGGTGGTAAATTGTACGGCATCAAAACAACAGCCATGTGCTATGAGCAATACTCATCGTCCCGAAGGGATTGAATCCATCGGCTTGCTAACCCAAGCCTGACATTACGACTATCACATGAAAAATTCGGTGTGTTGCTCGTCAAAAGATTTCCATACGAGGAGAATCACAGGATGTCTCATGCACTCATCATTGGTTCGTCCCTTGTCATGCCATCTCATGTTTTTAGCTGTTTGTGCTTCCATAAATAATCTTTGTAACCTTGGTATCAATGGAAAATGCCACAATGTCTTTGCTGGAATCTTCTTAACTTTGGAGGGAATAGTTGTTGCCTCATCGTCATTAGAATTATGTTCCGTCGTTTTCCATCTAGATATACCACACACCCACATGACTCATCGTTCACATTAGTCTTCCAATACAACTGGCAATCATTGGGGCATGCATCGATCTTGTTATAACTGAGGCCCAGTTCTTTAATAATCTTCTTGGTCTCATAAAAGGAACTCGGCAACGTCTCACCCTCAGGGAGTGCTTCTTTCAACAATTCAAGCAACATAGTGAATGACTTGTTGCTCCATCCATTTAAGCACTTAAGTTGATACATTCGAACAACAAAAGAGAGTTTCGTGAACTTCTTACATCCCGGTACAAGGCTTGTTCGGCGTCTTGCAACAACCTGAAAAATCTTTCAGCTTCAGGATTCGGTTCCTCTTGTATTGGCTCCTGTGATGGCAACTCAGTCGGCATGTCATCCACACCTGATATTCCAAACACATCATGCAACAATCCATGCATGTCATCATGTGGAGGCATATCATCATGTGTACTAGTTGGGGTGGCCTAAGTCGATGAAGAAGACGCCTCCCCATGGAACACCCAACGGGTGTAATTCGGCATAATTCCCTCACACACAAGATGATCTACCACTTCTTTATGAGCACGCCAAAAGAGGTTGGCGCACTTTACACATGGACATAAGATCTTCCCCTCGCTAGCAGCATTGTTGAATGCAAACTCAATGAATTCCTTCATGCCCTTAACATATTCCAAGCTCACCCTATATTGTCCAAGGAAACAAAGGGAACTCTTAAAACAATGCAACTTTACAAGGAATCCAAATTCGAAGGAGAAAGTATTGCTCAACACATTACCTTGACTTTTGCATCCAGCTCTTATCCATCACTTGTATCCAACTTTGAACAATGCAATACTCTGCCCAAAATTCATGTCAATCCATCACTGTCTCAACTTTCTTGGCCCCCAGAATTTTTAATAGTGGGCATTGAACCAACAATGTTTCATATAATGCGGTCCACTTGAGAGTTGGATCTAACTCATTTTTGGTTTCATAACATAAAATGTTATGGATAAATGGATGGACAGCGTTACCATGGGGCCCATAAAGCACTGTGCAGTACCCACTGGCAGCTAATGGCATCCTTAGGGAATTTGTATTGTGGAAAAGAAGGGGGGGAGTTTAGGTGCGGCCCAGCCTCACCAATGCCCTGACCATGGGGCCTACCTTGAGGTATGTATTATACATCCACGCTGTCCATTCATTTGCATGATGTGTTTGGATATACTAATTAAATTTAGAAGTTTTTGTCATGATATATATAGTTCATTTGAGTTTTTCATCATACTAATATCTATTATTTACAATCAAAATAGGGTCTAAACTGATTGATGGATTAGCTTTTATATAAGCATCATAATTGCCCATAGTTCAAACTGACTGGCAGGGCATTTCCCGACTTCGAAGTAAAAAAGGGAGGTTGTTAAGTGTGCGGCTAGTCCTGCTCGCACGTGGAAATGAACAACCCATGTGAGAGATCCTAGTCCCTCATCAGGTCTTACTGTGCAGATTTCTTTTCACAAAAATAGCTTGATCTAGTTTTCAGGTGGACCATATTTTTACATAGAAAATGAACTGTTGAATAATTTATATTAACAGTTCATTCATTTGGTACACATGAGGCCTTATTGATGATCAGACCTAGGTTATTTTGGTACAAGGTATATAGAAAGGGGTAACGGCTTCGGTATCATACACGTATGCCACATTATACACATGTTACTGGGGTGAACGGAAAAAGTGCACTCGGGCCAATCTGCCATGTATTCTCTTGTTATAAATTACAAGTCACTGCATAAAGGAGATTAGCTAAGCAAAATTAGACTGTGAAGATAATACCAACTATTGGGTTCTCCTTTGAAATTTGGATCACTCGCTATTTTACTCTTTTAACTATCATTTTCTCCTTTTTTTTTTAATTTAAATTTTTTATTTTAAATTTATTTATTAATGTAAGCCGCTCCAACTTGGCCAACCTAAAATCTGAGCCCCACCAACCACCCAGCCTACCAAGTCCACTATACATCAAGAGCCAACCATGCAGCCCACCTCATAGGTGAAAAGGACCGCAGGTGTCTTTGCCAGACCGCAACTCCCATAGAAAAATCTCACCACCGCAGTCGACCCTCTTCATCGGCCGGGGCTCATAACCTACCTGTGCCATCCTACCACATAGGACCCCTCACCGGCGGACCTCCTCCAAGAAACCAACAAATGGAAACCATAGCCCTCTCCACCCAACCTCTCCCACCAGAGCCAAGAATTGAATCGATCGACCAAAACCCCTCTGCCCTAATTACTTCCTCCTACGACCCTGCTTCTTGACCACTCCCAGACCCGCATTGTGAAGCACCAACAATCATTTTCTCTTAACCATCCATTTAAGAGCCATCAATTGGATGATTATGATTGCCTGATCACTGTGATTTTAGGCATACGCTCCATCTGCAATGGGACCCACAATTTGGATGGTCCGAATAATCAGAAATCTTCTTTGCATGCAAGCAAGGAGGATGAGTTGCCACCGTTTTAAATTGTCCAAATTACTAATAAGGTAGTATGCACCTAGCTTATATATATATATATATATATATATATATATATATATATATATATATATATATATATATATAAGGGCATTAGCCATGGGATATATTGATCAAACGAGAATTACAAACTGGGTGGGCTCAAGAAAAAGAATTGCAGCCTCACCTATCAAGTATGCACCTAGCTTGATGTTATAAACTCAAAGGAAATCACTGACAGTGTGGCAAATATAGATTATGAAAATCTCAAGGTAATATCAAAAATATATATATACTAAACTATATTCTCGCTAGATTTTCACAATATTATGTTTTCTCTCAATAAAGGGTGATATAAAAGGGGAAAAATAAAGGGGTTTTTCTCTGAAAATTCCTGCGAGTGCTGTAAGATATTCCAAAACAGTCTTTGTATAAATCCAATAATTTTATCACCGGTTGAGTAACTTGATTTTAGGCACTGGTATAAAAAACCAGCTCCATTGGTGATTTGGTGTGACCCATCCAAATACCAGGTAAGCCAAATTTTTGACCTTGTACCTAATGCAGGATTACACATATAATGGTCGAAATGGATTTCACATACACGGTATGGTGGGCCCTTACCAAAAATCGACCCAGGTATAATTGTTTCAGCTCTTCTATATTAAAGAAAACAAATTTTGGGATGCACACCCGAACCTACTATAATGTATGCGGGAAATCCACTCTTAATCATGAGATGTGTATTCCCATGTCAGATACGATACTAAAAGTTAGGATGACTTGTGATTTAAATAAGCCATACCAAGGAAAAAAGTTGGAAGAGAAATGCCCCACCGTTGATTAATTATAAGTCCCACCATGATGAATATGTGAAAGCCAGTTAAAGCCACTTTTCAGCCCATTTGCAGTTGTGACTCTTAAATAAGCTGAAAGAGCCTAATAACGGTTCGTCACAGGCTGTTTTTAAGTACTCTCTTTTTTGCATAGGAGAATAGAATTTGAGGAATTTAAGGGTCATTTTTGAGAAAAAGCCATTTTAAGAGCTTTAAAAAATTAACGCCGGTGTTATGTTTAACCGATGTTTCTGAGCTCTACGGTGCTCCCAACATTTGGTCCAACATTAATAGACTTGAGACAAATAATAATTTTAAAAGCATGACTATCAACCATCACTCCATGTCAGAGTACCAAATAATAATTCATTAAAAAGAAACATGACACATACATGTATTTGTACACAAATCATGCTACATTGGCATATAATGCAGACAGACATGCATGTATGGAATCTCATAAAGGATCTTCTTCATATATTGATAGCAAAAACATACAAGATGATAGCATATAATACATCTATTACATTATTTATAGATTAAAAAATCTAACTCAACTAGGTTAGATTAACTCCAAAACTAAATCAAGTTTTAGTCAATGTGGTACTGATGCAATGCTCCAAAGCTATTTAAATTTGTGTTTTTCATGCTTGCAATAGAAACTATCAAAAACTGAGGACCTAATGAAATTGCAAGAGAACACAAGAGAGTGGATGATAAAACCTGTATTACATCGTAAAAGAGAAGATTACGGTTCAAGAGTCGTTCTCAAATGAGGAGTTTAACTAATTTACATCAATAATCAAGATTATTCCAAATGACATTGATCCAATAATAATAAAAAATTCTCTAAAAAGCTTCTAAATGATTCAACACTAATTACAGCAATATTTTTTGGTGTGGACATCGAAAAAAGGACCACAAAATCTAGATTGGGATCTAATGATTATGGTGTATTTTAGAAACCATTCATGCTGGGATTGCACACATCCTTCGTATTAAATAAATGTAATTGGTTACAATAAAACAATAAAGAGATAACAAATATACATAAATATTTGAAACATTGCAATCTTCTATTTAATAAACATCCAATTTCTCGCTATGAGACAATGTGAACATAAACCATAGTAGAGATAGCATTTTACGTAAATTTGAAGAACCAAGATGAGGGATTTTTTTTTTTTTTTTGCATGTGTCTAAAATCTCATTCCTAGAATAAATATCCATCGAAATATGCACATATAAAAATGCACTACGTTCTACCATATTAGACTTATCCGGCATAGAAAATGCGCCGCTAGACATAACTTTTTTTAGATATACTTTTAGATAAATCTCTAAAATCTAAATACAAAAACCTAAATTACAACTTAAATCAAGCAAGAATCGAAACAAAATCCAATGAAATCTCTAAGAATAAAGAGACATAAGTTGGATCAAGATCAAAACAAATCAAGCACCGTAAATCAAGAAAAATTACAAAACCAAACCCTAAGTGGAAAATTTTGGAGAAATGAGAGGGGGAAGCATACCGATTGAAAGTTAAAACCCTTCCTCTGTCCTCAAAAAATGCCAACTGAATCTGAGTAACTTCTTCAAATGAATAATCAAACTGAGAAAAAAAATCGAAAAGAAGGGCAATATGCATCATCAGCTTAAAACAAAAATAAAAAAGCAAAGCTCTAAACAATGAGATCCAAAAGGAAAATAGATCTATCAGCAAGAATCGGATCAAAATCCAACGAAATCTCTCAGAATCGAGAGACATAAGCTAGATTCATATTAAAATAGATTAAGCACTAAAAATTGAGAAAAAAAAAACCATAAGTAGAAAAAAATTGGAAAAAAGCTCACCGTCTTTTGAGGATCTGATGATCGGAGAGAGAGAGAGAGAGAGAGAGAGAGAGAGAGAGAGAGAGACGGTAGATTTGATGAAGACGAGAAAAATATTGGAGAAGACAGAGAGAAGAGCTAGGGTTCACTTCGGTGAGGAGCTGCAATCGGTGTATATGCCCCTTGTTTTTCTAGCCTGCACTGAAATCGGCAATGGAGGAACAGATTTCGCACTGAGAGAACAGGTTTTGCTCTCAGATCGAACACCAAACCCTAATCGCTGATATTGCAACGCAGAAATTGCTCAAATCCAGCGAATGAGCAAGATTTCAGTGAAATCAACAAAAAAAACTCCTCAAATCGAACCAAAAAACGTGGAAATTGGATTTTGAACGGCCAAATGGGGAAAACGCACGAAAATGAGAGATTTCTGCCCCGATTTTTGATTTTCAAGAGAATATCAGTTGAGAAATCAGTAGGGAAAAAAAACAGAGAGAGAGAGAGAATGAGTACCTGAAATCGGCGAAGAGATTGCTGGTGTGGAGGACAGAATTTCCTTTCGGAGCTGAGGGATTTTGAGAGAGAGCTGAGGGATTTTGAGAGAGAGCTGAGAGCTGAGGGATTTTGAGAGAGCTGAGGGATTTTGAGAGAGAGCTGAGAGCTGAGGGATTTTGAGAGACAGGATTTTGACGCGGAGGGCTCTGGAGAGGAAAGAGGGATGGAAGGGAAGAGTAATAACTACAACTGCGAGCAGTCGCCGATCGTATTTATCGTTTTTCACGGGGGAGTTATTTAATACTCTGGCTGTGTATGACACTTGATACGCATGCACATAGAAACGGTACACGTGGCATATATTAACTCACATTGAACTGAAAAGTTTGTATAAAACAGTTTTGATAATTTACAGTAACAAAATTAGATTGGTTCAAAAATATTATCTCCGAATCGTAGCCATTGTTTCTTTGGACTAAAAACCATTGCTAGCCGTCCAATGAATTCCCATCAATTTAATAATTACATGAAAATTAAAGCTTAATTTCTTTTTCAAGACACATGTGAACGGTTACACACATCTTAGACGGGTTATTTTTAATTAAATTTGATAATCTGACTGTACAAAAATAAAAATAAAAATGATACGGATTGCGGTGACCCCAATGCCAGGTTACATGGTGCCTGGAGCCGACCATGATGTATGTGCTCTATTCACGTGGTTACATGGTGCCATGCTAGAGATTTAAGCATACAAAGCTCAAGTGGACCACACAACGGAAAACAGGTAGGATAATGACATCCACCGTTGAAACCTTCGTAGGTCCACAGTAATATTTATTTGTCATCCAATCTATTTCTAAAGTCATAATATCAGGACGGGAGTGAAAACACAAATATAAGCTCGGTCCAAATTTTACATGGCCAGAAGTTTTCAACAGTAGAAGTTCAATCCCCACCGTCTTCTATGGTATGGCTCATTTGATGATTGGATAGGGCTAAAAAGTAGACCTTTCACCTCGGTTCCTATGCAAGTGAGGCTAAAAAGTAGACTTTCGCCTCGGTTCCTAGTAACTAAGGCTAAAAAGTAGACCTTTTGCCTCGGTTCCTATGCAAGTGAGGTTAAAAAGTAGACCTTTCGCCTCGGTCCTAGCAACTGAGGCTAAAAAGTAGACCTTTCGTCTCGATTCCTACGTAACTGAGGCTAAAAAGTAGACCTTTCGCCTCGGTTCTATGCAAGTGAGGCTAAAAAGTAGACTTTTCGCCTCGGTTCCTATGCAACTGAGGCTAAAAAGTAAGCCTTTCACCTCGGTTCCTATGCAAGTGAGGCTAAAAAGTAGACCTTTCGCCTCGGTTCCTATGCAACTGAGGCTAAAAAGTAGACCTTTCGCCTCGGTTCCTAGCAATTGAGGCTAAAAAGTAGACCTTTCGCCTCGGTTCCTATATAAATGAGGCTAAAAAGTAGAACTTTCGCCTCGGTTCCTATGCAAGTGAGGCTAAAAAGTAGACTTTTCGCCTCGGTTCCCATGCAACTGAGGCTAAAAAGTAAGCCTTTCACCTCGGTTCCTATGCAAGTGAGGCTAAAAAGTAGACCTTTCGCCTCGGTTCCTATGCAACCGAGGCTAAAAAAAGTAGACCTTTCGCCTCGGTTCCTAGCAATTGAGGCTAAAAGTAGACCTTTCGCCTCGGCCTATGTAAATGAGGCTAAAAGTAGACCTTTCGCCTCGGTTCCTATGCAAGTGAGGCTAAAAAGTAGACTTTTCGCCTCGGTTCCCATGCAACTGAGGCTAAAAAGTAAGCCTTTCACCTCGGTTCCCTGTGCAAGTGAGGCTAAAAAGTAGACCTTTCGCCTCGGTTCCTATGCAACTGAGGCTAAAAGTAGACCTTTCGCCTCGGTTCCTAGCAATTGAGGCTAAAAAGTAGACCTTTCGCCTCGGTTCCTATGTAACTGAGGCTAAAAAGTAGACCTTTCGCCTCGGTTCCTATGCAAGTGAGGCTAAAAAGTATACCTTTCGCCTCAGTTATTTAGCAATTGAGGCTAAAAAGTAGACCTTTCACCTCGGTTCCTATGCAACTGAGGTTAAAAAGTAGACCTTTCGCCTCGGTTCCTATGCAAGTGAGGCTAAAAAGTATACCTTTCGCCTCGGTTCCTAGCAACTGAGGCTAAAAAGTAGACTTTTCGCCTCGGTTTCTATGGAACTGAGGCTAAAAGTAGACCTTTCGCCTCGGTTCTTATGCGACTGAGGCTAAAAAGTAGACTTTTAGCCTCAGTTATTTAGGAACTGAGGTGAAAAATGAACTTTTAGCCTCAGTTCCATAGCAACCGAGGTTAAAAAATACATTTAGCCTCCATTTTTTCAATTGAGGCTAAAAAATTGAGGCTAAAGGCCTACTTTCTTGTAGTGGATGCACATGCCGGTGATTATGTTGAATAGGAGCCAAACGATCTTGCGACCTTCTACTCCTAATTTCATTTGTGTTTAAATTTATACGATCATATTTTGTACTAAGTTAAGACATTGGTTGGTATAAGTTTTTGGATAACCACTTAAAATCCTGGTAACGTATATTTGGACTCCCTCTTATACTTGATTGTTCATATTCCGCTAGATTACTACTTTGATTTAAAAAATGCACGTGAAATTTGAGCCACCGTTAAAGGCTAATACTCGGGTTTTCGAAAAATGAGTAGTGTACTCGGGTTTCAAGAATCGGGGTGTTACAACATTCTTCGTTAAGTGGGGCCAATCATCTGTTATAGTTTTAGGCCACAAATAGGCTAAAATCTCATATTTTAAGCTCCAAATTTATCTACCCACCAAGCCTTTACTCAGGCCCATCTCTAAAATCCCATCTCCCTCTTTCTTTTTCCCCATGTTTTAAAGAAAATCACCATCCTTCCTATCATTTCCTCTTCCAAAATATACTATATAGAGGGAGATGCACACTAGCTGTCAAGCCTGTGTCCTAGTGACCATTTCATTTCTTAGGATCCCACAATCCACCTCATCAAATTTCGGCAACCTACGACCCGTAGATAGCATTTGCACGTGACCCTAAGTCACACCCTATAAACCCAAGTCGATTCAACCCGAGACATGTGCCATTGCGACCACGTCGTCGCTGCGATTTCAACGCCGTGTCTTGTACGTCAATCCGGCGTTTAGATAGTGAGATCCGGCCGTCGCATTATCCCGACCATTGAGCATACATTGTAGGACCCATGGTGTCCACGCCCATTTCCCTAGGCAATCATGTGAGTGATGTCACCCTAGCTAACCTAGGATGACATCATCCTACCCCCATAGCCTCATGCTTCTTACAAAGTAATGATGACCCTAGCCATGCCTTCTTACTACAAATCATTGCCTAGTTAGGAGAGAGAGGCTAGCTACCCTACCCCACTAACTCTCTCTCTCTCTCTCTCTCTCTCTCTCTCTCTCTCTCTCTCTCTCTCTCTCTCTCCCTACATCTCCTATTTTTTCCTGATGATCATGGCCCATCTGATGTGCTCAGCACATCCAGACCGTCCAACATCGTGGGACGCCCCTGCTATCCCATTTTCTGGATGCAGGTCGGTCCACCTTGCTACCCTATCTTGTATGCAAAGGTCTGATGCATGTGGACCTTGGTCTGAGTGTGTGGGGCCCATCTAGGTGGTCCAATCTTGATGTACATGGTATTATTTATTTTATTTTTTTTCCAGCAACCTTTTGGCCTGGAATTGGACAGCAACATGTTGCTGTCCAGATTTTTTCTCCATGCCCATTTGATGTTTGTAGAGGGGTTTTGCTTTGATTTTGCCTAGAATTTATGTGTTGGTATGATGCATGTGGACCCCACCTTGATGATCATCAGCACCATCCCCCCTTGATCTATGTATTTTTTTTTATCTTGGCCATCCATCTATGGGCCCAACCATGTTGACCATCCAGCAGGGCTGTCCCGCCTGGACGGTCGGTTTTGGGCAGGGAAAAATATAAATATCAGCTAGATTGGATGGTAGGCCACGCATGTGTGGACCCCACCTGATGTAAGTGCTTTCCATACCACCCGTCTTGCCAGCCCAGCAGGGCCAGCAGCCCATTTGGATCACCTTCTAAACCCTTGGACGGTGGGGCCCTACTGTAATGTAAGTGTTGCATTTACGTCGTATGACCCCGAGGACGTGGGACCCATTTAATGCATGTTTTATCCTCAGCCGTCCAGCCCTTGAACATCCAAATTAACTGAACGTCCAAATATCATACAATATCTCCTTGCATGATATTGTCACGCCCCAGACTCTGTAACTGGACTCACAAGGAACCCGATAGCCGGTTCTACCCGTAACAGCCTCCATAGTACCCCATTCTCCGCTCTTGAGGCAAGTTCCGATCCTAGAATCCCACAGGGAGGATTTTCATAACTATATAACAATTTCCAATATGAGCATACCCAAGATCACAGCAAGTAAAATCTCGAAAATAACAAAGGAACACATTACAAAATCTATTATGAATTTGAACTTTTACAAGTTTTTATAAGGTACAGAAGGACATACATAAGATAATAAAATAAGGAGAGAAAAGTCTACAACACTAGAGTCCTCAAGCTCAACTCTACTCCAAGCTCTGCCGCTATGACGCTTGCCTAGGATCTCTTGCACGCATCAATTCTGCATAAGCTTATAAAAGCTTAGATGGTGGTGAAAGTGTATAACAATAGTGTGCAGAAGAATAATAGGAGGTACATGAAGAGAAACATGCTCAATGACAATATCACTAGCCTTACCAAGGCTTATCATGAATACGATGCAATGAGTATTGGGCGCCATATTAAGGCAATGCATGAAGGGGCTTATACAGCCGATGCGAATGCGATGCAGAGTAATGTCAGTGCTCATAACCAATCCACATACCAAGTACATTTCCAATCACAAGGAAAGCATTGGGGTCCATTACACTATTGGATGATTGTCACTCTACAGACCCCACACAATCAAACGAGCGTAAGAGACCTCACTACCTACCTATGGACAACCAATCACCAGCAAGGCCTGACAGTAACAAACCCATTTATGAGCTGGTCAGACTCAGCCTAGTAATACCCCCTTACATCAGGCGAGTAAGGCCACACCCCTACCCAAACAACTACACGACTATGGGAGTCGCGGCCTAATGGTATAAAGCCCTCGTACGCTCATAGTTTTCACTCAGTCACAGCGTTGGGGCAGATCCTTGGTACCATGGAAGTTTTAGAAATTTCACCCATGGATATCCTATGCACCCGATATGCTCAAGTAAGATTTCTGGTGTCTACACATACGACCATCCATGAACGTCCCTGTGGAGGCAAGGCCCTGGTGAAGCAAGGGCGGTATCATCATGAAATGCGATGTCAATGCATGAGTCACACATACATATCATGTACAAACTTCTGGCACTGAATATGTACAAGGGAAGAAACTTCATCTCTCTATGACCACCACACAATGCAATCAATTCACACAGATGATGCATATAGGTCACAATGATGTAAGTGAGCTACCTATTGAATATATTCCTCCTTCCCAAGGAGGGACAAGGTCTAGATACATAGACAGGTACTCTAAGGAGAAGTGAAGTCCTTTAGTGGGGGCCCAATACTTTGGGATGACCCACAAGCTAAGAGAGTCATAAAGTCTCAATGGAGGAAACGGTCCTAACAAGGTCCAAGGTAAGCCTTTAACCACCTATGAGGACCCTATGGGCCTACCTTAGGGCCACCAAGGAGGACATCCAACCTCAACTGGATCCTAAAAGGTAGCCTGCTACGCATATAAAGTAAAGTCCAAGGCCCAAGCAATCCATGGCCCAGTGGGCCATACACTAAGCCCAATACATAGGCAACATGGTGGGCCCTCAAGCAAGGTTTAGGCCCAACCATAAAGATCATGGGTCCACTCATTGGGGTGGGCCTAATGGGCAGCCCATTATTCCAACATATGGGTGATCCTTATATTTAAAATAAGTAAGTTGGGCCTCACATCTCAGCCCAAGTATAGGTTTATTTTAGTGGACAACCAAGGGCCCAACTACTTGAGTATTTGGCCCATAAAACCCATCACAATGGCATGATAATATAGGCCCCAAAAGTCCATTGGGCCTATCAAAAAGTTTCAAGACAATGGGCCTAGGAAAACCCAACAAATAACTAAGAAGACTAGTCCAATAAAAGCCCAATTGGAATAGGCCTTAAATATGCACTAATTAAGCCCAAAACCTAACTAAAAATAAGGCAAGATATGTGTAACAATATCCCCAAAATTTAGTGGACCATGCTGCCCCGAAACATCCATTTATGGGTAGCAACCATGGGCCTATTGCTGAAATTCCAGCCCACCCATACATGCCACAAGGGGGGGGGGGGGGTCCATCAAATAAAGGGAGTGGATTAAACACATATCAGATGGGCCTACTGCTGGACTAGACATCCAGTAGCAGCCCAATGGGCTGGGCGTCCAATGGTGGGTAGCCTTATGGGCCTAGGTAATTCGCCCAAAACTCACTCAAATGACCCCAAAAATGGCAACTATAGAGGAAAGTGACTATGTCCCACATGAACCAAGATTAGATGGAAGGTGGGACAACTAAACTCATCAAGGTGGGCCCACAAGGTGGCCTGGATGGCCAGCCAAGGCTGGAAGCCCTAGCCTGGGCGTCCCAGCCTGGTCAGCCACTCCAGCCCGAACCGCGGTCGATACAGAATCCCGATGGTCCTAAAAATTTGTAGGATGGTCCTTCCATAGGTGGGCCACACCTCCACAAAATTTAGCAATTTTTGAATAATTATAAGTATTTTAATTAATTTAATAAATACAGTCTGTCCAGAAACTCTGTCTGACCTGGACGTCCCAACGTGGTGGGCTGGTTCAGCCCTTGCCACGGTGTACACAAGCGTCCATTGGCTCCAAAAATTTGTAGGTGGGTCCTACCCTGGGTGGACCACACCTCCACAAAATTTTGTAATTTTTTTATACTCGAAAGTATTTTAATTAAATTTAGGAATACAATCTGTCCAGAAATTCTGCTAAGTGCAGAATTCTGGATAAACCATAATTGATCACCCAATGGGGTGGGCCCAAGGTCTCCAAAAATTGGAGAAAATTGATTTTAACATCCCCACATATGTATAGTACAAGGTAGGGTCCACTAAAGTGGCCCACCTATTCAAAAACTATTTTACATTTTAAGTTTTCTAGACTATAATGTTGCTGGAATTTACAGCAGAAAATCCAGCAATGTCCACCTCACTTGGACCATACCTTTGGGACCTCAATCAAGGTCAGATGGGGCTGAAATTTGGGGGACATCAAGATAAGATCCCCACCTTTCAGGGAATTATATTTGATGGGTATGAATAGTCCCCCAAACAGTCCCAAAATCTGGTCCAAAATCAACCAGAAACTATCCAGAAAATTCTAGATAACAACATGTACTTGGATAAAAATAATTATATAAGTTAGATAAAAAGGGAAATAAATTAATAGAGGATGGTGTGACCTTCCTTAGTGGGGTCCAAAAATGTCCAGGTCATAATCTGAAGTCAACACACCTTGCATGCAACATTAAGGCAGCAAGTAGGACACCCAAAATCAAATAATGGGAGGTTTGGGCGTCTCACCTTGCTGAAATTTCTGGACGTCCCAGGCCCGCCAAATGGGCCACACACATCAGGAAATAAAATGAGGAAAAAGAGAGATAGAAGGACAATCCATCCATAGGGAAAAGGCTCTGCCACTATTTAGCCCTCCCAAGATCAATCACACCCACACATCATACATAGATTTACATATACAACATGGATCTTTCACATGCATGGCCTATAATCAAAATGTATGGTGAGGATGTCATCCCCACCATGGTTATAAGGTCTAGATGGCCCAAACATGATATGATATGAAAGGAAACTACCATGATGGGGGCCATAGAGAAAGACCCCATGCATGGATCATGCATGCATAAGGTGGGCCATTAGGCTACAACCATGGGATTATGTGGGATCTCCACCATTGATTGGTGGGTCCTACACTTCCCTCATGAATGAAAGAAAATATCTAAGCTATAGAAATCAAATTTTTACATCTAGAGGAGCACCCACCTCAAAGATCTCCACCAAAACTCTAACTCTAGGCTTCTAAGCCTCCAAGCAAGCAAGATTAAAGGGGTGAGATGTGATTTTGATGGATAGATGGGAAGAGAAATGGGAGATGAGGGGCTGGAATGTTGGAAGCTTGCAAGAGGGAGAGAGAGTGAGAGATAGTGAGAATGAGAAGAAAGAGAGAGGGAGAGAGAGAGTTGTAGGAGAGTCATCATTGCTCTCTCCACCTAGGTTAGAGAAAACCATCATACCCTATGGTGATACAAACAATGTTGCTAGGGTAAGGTAGGTTTGGGTGGTGTGGGTGGTGTTGGTAGTGTAAGATATGGAGGTTTAGGTGGTGTGTGTAGTGTGTGTGTTAGAACTTATGCAAAAAGGGAGTGGAGGCCACATGCACTACTCCAAGGTAGGCCACATGATCATGATCAAGGGCTAGAAATGAGATGTACACAACTTATGATCCACGCGTCGGATGGCCGCACAAGACGCGTCGTCGAAACCGCAACGACGATGCGAACAAGATGGCATAGGTTTCGGCTTGATCCGAGTAGGGTCTACATGACTGGACTTAAGGATGACCGAAAACACTATCCGAGGGTCGCAGGACACCGGGATTCGATCGGTAGGACCACGGGAATAAGAGAAATGAAATGCACACTCATACACACACATGCACACACACGCACTCGGGTCGGGTGTTCCAATCCTCCCCACTAATAAAGAAATTTCATCCTTGAAATTGACTAATCCCATGACAAAATGAAAGGTAAAACACCACCATCGTCATATAGCAATCATCAAAGAGAAGGTAATATAAACAACCATACATCAATCAATCATCAAACAAATGGGGTAACACTCTCTAATCTCAGCCTCGCTTTTTGAAGACCCCTCGGCCTCTAAATGATGACCCCACTGCACCTTCACCAAGGGAATGACGTTGGTCCTGAGGACCTGATCCTTCCGATCAAAAATACAAATTGGTTGCTCAATGTAGGAAGCATCCTCATGGACCTCAAGTGGCTGCCAATCAATCATAGGAATAGTGTCCGACCCACATTTCTGCAACATAGAAACATGGAATACGTCGTGGATCGCGGACAACTAAGGAGGTAAGGCAAGCGTATAGGCCACAGTGCCCACGCGCTCGGTAATCTCAAAGGGTCCAATGAATCTCGGGGCAAGCTTGCCTTTCACACCAAAATGAACCACGCCTTTCATAGGCGAGACCTTGAGATATACCATGTCCTCGACTGCGAACTCGAGGGGTCGACGCCGACGATCATTAAAACTCTTCTGCCGGCTCTGAGCTATGCACATCCTCTGCCTAATAACATCAATAGCCTCTAACATCTGCTGCACAAGCATGGGACCTAAAAGATGATGCTCTCCAACCTCGGTCCAACAGCTATGAGATCTATACGGTCTGTCATAAAGTGCCTCAAAAGGAGTCATGCCGATAGTCGCCTGATAGCTGCTGGTTTATGCGAACTCGACGAGGCGTAAATGCTCATCCTAACTACCTGTAAAGTCAATCACACAAGGTTTGATCATATCCTCAAGAATTTGGTTGACCCTTTCATTCTGCGGATGATAAACGATGCTAAGACGCAAAGCGACCCCCATCGCCTGCTGGAAACTCCTCCAAAACTGAGACGTAAACCTGGAGTCTCAGTCTGAAATGATCAAAACTGGGATGTCGTGCAGTCTCACTATCTCCTCAATGAACACCTTTACAAGCTAGTCCATAAAACAGTAAGTACTCACTAGAATGAAATGAGCTAACTTCGTTAAACGATCGACGATTACCCAGATGGTATCGTGACTGTGCTGAGTCCTCGGTAAACCTGCAATGAAGTCCATTGATATGTGCTCCCACATCCACTCTAGAGCACTCAACGGCTGCAAGGGACTAGGGGGTCTGTGGTGATCGGCCTTGACACGCTGGCATGTGTCACACTCGGCCACAAAACTAGCAATCTGGCGCTTCATCCCCTACCAAAAGTACTACCTCCTCATATCACGATACATCTTCGTGGAGCCCAGTTGAATAGTAAGTCTCGATTGGTGTGCCTCGATCATCAGATCATGACACAAATCTGGCATGTCCGGGACACACAATCAGCCTCTGAAGCGTAATCCACCATCGGGACCAATTTGTCAGTCTGACTACTCCACGTATGCGGCCTCTGCTCGGTACTCTTGAAGTGACTCGTCCGTCTACTGAGCCTCGATCACCCTAGCCACCAAAGAGGGTTGAATCGACAAACTCGAAAGCTGAACAATGGAAGAATGCAGACTAAACTCAAAGTCAAACTCTGAAACACCCTCGAGCATCTGCCATTCACGCACCATTATTTGAGCCACTAGGCCTCGTGGCTGACAGCCGAGCACGTCCGCCACCATGTTTGCCTTATTGTAAGTGCTATGGTTTCTAGCTCCTATGATTGTCAAATTTTATAGTGCCAAAACCTTTTGGAATCTGTGTCTTGTGTAGCACATCGATATATTCAAGACAGTGCATCTCATGTATAAGGACAATGATCTTTACTTCAAGATCTTCAAATGCAAGATTACTTATTCATGTTCAAGTACAACATCAAGTGTGAATTCAAGCTTTCAAGCTTCAAGAGTTCAAGTTTTTCAAGGCTTCGTACAAATTTTCTATACTTTGATCCTCAAGCTCAAGCTTCAATATGTCACAAATTCAAGCTTCAGAAGTCTCAAGTTCAAGCTTCTACGTATGACAAGATCTCAAGTGTCGTGAACTTCAAAGACCATCTATCAACCGAAGGAAAAGAAGTTTCAATGTTCATACATCATGTATAAAGTATGAATGACCTTAGAATGACCTTAGAATGAACATAGGGTAGGTCATTTTGTATACATAATTTAAATTGGATCATTTTATAAGTGCATAGACTGTTTCTCGACTAGTCTTGGACTTTGTTCGACTAGTCCTAGCACTGGCTCGACCAGTCAAAGAATTCTTTGACCAGTCCTAAGGTTATTACTAATTTTCAAGAATTTTTATTAAAGCCTCGACCAGTCCTGGAGACTGCTCGACCGGTTGTGTGAACAGTGCTCGACCTATGCTCGACCAGTCCTGCAGTCTCGACTCAAACTCCAGCAACTAAAAATAGTTCCACACGACTAGTCATGGACAGGACTCGACCGGTCGTGGAGGCCATTCGACCGGTCGAGCAGGGCCTACGACCAGTCGTGAAATGGTTTTATCCTATCGACCAGTCGTGAAATGGTTTTATCCTATCGTGCTCAAAATTTCAAAAATCTGTTGGTCTTACAACCAGTCGTGCCGACCTCAGGACCAGTCGAAGGTGCGATTTCTTCACTTATAAATAGAGCACGAATTTCAGAGTTTCATATTCAATTCAAGCTAAATCAATATGCCACTCTGAGAGATAAGTTAGTGATATTCTTAAGCTAGCAAGTGCTCATTTATATTCTCTTTAATTAGCTTTCTTTGTATTTGATTTTGTATTCTGCATTTCAATTATATTTGAAAGAGGGATTGAAGTATTCCCATTTCTTAAAATCAAAATCAAATCAAGCTAGCCCAGGGTGCTTTAAATCTAAAATCTATCTAGACCTTAGAACCATTTCATAAGTGAATGTGGACATTGAACTTCTAAGCTGAACTTCTACTTCGATTTGGTTCTTTCGAGCTGCATCAAAAGGAGAATATCCAGGTATTTTACATTATTGTAAATTTCTATCTTTTGGTTTCATTGAGATTATGCCAGAAAAATCTCTCTGTTTTAGTTTGTCCGAGGTGATCCAGAAAACTCAGAGTATGGGGTTTTTGAATTGTGTAAGCCCACTTGAAAGATACAATTGTGAGGGTTTTAGGTGAACCTTGAAAAACCTATTTTCATAGTGAACGCTAATATCCACTGTGTGAGGATATTAGGAGTAGAGTAGTTGTGTGGCTATTTTTCTAAACAGTTGGTGTACACACAACGAACCAATATAATCTCTGGTCTTGTGGATTGATTGTTTATTTCTTTTTGTGGATGTTTGTAATTTCTCTTTTTGCATTTGTGAAGAATATTGTAATTTCTTTTATGCAGGTGTGGGAATGTTGTAATAGCTTAGATTTCTTTCCTTGCTATTTATTTCTTTATTCCTCTGTATCAGTTTGAGTTTTTGATACACAGACTTTTCTAGGAATCAGGTTGTCCTACATAAACCTTTGGTTTTTGGTATAAGGTTGTCCTTAGAACAACATCTGTATCAATCTCTCAATACTCATACATTTGAGGTTGTATTTAATTTCAGCATTGTGAGATTCTTTATGTGCTATCTTTATTTAATTTGATTAAATTTTGGTGTTAATTTTTAAATTTGGCATAGTCCTATTCACCCCCCTATAGGACTTAATAGCTCGGCCTTTTCACTTACCCGGGTGGTACCGAAGATCAAAATCATAATCCTTCAACAGCTTCATCCATCGCCTCTTATGCAAGTTCAACTCGAACTGGGAAAATAGATACTTCAAGCTCTTATGATCTGAGAAGAGCTCGAACCTGACCCCATATAGATAATGCCTACACACCTTCAGTGCAAAGACAACCGCTGCAAGCTCCAAATCATGGGTGGGGTAATTCAGCTCATGGACCTTGAGCTGACGCGAGGCGTACGCCACTGGCTTCCTGTGCTGCATCAGTACAACACCCAAGCTAATTTTAGAAGCATCGGTGAATACAACAAAACCCTCACTCCCATCGGGAAGAGTGAGAACATGAGCGAATGTGAGGCGGTCTTCAACTCTATAAATGCCTCCTCACAGGCGTCACTCCAGACGAACTCGACACCCTTCCGCGTCAACCGGGTCAGCAATGCTGCAATACGAGAGAAGCCCTCGATAAACCATCAGTAATATCCCGCTAGACGAAGGAAACTACGAATCTCAGACGCGTTCGTGGGCTAGCCCCACTGACACACTGCATCCACCTTTGAGGGGTCCACAGCGACACCCTCCCTCGTCGCCATGTGACCGTGGAACTTCACCTCCTCCTGCTAAAACTCGCACTTCTCCAGCTTTGCATACAGCTAGTGGGCACGGAGGGTCTCCAGCACAATCTGCAAGTACTCAACATGGTCCTCCCGAGTCCTCGAATATACAAGAATATCATCAATGAATACCACCACGAACTGATCAAGGAATGGCTAGAAGACCTTGTTCATCAGCTACATAAATACAGCGGGTGCATTGGTCAGTCCGAACGACATGACCAGAAACACGAAGTGACTATAGCATGTCCGGAAAGCAATCTTCGGAATGTCCTCCTCTCGGACCCGAATCTGATGGTAACTGGAGAGCAAGTCTATCTTGGAAAAATACTATGCACCCTACAACTGATCGAACAGATCATCAATATGGGGAAGCGAGTATCGGTTCTTGATCGTGACTCTGTTGAGCTCACGATAGTCCACACAAAGCCACAATGAGCCATCCTTCTTCTTCACAAACAATACCGGGGCTCCCCAAGGCGAACTGCTGGGACGAATGAAACCTAACTCCCAGAGCTCATCCAACTGCTCATGTAGTTCCCTCAACTCCAACGGTGCCATCCGGTAGGGGGGCTTTAAGATAGGCACTGTACCGGGCACCAAATCAATCCGAAACTCCACCTGCCGATGCAGAGGCAAACCCGAAATCTCCTAGAACACATCCGAGTATTCACAAACAATTGGCAGCTACTCAATACAACCTACCACAGAATCCTCGGTGAGAGAAGCCAAGAGGTTAGACAATGGCTCCCCTCTGGGCTCGGCGACAAACTGGCACACTGGCAAGCCTGGAATGTAAAACGTAACTGTCCTCGCGGTATAGTCTAAGACGGCATAATACTCCGCAAGCCAGTCCATGCCCATAATAACATCAAAGCCTGTCATCAGCATCACGAGCAAATCGGCGGGAAGAAACATTTTGCCCCCATGGGAGTCAACATGACGGAATGGGAGTCGAAATGGCCAAGGCCTCAAACAGGGACTCTGACGAAATACCGGTCGATCGGCAAAAATGCTCGGCCACAAAATAATGGGAAGCACCAGAATCAAACAAAGCGTGGGCAATGCAAGCAAAAATAAGAAGAATACCCTCAACAACTCCGCCAGTAGATGACTGTGGGTCCTAGCCTGGCGCCTGCTACGCGGGATAAAATTGGCCCTGAGCTGGTAGGGGAAGCAAACCGGAAGACTGCGGATTTGGAGTCTGTACCTGCTGGGTTGCAATACATACTCGACCCAGGGACTAGACATATAGATATCCCCTCTGCTGCTACTGCTACTATTGTCTCTTCTACTGATGTCTATGCTGGGGATGTCTACTTAGCTACCTCTGCTGCTGAGGAGGAGCCCTAGGAGCGGCGGCTGGAAGCTGGGCTCTCTGCTGCTACTGCTGAGGAGGATGAGGAAGAGGCAGTTGCGGTGGCCTCTGCTGCTGTATGGGGAGAGGGCACTCACGCCTCCGATGCCTGACCTGTCCACAACGAAAGCAAACACCGTAAAAGGGGCAAGACAATGAAGTGACTGGCGGTACTGATGCCGATGATGAAGCTAATGTTCGAGCCACGGGCTGTCTAAACTCTGATCTACCCCTCCGTCTCTGCTGACAGTGCTGCTTGGTACTGCCGGCCGGTGCTCTCCTCTTTTGGTCTCCACTGGAACTCTGCACTTCGATCTCTCGGTCATAACTCAGTCCTCCTCATAAACCAACGCCCGATGGACAACCTAATCGAACGTCTCCAGATAATGCCATATCACACGGCTACGAAAGGAAGGATGCAAACTAGTCACAAAGCGACGAGCCCTCATCTTCTCATTGCTGGCGAGATGAGGAGCAAATCTAAACAAGGCCAAGAAACAGGCCTCGGACTGTGATACCGACATATCACCTTGAACTAGGGTCTCAAACTCCATCGCCCTCTGAATCTGATCGAAATGGACCACGAATTCCTCTCAAGTCCAAACAAAATCTGGCCCGACCATCCTGGATACGGATAACCACCAATGACGGGCCTCACCCTAAAGAAGATAGGTCATAAGGGATACCCTTTGATCAGCTGGACACTGCATAGTGTCGAAAATCCTCGCGATCTCAATGCACCATGCCTCAACAGCAGATGGGTTTGGCTCACCCCGGAATCTCGGAGGGTCATGCTATCTAAACTCTCAAAAAATAGCTCTAGCGCATGGCAAGTCACCCTGATTAGATATTGAAGCAGATGCGGGCTAACGAGTCTGTAACGCGGTAGCAACAAGCTGCATCAACTGCGGAAAATGCTCGGTTCCTATAGGCACTATAGGAAAAGTAGGAGCGGCACTTGCCTCAGGCGAAGGCACGGGTGCGACTGATGGAGCAGGAGCCTCTGTAACCGGAACAGCAGGCTGAGAAGGAGGAATCCGTGGGAGAACTAGAGCAACTGGGGGTACGGGCGCTACAGGCTCAACAGGTGCTACAGGAGGGATAGGCTGAATCGGGACCTCGGGAATCGAATCATCTAAAACAGGAACAGGATGCGCTCAAGTAGAACGGGTATCTTGGGTGCCTCGTCCACGGGCACCATGACCACGGGCGCCAAGACTACGGGTGTCACGTCTAGGCGGCATCATCTACAAAATAACGACGACGCAAGGAATCAGGACAATTACAGGCTCAATACGGATTGAAAATATGGATCTCGGGACACTACTTGTCCTAAACTCTTAGCAGACATGCGATGTTATCCCGAGTTATTCTAGAATTACTTGTTATGCTCTGACACTAACTCCTGTCACGCCCTAGACTCGGTAACCGGACTTACAAAGAACCCGATAGCCAGTTCTGGCCGTAACAGCCTCCGTAGTACCCCATTCTTGGCTCCTTAGGCAGGTTCCGATCCTGGGAACCCACAAGGAGGATTTCCATAACCATATAACCATTTTCAATACGAGCATACCCAAGATCACAACAAGTAAAATCTCGAAAATAACAAAGGAACACATCACAAAATTCACTATGAATTTGAACTTTTACAAGCTTTTATAAGGTCCAAAAGGACATACATAAGATAATAAAAGAAGGAAAGAAAAGTCTGCAACATTGAGGTCCTCAAGCTCAACTCTACTCCAAGCTCTGCGGCTACGACGCCTGCCTAGGATCTCCTGCACTCATCAATTGTGCATAAGCTTATAAAAGCTTAGAGGGTGATGAAAGTATATGACAATAGTGCGCAGAAGAATAATAGGAGGTACAGGAAGAGAAACATGCTCAATGACAATATCACTAGCCTTATCAAGGCTTATCATGAATATGATGCAATGAGTACTGGGCGCCATATCAAGGCAATGCATGAAGAGGCTCATACAGCCAATGCGAATGTGATGCAGAGTAATGTCAGTGCTAATAACCAATCCACATATCAAGTACATTTCCAATCATAAGGAAATCACTGGGGTCATTACACTGTTAGATAACTGCCGCTCTACAGGCCCTGCACAGTCAAACGAGTGTAAGAGACCTCACTACCTGTCCGTGGACAACCAATCACTAGTAAGGCCTGATGGTAACGGACCCATTTACGAGCTGGTCAGACTCAGCCTAGTAATGCCCTCTTACATCAGGCGAGTACGGCTACACTCCTACCCAACCAACTACACGACAGTGGGAGTCGCGGCCTAACGGTATAAAGCCCTCGTGCGCTCATAGTTTTCACTTGGTCACGACGTTGGGGTAGATCCTTAATACCATGGAAGTTTTGAGAATTTCACCCATGGACATCCAATGCACCCGGTATGCTCAAGTAATATTTTCGGTGTCCACATATATGGTCATCCATGAACGTCTCTATGGAGGCAAGGCCCTGGTGAAGTAAGGGCGGTATCATCATGAAATGCAATGTCAATGCATGAGTCACACATACAGATCATGCACAAGCTTCCGGTACTGAATGTGCATAAGGAGAGAAACTCCATCCCTCTATGACCACCACATAATGCAATCAATTCACACAGATGATGTATATGGGTGACAATGATGTAAGTGCACTACCTGTAGAATATATTCCTCCTTCCCAAGGAGGGACAAGGTCTAGATACATAGACAGGTACTCTAATGAGAAGTGAAGTCCTCTAGTGGGGGCTCAATACTTTAGGATAACCCACAAGCTAAGAGAGTCATAAAATCTCATTGAAGGAAACAGTCCTAACAAGGTCCAAGGTGGGCCTTCAACCACCTATGAGGACCCTATGGGCCCACCTTTGGGCCACCAAAGAGAACATCCAACCTCAAATAGGTCCCAAAAGGTAGCCGGCTACGCATATAAAGTAAAGTCCAAGGCCCAAGCAATCCATGGCGTAGCGGGCCATACACTAAACCCAATACATAGGCAACATGGTGGACCCTCAAGCAAGGTTTGGACCCAAACATAAAGATCATGGGTCCACTCATTGTGGTGGGCCTAATGGGCAGCCCATTATTCTAACATATGGGTGATCCTTATATTTAAAACAAGTAAGTTGGGCCTCACATCTTGGCCCAACTATGGGTTTATTTTAATGGGCAAGCAAGGGCCCAACTACTTGAGTATTTGGCCCATAAAACCCATCACAATGGCATGATAATATAGGCCCCAAAGGTCCAATGGGCCTATCAAAAAGTTTCAAGACAATGGGTCAAGGAAAACCCAACAAATAACTAAGAAGACTAGTCCAATAAAAGCTCAATTGGAATGGGCCTCAAATATGCACTAATTAAGCCCAAAATCTAATTAAAAATAAGGCAAGATATGTGTAACAATATCCCCAAATTTCGATGGACCATGTTGTCCCAAAACATCCATTTATGGGTAGCAACCATGGGCCTATTGCTGAAATTCCAGCCCACCCACAATCTGACATTGCTGGAAATTCAAAAATTAATTAAATTATATGTTTATTTTAGTTCCGGGTGACCCATACTTGTCACAGGGGGGGTCCACCAAATGAAGGGAGTGGATTAAATACATAAATCAAATGGGTCATACTGCTGGACTGAACATCCAGCAGCAGCCCAATGGGTTGGGCATCCCATGGTGGGCAGCCTTATGGGCCTGGGTAATTGGCCCAAAACTCACCCAAATGGACCCCAAAAATGGAAACTACAGAGGGAAGTAGTTATGTCCCACATAGACCAAGATTGGATGGAAGGTGGGACAACAAAACTCATCAAGGTGGGCCCACAATGTGGCCTGGATGGCCAGCCAAGGCTGGACGCCCTAGCCTGGGCATCCCAACCTGATGGGCCACTCCAAGCCGCACCACGGTCGGTACACGATCCCGATGGCCCTGAAAATTTGCAGGGTGGTCCTCCCATGGGTGGGCCATACCTCCACAAAATGTCGTGATTTTTGAATAATTAGAAGTATTTTAATTAATTTAAAGAAAATAGTCTGTCCAGAAAATCTGTCTGACCTGAACATCCCAACGTGGTGGGCCGGTTCAGCCCTTGACACGGTGTTCACAGGGGTCCATTGGTACCAAAAATTGGTAGGTGGGTCATACCATGGGTGGAATACATGTCCACAAAATTTTGTAATTTTTGGATACTCAGAAGTATTTTAATTAAATTTAGGAATACAATCTGTCCAGAAATTCTGCTAAGTGCAGAATTCTGGATAGACCATGATTAAGCACCCAATGGGGTGGGCCCAAGGTCTCCAAAAATTGGGAAAAATTGATTTTAACATCCCCACATATGTATTGTACAAGGTAGGGTCTAGCAAAGTGGCCCACCTATTCAAAAACTATTTTACATTTTAAGTTTTCTAGACTGTAATGTTGCTGCAAGTTACAGCAGAAAATCCAGCAATGTCCACCTCACTTGGGCCACACCTTTGGGGGACATCAAAATAAGATCCCCACCTTTCAGAGAATTATATTTGATGGGTATGAATAGTCCCCCAAACAGTCCCAAAATTTGGTCTAAAATCAACCAGAAATTGTCCAGAAAATTCTGGACAGCAACATGTACTTGGATAAAAATATTTATATAAGTTAGATAAAAAGGGAAATACATTAATAAAGGATGGTGTGGCCTTCCTTAGTGAGCCCCACAAATGTCCAGGTCATAATCTGAAGCCAACACACCTTGCATGCAACATTAAGGCAGCAAGTAGGACACCCAAAATCAAATGATGGGCGGTTTGGGTGTCCCACCTTGCTGAAATTTCTGGACGTCCCAGGCCCACCAAATAGGCCACACACATCAGGAAATAAAATGAGGGATAAGAGAGATAGAAGGACAATTCGGCCATAAGGAAAGGGCTCCACCACTATTGAGCCCTCCCAAGATCAATCACACCCGCACATCATACATAGATTTACATTTACAACATGGATCTTACACATGCATGGCCTATAATCAAAATGTATGGTAGGGATGTCATCCCCACCATGGTTATAAGGTCTAGATGACCCCAACATGATATGATATGAAAGGAAACTACCATGATGGGGCCCATAGAGAAAGGCCCCATGCATGGATCATGCATGCATAAGGTGAGCCATTAGGCCACAACCATGGGATTGTGTGGGATCTCCACCATTGATTGGTGGGTCCTACACTTTCCTCATGAAAGAAAAAAAATATCTAAGCTATATAAATCAAATTTTTACATCTAGAGGAGCACCCACCTCAAAGATCTCCACCAAAACTCCAATTCTAGGCTTCTAAGGCTCCAAGCAAACAAGATTGAAGGGTTGAGATGTGATTTTGATGGATGGATGGATGGGGAGAGAAATGGGAGATGAGGGGCTGGAATGTTGGAAGCTTGCAAGAGGGAGAGAGAGGGAGAGATAGAGAGAATGAGAAGAAAGAGAGAGGGAGAGAGAGTTGTAGGAGAGTCATCATTGCTCTCTCCACCTAGGTTAGAGAAAACCATCATACCCTATGGTGATACAAACAATTTTGCTAGGATAGGGTAGGTTTGGGTGGTGTGAGTGGTGTTGGTAGTGTAAGATATGAAGGTTTAAGTGGTGTGTAGTGTGTGTGTTGAAACTTGTGCAAAAAGGGAGTGGAGGCCACATGCACTACTCCAAGGTAGGCCACATGATCATGATCAAGGGCTAGAAATGAGATGTACACAACTTATGATCCATGCATCGGATGGACGCACAAGATGCGGCGTCGGAACTGCAACGACGATGTGACAAGATGGCATAGGTTTTGGCTCGATCCGAGTCGGGTCTACATGACCGGACTTAAAGATGACCGCAAACACTATCCGAGGGTCACAGGTCGCCAAGATTTGACCGGTAGGACCACGAAAATAAGAGAAACGAAATGCACACTCATACACACACATGCACACACACGCACTCGGGTCAGGTCTTACTAATATATACCACCATGTTGAACAGAATTTGGGCCCCTTTGAGGCCTTGTTAAGCCCACCTTTCATCTGATTGTATAACGGCCAGATTGCCTAAATTTTTTGGATGTTTAATGGGTCAAATGGCTGAATTTCCAGCCTTAGAATTCCTATAGTGAGTTGTTATCTATCCATTATGGTGGACTATATCGTACACTTGGCCCAGATTTTTTGGATGTTTAATGGACCAAATGGGCTGATTTGTAATCCATTATGTTGAGTATATTGTACACTTGGCACAGCTATATTTTTGGAGCCTATGGCCTGCTCAAGAGGCCCACCATGTTGGATATGCTAGACATAGCCTACCTCAGCATTTTTCTAGGCTTTGGGCTGCCCCATGTGGCTCACCTTGATATATGTGGGCTATGGGCTAACCCAAGAGGCCCAATAATGATGTATGAGATAATATGAGTGAAGCCCATTTATTTTTTAGTCATTACGAGGGCTTTAGGCTATTTCATTAGGCCCTTGTGTGAGGCCCACTGTGAAGTACATATTAGGCCCTTGTGTGAGGCCCATTGTGAAGTATATTAAGCCCTTGTGTGAGGCCCATTGTGATGTATATTAGCCCCTTGTGTGAGTCCCGTTGTGAAGTATATTAGGCCCTTGTGTGAGGCCCATTATGATCTATATGAGGCTCTTGTGTGAGGCCATAGGCCCTACTATATGTTTGGCTCTATGTGGGCCACTCCTTGGGAGCAATGTTGGTTGAATGTCCACATTGTATGGGCAATGATGGTTAAATGTCCACATTATGACCTTCCCTTAAGCCCATTGTTAGGCTCATTCTCATCATTCTCTAAGTGGGTTAACCCAAATCATTGGGCCCCATTGATATTTGCATGATCCATCTATTCATATTGGGCTAACCCAAAATGTTGGCCCCCACCATTGGTTGCTAGTTGGATTATTTTAATCTTGGAGTCCATTTAGGACTCATTTGGGGCCTCCTAGGGAATCTAACAAGCTATATGATAGAATGGAGAAGGAAGCCCATTTCGGATCCTTAGGAATATAGGTAGGCCACCTAGGCCTAACCTTGATATGAGGAGAGTATATCATTACCGTAGATGGTAGGATCTACGATGTCAAATTTGGTATATCCACAGTTGAGGACCGACCTTTATGTTATGTTTAGATCCGTTGTGCTTTTATGGACCCCGCCTTTTGTATAGGCCGATTATCGATGCCGACTATGAGTATGTGATAACATAGCATCATGATACATATCTATACACATCATCTGCATGCTTGTTATAAGGAGTGATTGATCATATCACTATGTCATTGGGCAAGTTGTTTATGGAACTCCCTGATAGGCGAAGTTGTCCCACATGAGTACACGGTATGCGCAGGATTGATGCATGACTGGATTGTGTGACTCATGCATCTTGCATTGTGTGATTATGATTACTGTATGCCTTGACAACATCAGGGCTGTAACCTTCTCAGGTATAGCGTGGATGGCAGGATTGGATACCAGAAATACTTGTTAAAGCACAAGGGCGTCATAGATGTCCCAGGGTGAAAGTCCACAAACCCTTATGGTACCATGGAGCATGCTCCATTGTCTAGACCAAGTAGATGTATGAGCACATGAGGGCCGAATACCAGGAGGCCGCGTCTCCCACTATGTCATAGTCGGTTGAAAGGGGGTGTAACCTTACCCACCTGGAGAGAAGGGGGTTATTACTAAGTTGAGTATGACCAGCTCGTAAATGGGTCCGCTATCGACGTGTTGGATAGATATTGGTAGACTATTGGTCAGGCGGATAGTGAGGTCCCTTCCATTTGCATGGTTGTGCGTCTAGTGTGGGGCGACAATCTGGTGTATAGTGTACTAGACCCCAATGATATTCCAAAAACGAACTGTATTGATATATGGGGATGAGGATTGGTATGCTTGAGTTGCATATCACATATGATATTGGCCATGTAGGCCCTGCATTATATAGCCTTGGTATGGCCAATAGCATTCATGCCTTGCATCGCATGGCCTTGGTATGGCCGATAGCATTCATGTCTTGTATCGAATAGCTTTGGTACAATTGATAGTATTCATGGACTTGCCGGCATTTCCGCATTACTCTGATCTTACATACTTGCATTTCTACCTTACGCACACACTTTCACCACCCTCTAAGCTTTCTATAAGCTTATGTACAACCGTTGCGTGCGGGCGACGCTAGGACAGAGCTAAGTAGAAGCAGGAGCGTGTAGCCAAGCTTTTGGAGTTCTGATATTATCATTGTATTTCCCTTATGCATTGTACCTTAAAGTTTTTTATCATAGTGGATTTTGTGATGATATTCTTGTTATTGTTTATGGGTTATGCTTATGATTATGCTTATTATGGAATAAATTCATGCTAAAAATCCTCCTTGTAGGATCCCAAGATCGGAACCTGGTATATGGGTGCCAGGAGCTGAGAATAGGGTATTCCAGAGGCTGTCGGCGCTAGATTCGGCAATCGAGAATTTTATGAGCCCGATTTCTGAGTTTGGGGCGTGACACTTTAGTCAACAGCGGAAAAAACTAGCTACAACAACTGCAAGTGGTGGTATCGATGGCCAGCGAAAGCATTCATGCCTGCCGATTCTTCTTGAAACACACCATACAGCATATGATTATTCGAAAACTCCCCTAAATGTCCCTTTCCTCCACTCTTCCTCATTTTTTTTAGACCCATTGTCGTGGTTGCTCCAGGTGTTGTTGCTGCCCCAGCTCCTGTTGGTGGCGGTCAAATTTAAGGAAGAAGAAATTGAAAGAGTTGGAGATATTGTGAAGGAAAGATAGATAGAGAGGGTGTGGTTATACCAGTGACATAGCATGTTGTTGGTGACGCTAAAATTGAAAGAGAGGAAGAGAGCGCGAGTGTGATGTTACTGGCTGGAAGAGTGGGCCTATAGGATTCGACGGTCTACACGATATTGAAACCTTCATAGAAGCCGAAGATGAATGGTGAATGGTTAGAGGTCCGCCTAACCACTACAGAAGTAAAGAGGATCTTATCACTCTTCTGATTTTATGATTAAGATAACCCTTAGATTATGATCAATGACTTAGATCGTTTATCGGGCAGACCAAATGGACAAAATATGAGTATATTATTTTCCCTATTTTTCTTTGGAAACTTATGACTTTTAAATGAGATGAATGAGATAATCATTTCCCTTTTCTTCTCTAAAGATGGATCGGAAAGTATGGATGAAGTAAGAGTTATCTTATTTCATCCGATCTCTCCTTTCAAATAAATTAAATTTTAACTTCAATATTTTGAAATTCAATTTCAAACTTCAAAGAGAAACTAGAAGGGGGAAATAGGATGGAAAAATGTATGGGACCAACTCACTAGTGATTTTCCACACGGGGCCGGTAGGGCCTAATCCAACATCTCACACTCAATCACAATGTGGGATTAGCACAATTTATATTGTTCATCTAGCTCACCTCATAACAAGCAAACTAAAGACCATGGTCATAAGAATCAAAAGCGTGAGACTAGCTAAAATACTATTGTCTTCTCACAAATGTTTGAATTCTAAACGACCACCTAACTAACATTATTACCACTAAAGGTTGGCTCGAATGGGTGAGCCCACAATATCCGATGGTATATACGATCTTCGGACCTTTGCAAAAGCCGAAGATGGATGTTAAGCAACTAGAGGTCAACCTAACCACTATAGGAGCGGAATGGATTTTATCATCCTTCAATTCTACAATTAAGATAGCCCTTGGATTACGCTTAATGGCTTAGATGCTATATAGGGCGGGGTAGATAGACAGAATATAAGTATATTTATCCTTTTTTTTATTACGCTATAGAAACTAACTACTTTTAGATGGAATTAATGAAAGTGCCCCTCATATTTTATTTTTTTTATGACGGGACCGATTGGAGAGTTTGGATGAAGTAGAGTTACCCCATCACATCTCATTTAATCTCTCCTTTTATCCAACACACTAGTAGTTGCCCACATGCCCACATCCAATATTTGGGAGTAGCATTAATGGATAGTTTAGTCATGTGCACTGTAGACTAAGAACTAAGCTAGTTTAAAGTGAGATGATACAAGTTAGGCTTTAAAAGGGCTAGGAAAATGCTAAAAAAGACATGGATGGAAGTAGTAAAAAAAGACTTAATTACATACGATGTATCTAAAACTTTGACCTTTGATAAAGTGGAATGGCTAAATAGGATTCATGTAGCCTCTATTCCAACCAAGTGGTATAAGTCTTACATGATGATGATGATGATGATGGAAGATCATCCAACAGTAAACTCCACAATTCCATAAGAGTAGTACTGAAACATGGTTTCATGTTGATTCCATCATTTTTAAGGGGTTCACTTTAGATTGTAAGTGGAAATCTCATTCTCTTGCAATTTTGACCAGGTGTCTTTGACGTGAGAATCTTTGGAAAAGGTAAATAATTGTTATTTCCAATCTATGTTCTTTGCTATCCAAACACCACAAAAGATGTACACAATAAATAGAAAACCATCTCTTTCTTTTTATATTCTTCTTCCTTTCTTTTCCGAATCCTGACAAGCATCATTACATGCGCACAGATTTACTAGGAGGCTGCAAAGACATAATTGACTTCTTTGATTGGATATATGGGGTCCTATGGCGCAAGAATAGTTTTTCTCACGTTTCAAGTTTTCACGAGCATCAGCTGATGCCTGTCAGAGAATTTCTTCCTGTTTGGAGCTTTTAACAATAAAATTAGAATACAATGACGGTGTCTCTGAAGCAGAAGAAAGGCAACCCCATAGTCATATTCAATCACAAGGTCCCGTAACTAATGCTTTGGTATGAGTTTCACCACTGCAGAAGCCATTAACAAATATTACACCCAGATAATGCTTTGTAGAGAGTGCACACCAATAGAGGGCATATATTACACTCTTTTTCCTCTGAAAACTGAATAACTCACAGAACCCATACCCTGTATAAAATCTGATAACAATTATCTCACCAGCATAGCTACTGAACCAATAACAAAGGCACCTCTAAGTAAACAATCCTACTCAGATCTATGATCAGATCTTGAATTGTCCACGGGTGAATGTGTGCCAGATCTGAGGTTCGAGTCCGGTGGTGTAAACAGGTTGGGGTACGAGAAATATGGGTCATCCTCCAATGAGGTCGATCGCAGAGGTTGATGAGCAGACTGATGTTCAAGAACTTGCTCTCTAGAATCAGGTGCTTCAGGTTCGGTCTTGGGTGTGTCAGACATATGGCCTGATCCTTGATCTGGATGAGAATCCCATGAATGTGATGCAGCAACTTTACCTGCAAAAGATTGTTGGCCATCGAATGCTGGTGTGACTGTGACAGATGGCCGATCTGGTCCATCCACAGGGAATGTGCTTATGTTGTTCTTGTTCTCAGAGACACTTCCGTTTCTTCTATTGAGGAGCTCGGTGATCCTGACCTGCGCGAGGCTTGCCACTGAGCGTGCAGCTGCTGCTGCACGTTCAGCGGTTTCTGCAGCAGCCTGAGCAGCAGCCAGGACATCCTGCATGTCTACATTTATCTCGCTTTTGGCCCTCGAAAGCGCGCGGGCAGGCTCGCTTTGCCTCTCAGAAAATGATGCAGAAGATAAGGATGGGGAGGAGACAAATGGAAGGAATTGTTTGTCTTCTCTTATACTGGTTGAAGTGTCAGGCGGCACATATGGGGAAGTAAATGATTTCTCCGGCTCAACAGTGTCAGGTTCCCAACAATACTCAGGCAAGACATCTTCCTTAGCTCGAGTTGATTTTGCAACTTCATCATCAGATGCAGAATCTGAAGAGGCTGCTGGATGGGATGAAACCATTTCTGGGGCTGATACAGTAGCAGGACCTGGTTGATGAGTCGATTTTGTAACTTCACTATCAGATCCCAAATCTGCAGAGGATGGATGGAATGAAGCCATTTCTGGGGCTGTGACGGTTGTGGGACCTGGTCGAAGCGAAACTTTTGGAACTTCTGGAAGATCTAAAGAATCAAGGCTGGGATCCACATCTGATTGATCACTGGGTGCTTGGATGTGAGTGGAGGATAATGGTCCATCGTGTTTCTCTTTAGGAAGAGGCAATTTGGACCCACTGATGAATTGGGTTGGGCCATTCTATCAGGAGAGGAGGTCTACGATCAGCCAAATGTCAAACAGAAGAAACGCTTTGTGATAATTTACAATGAAGGAAAATTTTACTCACCAAAAGATCTTCATGTGGTTTTGTAAACTCCGATTCGGTGGCAGCTGGATCCCAATCTAACTCATGCTCTTCAGCAATTTCCTTGAGCAACTTCAGTTTTACTTCGACGGAAGGGGCACGGACTGATAGCAGTTCAATCATCTGCAAGAAAATATTAAATGAAAGAGATGACTATTAGAAGAAATGAACAGAAAATTACATAGTAATCGTAACTCTAATACTAAAACAGCTCATACATAACCTGGCGATTAACACCACAATCTGGCATGAGTTCAGTTGCAGCCGCAACAAATTCCTTTCCGTATTTGGAAGCAAATAGCATCTGAACCTGCTGCAGTTCTGGTAAGTCTGAGCATCTTGGCGCAGCAAAGCAGATACTGGAAATTGCTTCTTTCAAATCTAGAGGACATTCCCTGATATTGTCGCAGTCTTAGATATTCAGCCTCAAAAGAAGTATACTTCCCTATAAACGGCTAAAGAATGACATATTCAACATGCATTTACCAAAAAATTAACAAAAAAATAAATATTCAACAGATGTCACTCGAGAAAAGTATCTGCACAGCCTACCATTTTAGAACTGAACAATAGCATATGGATCTGTGACTGAAAGTGCATACAAGTTACAAGGTTGGAAAAGATCAACCAGTACTCAACGTCTCTTTTCTTTTTTCTTTTCCATACTGATTGTTTGTACAGATTTTATGAAAAATTGTGACATCGACAGTTATTTCTTACTTTAGACATTCTCCAACTACAGCAAACACTGGTGTCAGCATGAGCCAAGAGAACCATATTGAGGTAATCAAATACATAGTAGGTTACTCATGAGCATTTTCCCAAAATACGGTATCCCATTATTGAAGTAGGCAGTCCAGTCATTTTCTCGAAAGTACTCCTGGAACATAAATTAAATTCATGAAGTCACCATACTCAAGTTCCACTAGTTCTTTCTGGTATATCGTAACTGATATTATACCTCAACTCACAATACTTGGCTGAGGCTCATAATGTTTTGTTTGACAGGACTGATCAATGTACATTATTTTGCTGCCCGAGTTTTTAATGGTCCGTTTTGGATCATGCTTAGTTGCAAATTCCTGCTGACTAGGTGCCACTCCTACTTGCAATCATGCTTCAGACTCCTGCTCCCACTTCCTAGCTGCTTATACCTAATAACATTTTGGAACAGATGCTTCCCCACTCCTGCTCCCGCACCCGAATCAATTGCCACTTCACTTCACAGTTCGTGTAACCATGATCATCCGCCATCAATTAATTGTTCTTGTGCATAGAAATTCATGATGGATTCATCAACACACATTGAATGGATGCTTCACGAGGTAGAATAACACATAAACACCCAGTAGCTGGTGATGCCATAGAAAACAGCCAACTCTTTGTATGACTCAATCGCTGCTCGCTACCCTTGTTGTCTCTTTTGCCCCTTTACTATTTAAGGTAAATCAGTAAAGCTCTAATAATATGATACCCATATTAGCACTCGATTTGCCAATTGAGATGCCATCCCATACAACTCAATGGTTGCATCCAATCCTTCGGAATTTGAAGGATAAAATCAGATGGATATAATCATCTTGCAGTATAATTTTTGGGTCGTGTACCATCCATAATTGAGTCAGCCATTTGGATGGTCTAGGTTGCCTTACAATTATGCCATGCATTCAGCAAAAGAGCCCCCACCATTTTTCACATGGTGGCATGGTGCTATACTGCCACAGTAATTTAGCCCTCTAAAGTTGCTGTTGACAGCTGTTTGCTTGAGAGGCTCAACTAAAAAAGGAAAATGTGTCCTACTGGGGCTGGGGCTGGAAAAGAAAAAGAAAAAGGCGATGGTAATAGGAGAGTGGGTAATCTGGCTGAGCATGAACATCCATACACGAGCACATGACCCTGTATGCATGGGATGCAAATAGATTAATACAAGCCATCATAGTAAATGGGTATTACTTTGTTGAATTTGAACCATCGACTTCTGCATATTTACTGCCCGTATGATAGCCACAAATAATATTGGAGATTTGGACCATCAACTTTCTCTCTCAGTGATAGAACTAGGACGGCTGTACCAGAACTGGTAATGGCTGGCTTAACTCTGACTCCCCATGATTCAGAAGGAGATGGGAATTGTACAATTCATATCATATCATATGGGTGTCTGATTCAAACAATACACCCAAATTGCAAATCTTGAATAATTGTATGATTATCTGATCAAATCGTATAAATTGTACAATAATTGTCGAAGTGCATAAATGGGCCCAAAGTTACAGAAAAAATCAATTTTTTTTAGTTTTTATTCATTTTTTTTTTCTTCTTTTAATCCTTTTGCCTATGAAACATGAAAAAGGCCCTCCCCTATTCTTATTCATTTTTTCTTCTTTCTTTTTACCAATTTTTTCTTGTTCTTTTTTTCTTTACCCCTTTTACCATTTTACATATGATAAGCATATTGTATGCATGTTCTCAATTTATAATATCATGATATTCGATTACTTTTCAAGGTGTATATTGATGGGAAATGAATTATTGATGAGTTTTTTTATTAGTCTGATTTATTGAATTTATTCAGATGTTTTCAATTTCTTAAGAAATAATTTTTATTTTTTTTTTAAATTATGATTTGAGATTCAATATGAGTTGACCCCTATATTATGATATGCGGTATGATAACAATTTTGACAACATGTGATGATAACAATTTTGACAACATGTGATGGCCACATTCCAATGAAACTTTAGGCGAAAATTTTCAGGGCAATCATTCAGCCAGCTACTATGCTTTATGGGGCGGTTTTATGCAATTATGAGGCAACCTAGATAGAGGACGGACATCATAGAGACAATGGCACTCATGAGCAATGTTCGAAATATCAGTATCGTGTTACGTATCACACCCTTCGGATATGGATACGTATCGGTCATCGCATGGGATATATCAGTTGTATCACGTAATGTATTGCTGTTGTTGGAAACATGGGGAAACATTGAGAAATTGGTTGAATTTTTCAATGAAACTTCAGTGATTGTTAAAAAAAAAAAGACATCAATACACTTATAAATCAAAACACTACAAAAAACAAGTGCACATAATAAGTTTTCTTTGTATGGGGTCCTAACCTATGCGTTGTCTAATTTAATTGATGTAAGCAAAGTTGTCAAATCGCATATGCGATTGCACAATCGCATATGCCATGGCATATTTTTTATTAAAAAAAAAATTAAAAAAATTAAAAAGGAAAAAAAAAATTAATGAAAATTTTCTTTAAAAATAAAAAAGAAAAACTTGCCTAATTAGTACACATGATTGGATTGGGTTATTTTATTTATTTCATTATAGCTTGAGTGTTTCATTAAGTTATATATTTAATTACTTATATTATATTATATAAATTTTAACAAAACAATCAAGCTACATTAAAAGAGAACTAATTATTATAAACTTCAAACAAAGAAATTTTACTGATAAATGGATAACTTGAAACAACTTACAAGTTATAACTTGCAAAACAAAAGGCAAGCATAACTTATAAAATACAAAAAATAAACATACTTGAAATAATTGTAAAGAGATTAGAGTAAGAGAGAGTAAGAGATTTAGAGCATTGGAGTAAAGAATAGTGAAAATGGAGGGGATATGAGTGCCTATTTATAGGCAAAAGTTCTCCAAATTGGGAAAAATCAAAAAAAATATAAAAAATTGCTTCCACTCTGGCTATTAGGAAATATGCGATCGCGATCGCATATTGGTCGCATATAAAAGTATGCCATAGCATACTTGCCAGAATCGCATATGCCATCATGGCATATGCGATTCGATCCACAGGATGCGCATATGCGATCGCATATGCACATATGCGAGATGTAAGTATGTTCGAAGTCTATTCATATAATTTATAAATGTAAGAAGATATGTGGAAACACAAGCAATACATTCAAAAGAAAAATAAGAATTACTACATCAGGTTACATACATGTTTGATTTTATGTTTGGACACAAATATTGCAACCAATTTTGATTTTTTTTATTTTTTTTTTCAATTTTCCACAACTCGGTCCATCTCCTATAAATCTAAAAATCGAAGCTCCCAATCCAATATATAACAATTTGACACTGATTTAACATAATTTACAGAAAGGGGAAAAAAATTATCGAAAATGCTCACCGGATCAAACATGTGGGATATATCCCACTAGTGCGTTTCTTATCACACATGTGGGATACAAGATATATCGTGAGATATATTGACTGATATCGTCGATACTTAAAACATTGCTCACGAGCAGTGTTCGAAATATCGATACTATCGGTCGATATATCGGCCGATATTATCGGTATCGGGCCCTAGCGAGACGAAACTCCTCCGATAACCCCCGGAAGATACCGGAAATCCAAAACTTCAGATATCGGCCGATATTATCGTCGATATCGCACCTAAAAGAGCATCATTATCCGAAAAAATGAAAAAAAAAAAAAAAAAAAAAAAAAAAAGAAAGAAAAACTTTCAACGGTAGATTTTGGTACCTGTAAAGCAGATTGCCCTGATCGGAAGCTGTGCTTGATGGGCCATTCGAATCGAAGCCCCTGATTTAGAGAGATTTGGCCGGGAAATCCGTCCAAATCGTCGAAATAATCGGCTTTCGGGAGAGATTTTAGGGTTCCGGCGTTCCGGAACCCTCTCTGCTTCGAAAAAAAGGGCCCCGCGCCCTTATTAAGAGAAATCGGATTGCGTACTGAGTTATTCAGTACGCTCTTATCGTACTGAGTAAACTCTGTTGGGCCCACCAAGAATATATCTGATCTATCCACGCCGTCCATCAGTTTTTCCATCTTATTTTAGGGGTTGAGAAAAAAATTTAAGCATAACCAAAGATCAAGTGGACCATACCATTGGAAACAGTTGGAATAATGACTTCCACCGTAGAAACCTTTCTAGGGCCCACAGTGATGTTTATTTCTCATCCAACCTGTTCATAAGATCACACAGACATAGATGAAGGGAAAACACAAATACGGGTTTGATCCAAAACTTCTGTGGCCCCCAAGAAATTTTCAACGATAGATGTTCAATTCACACTGTTTCCTATGGTGTGGTCCCCTTGAGATTTGGATATATTTCATTTTTAGGCTCAAGCATTAAAATTATCTGTTGAAATGGATGGACGGAGTGGATAAAATACATAAATCACGGTGGACCCCACAGAGTTTACTCAGTACGCTTAATGTACTGAGTTACTCAGTACGCAATCCGCTTCCTTATTCACACGAGGCGGACGGACTCATGTACACGTCACCAATTTATGTGGGTCCCATCATGAGGTATATATTATATCCAAACCGTTCGTCCATTTGGCGAGCTCCTCATAAGGCTCTATCCGAAAAATAAGACAGATCCAAAGATCAAGTGGACCACACTGGAAAAAAGCAGCGGGATATTAAACGTCCACCATTGAAACCCTTTTGGGTGGTAAAAGTTTTGGATCGTATGATATTTGTTTTTCCTATTTATCAAGGTCTTTGTGACCTCATGAACAGATTGGATGGAAAACTAACGTTATGGTGGACCCTACGAATATTATAACGATGAGAATCATCGTCCTCACTGCTATTTGTGGTGTGGTCCAATTGAGGTTTGGATGTCACTCATTTTTGGGTTCGTGATCTAAAATGATCTCTCCAAATGGATGAACGGTGTGGATATAATAAATACATTATTGGTGGGGCCATGTAACTCTGATCTCCTTTGAACTGTTTGTACAACTTTAGAGGTGCGCTCATCTAGCGCATGAAGTTCATACGCTGGAAACTTAGGTGGGGTCTACCGTGATGTTTGTGAGAAATCCACTCCGTCCATCCGTTTTTTGAGCACATTTTAAGATATAGGGCCAAAAATGAGCAAGATCCAAGACTCGAGTAGGCCGAAAAAGTGAGGATTGAAGGTCCACAGTTGAAATATTCATGGGGCCACAGGTTTTGAATCAGTCTAATATTTGGGTTTTCAATTCATCCCAGTAGTAATGACGTAATGAACGGTATGGATGGAATGTAAACATCACTGTCGACCCAGGAAGGTTTCATTGGTAGGAATTTCCCTACCCACCTTTTTCTTTAGTGCGGCCCACTTGAGTCTTGGATCTTGCTCAATTTTTGCCTCAAGTCTTAAAAAAAGTTTACAAAACTGATGGATAGAGTAGATTTCTCACAAACATCATGGTGTGCCCCACTCCTACGAAAAGATTTAGTAGGAAATTTGCGTCCCATCTTTGACACATGTCCGTGTGTTACACCAGCCAATCCATACCCTCCATCCATTTTCATAAGTAATTTTAAGGCATGAGCCCAAAAAGGAGACGATGAAATATCAAGTGTACCATACTATAGGAAAATGTGGTGGCAATGATGTCCACCATTGAAGCTTTTTAGGGCCCACCGTAATGTTTATTTGTCATCCAATCTATCCATGAGGTTTGACAAACCTGGATGGGAAAACATAAATATTAGCTTTATCCAAAAAATTTATAGCCCCAAAATAGTTTAATGGTGATCATTCAATAAACATTATTTTGTGTGGTGTGGTCCACCTCAAACTTGGATCTGCCTTATTTTTCGGCCCATGCCCTAAAATGACATGTTAAAATGAATTCCAATTGATGTTTGGATGTGACTCATTTTCACACATATCTTTATACATTTATAAATGGTATGCATCATATTTAAATATATTTACCTTAGTTTAATCAATAACGCATAACTTAGTACCTTATACAAAAGAAATTTATTATGTGCACTTCTTTTTTGATATTTTATGATTTAAAAGTGTGCATTAAGGTCTTTTTAAATAATCTTTGACGTTTCATAAAAAAATTCAACCATTTTGCTAATGTTTCCCCATGTTTCCCAAAAAGTGCGATAAACTATGCGATACAAACGATATATCCCGTGCGATAACCGATACGTATCTGTATCCCAAGGGTGCGATACATTGTGCGATACCGATATTTCGAACACTGCTCACGAGTAAACATATAAGTACAACGGATCAAGAAGAGATTAGGGTGTGCGAGAAGAGGATGTTGAGATGGATGTATTGGAAGATTAAGAAGGAAAGAAAAATGTTCACTGGATCAAACATGTGGGATATATCCCACTAGTGCGTTTCTTATCACACATGTGGGATACAAGATATATCGTGAGATATATTGACTGATATCGTTGCTACTTAAAACATTGCTCACGAGTAAACATATAAGTACAACGGATCAGGAAGAGATTAGGGTGTGCGAGAAGAGGATGTTGAGATGGATGTAATGGAAGATTAAGAAGGAAAGAATCAAGAATTAGGTCATTTGGAGCAACTTAAAAGTAGCCCCAAATGGAGAGAATAATGGATGGCAGATTGAGATAGTTCCACCATATGCTCCGAAGCAAGGGAAGGGAACTAAAATCAAAAGCACAGGAATGCAATTACTGGGGAAGATGAATCGAGCTAGGATTTATGGCAACACATACTAAGAGAAGAAATTTTTTCTCAAACTTCTCTTGAACCAAGATATCCCCACGGCACTTATTTATAACCTACAAACAAACCCCCCAACCCCCAAATCTTGAAATCGAAGCTCCCAATTTACTTTATATTCATATATTTTTAAGAGAAGGATGGTCCAATGGGTTGGACTATAAGTCACGGTCTAGAAGCCAATAACTTCCAACCTTTTATGCATGTGAGAAATCCAATCTATCCAATGGGTTGGCCATATCTCAAGGACTGCCTTTTGAACTCATCAAGTAGACCACGCTTTTTTTTTTTTTGGCTATTTATAATGGCTAGAAATTTGTCCATGATGTGGCCCACATGATGAGTAGATATGGATGATTTTTGCACGACATGAACCTCATATCAGGGCCAATTTATTGGAAATGTTGGATTTCACATGCACTTAACCAGTTAAAAGTTATCTATTGGGTGGACCAAAGTTTGTGGTCCAACCGGTTTGACTTTAGACCTCTTTTTCACTTATACCATGGTATAGTGGAGTATAAAGATTGATATACTTGAAATTTGTGCACTTGGAATGTATTAAATTAAACTAAATCAATTAAAATGTGGGACCTGTTGTTGCTAAGTCAAAATCCCAAAATCAGATTGTGTGGATGTTGTTAACCATTGATATATGGACACTTGTTGAAATGGGACCATTGGATAGTTTTTATTCTTCACCATCCAATAAATGTCAAACGATTTGATAGTTGGATGATGAAATATGCATAAGTTGGGGCCAATTGCATAAGTTCGTACCATAGGATATTTTTCATTCTTCATCATCCAATAAAATCCACCGATCTGGAGCCAAATACATCAGTGGGATGAATACCAATAGATGGCATAAATTTGAGGCTAATATGGGCATCGAGGGGTCCCCCACAAATCAACCCCAAATTGGCGACACTATTCATCTGAATTTAATTTCAATTTCATCTTAAAATTTATTGAGGGAAATGATGTCAAATGGTTATGGATATGCATTAGTGGGGTGGGTGCCAAATCTTGCATGAATTTGGGGCCAATTTTGGGGCATTTAAATGGCCCCCAAAATTCGGCAATACTATTCATCCGAATTTAATTTTAATTTTTTCTTATAATTACTTGAGGGGAGATCTCAAGTGTTTATGGATATGCATTAGTGGGAAATTTTTCATACATTACATGAATGTCAAGACTATTCAGGGACATTCGAATGGCTCTCTAAATCAGCGACATTATTCATCTTAATTTAATTTCAATTTTTACCTCACAATTTCTTTGGGGGAATGATGTCAAATGCTTTGGGTTGTGCATTAGTGGGATGAGTGCTATGACTCATATGAATTGTGGGCCAATTTGAGATCAATCTAAAGCTTATCAAGTTAATAAAATCATCAGACAAGCCGAGACAACATTCTCAATAAAGGGTGGACCATTACGCTATCATCAGCATTGGTAAAAAAAAATAAAAAAGAACTAAAAAAGAACACATATTTGGAATACTAAGAGAAGATGAAGAAGAGGAGGAGGAGGAGAAGGGAAGAGAAGAAGAAGAAGAAGAAGAAGCTTTTTTTTTTTCTTAGTTTGGCTTTTGTTGTTGTTGCATTTCTATAGCCTCTAGGCAATTTTTCCTTGTTAAAAAATTTCTAACCCCCCCCCAAAAATATCAGGCATTTTTTTGTGAAGCGAAGTTTTGGGTACTACTATCTTCAGTGATGATCTTGATGGGTTCTTCTCACATGTACCCATGTACGCAAAACATTGGTACACAAGCAAATCTTCAGTCTCTTCTTCCTTAGGTGCCGTTAGGATCCACTTAATGAAACACAATATGGGATCGTCTAGCAAACCATCTAGTGAAAACTCGCTAACATTGGCACCCAGCTCTTCACTCTTTCCCATTAAAAACCTCTTCATAAAGGTTTAAGTTCTTTGTCAGGCACAAAGTTGCAAGGTGACCCTGAACCTGATGTTACTTTTTTTAAATGGTATACAAACATTGCTATGAACACCTTTTGATGTCTCTCCAGATTCATTTACCTCGTTAGAAACATTGCTTTGTAAGGTCATTTGATTGTCGCTTTTGGCAATCATGGGAAATCAGCTGGTTGCAATACGTGACATTATTGTACTAGGAATTAGTTGTCATCCATCTATGCTTCTCTTTCACTTGTAGCGCAATCTAATATGATTCATATGGGTTTCTGGTTAGACCTCTATGTAAGGAGAGGAATTGGTTGTCATTCATTTATGCTTCTCCCACACTCATAGTGCAATTTAATACGCTTCACATATAGTTTCTGGTTAGATCACTACCATCTCGCTTTTTATGCTCCTGATCCCTCTTCAGTAACAATCTACAAGCTGCATTTCTGATTCCACCTGGTTACACATCCAAGAGTTCCCTGAATATTTTAGATTCATAAACCTAATGGAAAGAATCTCTACTTAAACTTGGCCTTCATTTCTCCCCAAATGGCCACAGCGCCATAGACTTCTCACTCCAAGTTGTGCCATTTTAGGGCTAGTCCCTTTAGTTTCAATACAGCAAATCATATCTTGACTTCTTTGACCATCTGAAACCATTCAAAACAATTTTCTAATGGTTCTACCCAATCTTGGAAACATTCGGGTCTATGGTACCATTGACCCCTTCAATCTTCACTTCGACGTGCTCCAGTGAATGTTCAACATGAGGAGGCTAAACACACTCAGGATACAAGGATATAGAAGTGTGTAAGGTCCTTACTAGGATATTGGGGCTGTCGAAACCATGTATAGGTCTTGTCCTCGTATCTGTGACTTGCATCACCTCTACACAGCATCTGTAACCCAGGTTATCTAGAAGACCAGCTTATTAAGTCCTAATTACCCAAGAATTTTTATAACATCTCTCTCCATTAACCTCCATAGTTGTCACTCGAGTGCTTGTCTTGCGTTGTTCATCATAAATAAATGCTAGTCAGGCATTCATTTGACCCATTATTGTAGAATTGAAACATTATTTTGGCCTTCCCGTAATATCCTAAGACTTAGGATGCCCTGCTTCTTGTGGGCAAAAAAGTTCAAGATGGACGATTTGCCACACAGATCACAGTTTGGGACAAAAGACACTCCCTACCATAGACTCGGCCGCAAAAATGATCACAGATAGTTGCGATCAATAAATCTAAATTGCTCAATCAAGACTACAAGTGCATCTTTGTATCACAAGTAAGATCCGGCCATAAATCTGGCCACAGATTGTCATGGCCCACACATCCTACAGGAGAGATTGCAATGAACATTGATCCATAAGTTGTTGGATCACTTATATAGAGGATACAAACACAATTGTGCTCAATCAACAGATCTGAACACAAATCCTTTTACAAGCACCATTAATAATTCAAATGCACAAACCTAGTAATGGATGGAGTGGTCAGTTGGGTTTTCGGGGTCAGGTTTGGGTTTGATGGAGTAGATCTAAAGGTTGGAAGATTCAGTGGCCAGATCTAAAGGCCGGGCTTTTGTTTCAACCTTAAGATCCAGAACCTAAGTGCCTGTTTGATTTTCATATTTACAGGTAAATAGCCTGTAAATAGATCATTATTACTTTTTTCACTAGTTTGATTTTCAGAGTAATTACTTCATCATATATCGTGTCAATTTCAATTGGATTCCATCTGTTTCTACTTTCTATACGCACAAAAAATATGGAGCCCACCGTGATAAATATGGTATATCCATGCCATTCATCCTTTCCACAAGCTCATTTTAAGGCATGCATTAAAAAATGAGGCAAATCCACAATTCAAATGGACCACACCACATGAAACAGTGGTCCTAACGGACCTCATCCGTTGAAAGTCAATACCTTCGTAGGGCCCACACAGATGTTTATTTGTCATCCAACCTATTCATAAGATCATACAGATATGGATAAAGGGAAAACATAAATCAGCTTGATCCAAAATTTCTGTGGCCCCCAAGCAATTATCAATGATAAGCATTCAATTCGCCCACACAAATGTTTATTTGTCATCCAACCTGTTCATAAGATCATACAGATATGGATAAAGGGAAAACATAAATCAGCTTGATCCAAAATTTCCGTGGCCCCCAAGCAATTATCAACGATAAGCATTCAATTCCCACTATTTAATGCAATGTGATTCACTTGAGCTTTAGATCTGCCTCATTTTTGGGGAGCTGGCGGAACAGATGCATGGCATGGATATGAACTATACAGCCCTCTAGGCCCCATGGTTTTTGCATCCAAAATATATTCCCACCTCTTATGCATTGTAATTTGGAAATCAAACAGGCGAGGAAGAGGAAGAGGAAGAGGAAGAAGAAGAAGAAGAAGAAGAAGAAGCCTCTTAGTGCAACCAGAAGCACCGGCATTCGTTAGAGAAAATAACACCTATTTCCTCTGATGCGACGATTCTCCTTGATTGCAAAAGCCAAGGGGATTAGGAAAATTGGTTTTCATTTCCTCAAATTTCCTCAGAAATGGAATTTTCCTTTTCCTCTCTAAAACTGATACGGACATCAGTGATACACCCTTTAAAGTGTACCAGAGGAGGAGGCGTCGCCGACAAAATACCAGAGCGGAGGAGTTGATGTGGATGGACAACGGATCCATCGGACCCACTTTCTGACGCACTACGAGTGCAGGAGAGGCATGACCGCACCCCGACCATATATCCATGGGTCGGATTTCACACCCTACCACACGGGTGTTCACCCCGACCATAGATCCATGGGTCGGATTTCACACCCTACCACATGGGTGTTTTAGTTTTGGACCTTTTTTTTTTTTTTCTTGTTTCAGGGGCTTTATTGAAACTTTCTTTATTTTTCGTCTTTTTGTTATTTTTCTTGTTTCAAGAGGCTCTAGTGCACTTTTACTTTTTCCATAACTTATATATACGTTGTGAGGAACCCTATTTTCATAATTATTGAATGAATAAGAATTCTTCTATTTTCTTCCTCTTTATTCAAGAGATTAGGGTTTTAGGATTGGCCCTTGAGTGTTGAGGATTCCACCCCGATTTCGGGTTTCCCTCTTTATAAGATATTCGAGGTGCAGGAAAAGGTAAGAATCATCCTCCTCATTTTCTTTTGACGATAAAGGACATATACCTTCTTCATCTCGAACCCCTCATCCTTCACCCCTTTCGTTTCTTTCTGGATACCCCTTTCTAATTCAAACGGAAAAGAGGAATGGTTAGTCAGTAGAATCAAATCTAAGCTTACTCATAGACTGACTTATGTTAGATCTGGGATATCCTCATATCCCGAGGTCCTCCCTTTTTACTGTTTACGTGATCTTATGCTAAGGGGCATGTTCCTGACGGAATAACTTCATCTTTGTATTGAGATTTACATAATCCCTTTGTTTGGAAACAGTTAGTTTATTGGTGTATTTATTTGAATATTCTTTAACCTGATTATACATGCATCTAGGGTTAGATTATTACATGTCCCCGCATCAAAAACCTAGGAAATGGAGATATTCACCCTTTTAGAGTTGTTTTTTTTTTTTTTTTTACTTTTGAGAGACAACTCTACACTTTTTTTTACCATTGACCATTCCACATTTCCATTAGAATCATGTGTGCTAAAACAAATAGGTTATATAACGAGTCTTTTCCACATATTTTGTTTTCATAGTTTTCCTTGAATGTGATGTTTTTCTCTCCTCATTTACTTTTTGGTTTCCACCAATCCAAACAGGCCCTTAGCAACCAAACCAAGATCTATGATAACACATGCCAAACCTTTCTCAAACTTTTTTTAGCATTCCAAGCTAAAGCATCACACTTCCCCATAAAGTAGCCTACAACCAAAACCATAATGAGAGGAAAAGACAAAAGTGCCCCCACTTAACCACTAGTCACAATCAGCCCTTAGGTGAGGGTGATTTGCACTTTCCACATTTAATTTAAAAACATAAAAACTAAAAACTAAATAAACAAATAATTCACCCTTAAGTGGGCTCCACGTGGGATCACGTGTGACAATGTTGGCCCTGCTCATGGGATCAGCTACCCACTTGCATCAGGAATTTCGATTGGGTTTGAAGGACCACAGAGGTGGAGATACAAAGATCTAAAAGGGGCTTCAATTTAAGGTGAAAAGGAAGGATGTGAGGACTTTTTCACTTGCCAACAAAGTTTAAGGCATTGACCAAAACTAGTATGTATTGCCCCATACATATTGGTATTCCCCATGAAAGACAGCTATATCGACCCGAAACAGTACAATACAGGGCCAATACATGGCCTTATCAGTGGTGGATGATACAATACTCAATACCCCAATTTAAAACCTTGCTTGAAAAAGATAGAGCCCCACGTAGGAATTTCAGGAGAAACTTGATTTGTAAAACCAACAGCAGATAGATAGGAGAAAGCTAGGATGGTGATATACAGATACATCTCTCTGTCTACCTCCACCGTAATAGATTATTGCTTTTAACTTTATATTTTGTTTTCTTTCATAATATCTAAGAAGGAAGGAAGCTTTTAACACCCCCAGCTCTTAATTTCACTATATGTACAGTACTCTCGTTTCCTCTTCCAAAGCTACCTTGTTTTCCTTCATTTAAATTGAAATATAAAATCAAATTACCAAGCCTTATAAATTACCTCTGTGTTTCAATAATTGGAAGACGGACGGAAATAAGCTCACAGAAAAGCTCAATAATCTCTTGTGCTGCCATCATATTCTCTTCCCGAATGATATGCTCCACCTGAAAAGAAAAATAATAATAATAATAATAACAACAACAACAACAAATCAACGCCAAAGATCACGACAACAGCATTGCATGCCCACACTGTCCGACATAGAAAGAATAGATATGTGGTTTTCTTCATTGAGAAATATCAAAACGGTGTACCCGTATACGAGCGGTAGCCTCTTGGCCAGTTTCGAGGAGCTTCGCAATATCGCGGCGCATCTGCTTCAGCTGAATCTCTCTCCTGTTACGTAGCAGCTTTATGCGCGGAATCGTCAGCTTCAGCAGCGTCTTACTGAAATCCGAAAAAAAAAAAAAAAGAGTGAAGGAAAAAATAATAATAAATTAATTAAATTAAATTAAAAAAATCACAACTAAAAAATTCCAACCCTAATTGAAAGAAGAGAGATAGAGAGACAGAGAGACAGAGAGAGATAGAGAGCTGCCATTACGGATTTTTACCAAAACCCAACCCTAAATTGGAGGATGGAGAAAAATGGAAAGATGGAGAAAATCTGCAAGCGAGGATCGGAAAGAGAAAATTGGAGGAAAATATTACCATTTGGGTCCATTGAATCCCTTCTTGAAGAAGGAATCGAGCATCGACATCGATATTAATCCAAGATTTCACGATCCTTCTCCACCTGAAAACAATATTAGATCGATAGATATATATATAGGGAGAGAGAGAGAGAGAGAGAGAGAGAGAGAGAAGATACATATAGAGATAGAGATAGAGGAAAGAAGCCAAGAAAGCCTCACCTGCTTCGACGCGGAAACAAGCAGTTTCCTTCGAGAAGAAGCTACCAAATGTCTCATTTTCTTCACCGCTGTCCACTAAAATGCGCCGCTGAAATAGGCTTATGTGTATTGTTTGAAAACCCGGATGGGGCTGGCCGTTTCAATATTGATCCGGTCCAAACCGGTCTAACCAGGGTTCTACACATAGCAGAAAGTGAACCTCTTCAAATATTTAATCCCATCATTTTTTTCGGAATCCCCGTGTGTGTGCGATAATTGCATATTTCTACAAAGATGAGGCATGAAGATTAAGGGTTTAGATTTTATCTACGCGATGAATTACAAAATTATTTCTTCTTTAAAGTAAATTTTAATGTTGATCTTCTAACCGAAAAAATTTCTCTAAGTGTATTGTTGTAGACACCCCACAATCAAAATATGACTACATGGGTTGATAACTTTGGTGGGCCTTCGATCCCAGCAAGTACACACGACTAAAATCACCACATGAGGGCAACTAACAATCCCAATCGAACCAGAATTGGGTCGAATTGGGCCCTAAGTGCTGACTTTTTTGCACGAAGCCAATGATGCTAGCGTCAGCTATGGTATTTTTTGGCTCGCCAAGCTCCGTCTTTTTTCCGTCTTGCCAGCACCAGTTGCTCTTATCTCTTTAGCAAGCTCGCCAGGCTCAGTTGCTCTTATACCTTCAACTCTGCTTTCGCTTGCCCAAGCCTAGAGAGTCAGGGAGAGAAAAAGGGCAATTAGGCTCAGACAGAGTCTGAAAGGGTGAGTTTTCTATTCTTCAATCTCTTGTATTTTATTTCAACTTCAAAGCTAACGTCGTATTCTTGGTCTATCATTTTCCAGTATGTATATTCCAACTCCACTGCTTTGAACACCTGAGGTGATAGGCTCTACTCTGACGTCACTTAAACTATGCTCTACAATTACCTCTCTTGAGGATCTTTCATATTAGAATACGTGAGTTAAAGGAGTAACTGAAACCTTTGTGTTCTTTTTACTTTTCATACTTCTATTCAAAAACCATTTTTCTAACGTTACCATTTCATTTTCGATTTATCTTTTATAATTTAAACATCTAAAACTTGGTATTTTACTGAAAGTTCTTTGAATCCCCTTTAAAAGCATACAACCTGTGAAAGTAAAGATTGTGTTTTACACGGGCAGTAAAATGGTGCCTAACCTTTTCATTTCCATAACTGATGCCTTTACCTAAAATTCATAGCACATATCAAAGTAGGAGTCACTCAAGTTGAGAATTCTTCAGTTTTTCTAATCTCAAGGCAATTCCATGGATTCTAGCCTACTGTAAATTCTGAAGCCTTTATTTTAGCTAGTGGCGACTCCAAAACAATACTCAGTCGAGCCATTCTATCAGTCTTGTGAAAGGTAGTGTACAACCTAAGACCATACTGGGTTATTACAAACCAAGTACACACCCCCCGAGCTCAACGTCCGAGGATACGAGCATGTTGCATAAGGGGTTATGAACGGTATAAGTATAATTATTAGTTTTTCTTCTTAACACATCCACGTGGTTTGAGTATGAAGGTCTTATCTATAGGTTCTAATGGATCTAAATACACTTTGAAGATCTGGGCCTTGATATGCTACTGCTTGTATTAACTAAGCACCTAAAACCATAACCTCTCTTCTCAACCCTTCTGCGATGTTTGAGTATGAAGGTCTTAATTATAGGTTTCACCGGATCTGGATAGACTTTAGATTTGGGCCTTCACATGCTATCGCCCGTGTTAACTTAGAATATAATATTCTAGAGTTACAAAAGACGCATGCTCTATGACTTGCTAGGCATCTGGATTCTGTCACATTAGAAATTTGCATAAATTCTAGTTCTATATATATATATATATATATATATATATATATATATATATATATATATATATATATATATATATATATATATATATATATATATATATATCATGCAACCACCAGACGATCTGATCCAAACGCCTACTAGGTAGCACGGGGGAAATTTTCCTGATCGTTCACAATTGTAGATGAAGAACCAACATCTAATCTTTTAGCAGGGGTTAAGGATTACACAAATTGTTCGACAGAAGTAAACCGCACACACATATCTGTGAAAAAGATCAAGAGATGAAGGAAGAAAGTGCACACATATGCACACACTCTTCTCTCCATAGGGTGATGCCAAGAGGATGTTTAGCCTCTCTCTAATATCTACACTTCTTCTCCAATAGAATCTTCGACAAGGAGGAGTATGGGTTTTAAGGAAAATTCCAATTATAGTGCTTTACCACCTTATAAACTTAAGTTTACCATATTGTGAAAGAAATTTGTAATCTTCGTTATATATACATATACTCATGAATTAATCCTTCCACCATGCAGGCCATTTATTATAGATCCAAATTCTATATTGATCAAGTGGTGGACTATCAAATCTATGTTATCGGATCATTATCAAGTGCAATAAAATAAGTTTTAACAATTACAAAAAAAAAAAGGCAAACCATTGAAATTTTTTGTAAAGTTGATTAAAATTTTTTAAGTGTTAGGCACAATGGTAAAATCACTTAATAAGTCCTTGATATAATCAAATATATCCCTAAACTAGTTCATTGGTAAATATAATGGATCCCATTTTGGCTTTTGTAAGAATCAATGAACCTTAATGGATGTATTTGAAATCATTTACTTTCATTAACCTTTAGAAAGCCTTGTATAGTGCGCTAGTAAAGCCACCCTGTCAAAATCTAAGACTTATACATTCTCTCAAGTCTAATGATTAATCTATTCTAGGCTAATGGGGCTCCTAGACTATTAACTTAAACTTGATTTTTCAATGCAAGTATCCAAAGGTCCAATACCAAGATCCTATATCCATGGCACACTCAGACTCCTGTGGAGGATGATAGCAAAAACACAACCGACACCAAGTTGATCCCAGTGGTGAAGACCTTCCATCCCAACCTAAGTCAATCCCTTCACATGTGATAACCATACATCTCAAAACTTCATGTCGATAGATGTATCCCAAGCCTTTATTCCAACAATGGCTCATCAAAGTACTACGATTTATGGAACATAACTCTTTCCGATCAATGACCATTACGTTAAATCTTAAGTCCTCGAGGACCATCAAAATAACTCTTACATAACCCATATCATATAAGTTTAAGGTAATGCCATAATTTATCTAAGGCATATCACATTGTCCAACATGATCTATAGTCATTCAAATCAACAACTGAGGTCGACCCTATCACATTCACATGGACAATGAATCAGGGTGCATATTGGTTTTATAGGGTGCATATTGGTTTTATAGGGCACAACTCTAACACAGGTGGGTCGGGTCGATTCAACGGTCAACCCCAGCCCAACCCGACATCAAGAGGACCCGACCCCTAAACTGACCCAACTTGAATTCTAACTCAAGGTGCCCAACTCAAACCCAACCTTACTCAACTAGACTTTTCCCGACTCGAGTCAAACTTGGGTTGGGTCAAATGGATTAAGATTGACTTGAACCTAAGTTGTAGCCTTAAATAAGGGTGTCAATGGGCCAAGTACCCTGCCCAACTGGGTTTGGGTTGGGCTTAAACGTACTAGCTTTGTGGAATGATCTTGGGCCTCATATGCATGGCCTAATAAATTTTAAGTCAAGGTTGGGTTCAAGTAATTTTAGCTTAACTCGGGCTGGTCAAGCCGACCCAATACAACTTTATTTATATGTGTTATATCCTAGAAATGTTCCATTCCAATCCTTAAGTGGGCAACCTATCTGTCTTCAATGAAGGCATAGTCTTCATTCCTTTAAAATGTCTATTTCTTCATGCATACGTGGTCAACAGATGTAATGGAAATTCAAGTGGAAAAATAAAGATTTTATCAATTTTCAAATAGCAAGGGTCGAATTAGGGTTGGACTCGGGCTTGGGCTTATTGTGTTAGGCCCATGTTGAGCATGGGCCAAGTCTCAGATCTTAAGTTTCAAGTTGTGCCCGCATAGGTTCATACTAACCCATTTCTACTCCTAATTGTGGATTAGGGTTGTCAATGTATTGTTCTTAGGCTTAGGGAATCCATTTTGAAAAAAAAAATAAAAAATAAAAATAGAACCAAGTTAAAAGACTAGGCCAAACAATTGAAAATTTAGCGAAGGCCTAGCTCATTAACAACCTTATTGAATCAATTAGGTTTAGGCCCACCTCAAGAGCAATCGGTATCCCAAACTCAATCCATACCACCCAACGTAACCTCAAGAGGAATCGACATAAGGTTGAACTTAACCTAAGACCCAACCCAAGAGATTGAATACTTAGACCTAACATAGTCGGGTCATGTCAAGTTGGATCTAGTTGGGTGGGTTGGTCGAGATAACACCTGCAATTAATAAATTAACAATAAAACCAAACATCTACCCATAGAATAATATCAAAAGTAACACCATAATTACCAAAATTCTAGGAAGTGTCCATCGATGATTAGACACAAGCACTTCCATCCACACCTTAGTAGGTTGGTGTTTTTTTTTTTTGTTTTTTTTTAAATATATTTTTTTATTGTTGAGGAGCCCACAATTCTACTTGCGAAGAGGCCTAGCTTGCCATTGACGACTAAGGCTGATTGTTGTAAATTGACCATTGCATTTCTCTCCTAGTCTCGTTGCTATAAAGTTTCTATCTTCACCATCTTAGTCTTAAAATTGGCCATAATAATACTAGCTTTAAAACACTAGCAAAATAAAGTCCTTGCTAACCATTTATGAACAAATAATATTAAGGAAATCATGCTTAGCCTACAACATCATAAGTATTTATCCTTTGGGTTTGCTTGGTCTATTTGGTCCCCTCGTATCCAACATCTATCATGTGGGGCCAACCTTTAATGTGGACCATTCATTGTATGTACCCCACCTTTGATGTAGGTCGTCCATCATACAAGGCCCACCTTGGATGTGGGTCATTCATCATTAGGAGCTAACCTTTAGTGTGCATCGTTCATTATGTAGGGTCCACTATCAATGTTATTTTCCATCATGTGGGTCCACCTTCAATATCCACTGCCCATCATGCGAACCCCACCTTTGATCTGGACTATCCATCATGTGGGCTTCACCTCCGATATGGACCATGCATCATGCGGGGCCCACATTGGATATGGGCCTCTCATCATTAGGGCCGACTTTTAATGTGGATGTTCATCATGTAAGTCCCACTTGATGTGTATCATCCATCACGTGGGGCCCACCATTATTAATTTCCCATCATTTAGGCCCACCTTTGATGTCGATCGTCCATCGTGTGAGCCCTGCCTTCGATGTGGACAATCCATCATGTGGGGCCTCCTTTGACATGGACCGTGTGGTAGAGAAAGAGGGTTGAAAGGTAAAAAGTTAAAAAAAGCTTTAAAAAATTATAAAGATAAGTAGCTTTAAGCACATAAGCTATTTTTGCAATTATGTTTATCAAACTAACTTAAGTGAAAAAAATAAATGACTTAACATAAGTTAAAGAGTAACTTATTTGGTAGTATATAAATAGGCCCCTAGAGGAACTATTCAAAAGACACTAAACTACTGAGCATATATTCCTTTAAAACATTCCAATGTATTTTACATGCATGAGTAGGTCCAATTATGAACCTTATGTAGCATAGAGTCTACACTCAATATCCTAGAGAGTTCCAGTCACAAACTCTATTATTTATATAGACCACATGATTAATTCATGTGTGTGTGTGTGTGTGTGTAAGGGTCAACCCATTCCCAACTTAACCTTAACTGGCTTTGGCTCAAGTTGAGGATTTTCAGGAAAAGCCTAACCCAACCTAAAGTTTAGGTTGGGCTAATTAAGTGTGGGTTGATCCAACGCAATTTGGGTCCTTATCATATGTGAGGAGCAAAATTTAATACTCCACCCTTGAGTGTCACGGTTGATACATGGGCTCTAAAAGCTAAAAATTCAAATTGAACCATCCAAATTGTGGTCTAATGATAAATACTTTATAATTACCAAAAAAGTTGTCTTGAATAATTTGTTATCTAGTTATGCATGCAAATTGTTGGATGAAAATTAATCAATAGTTCTAATTGAGCATATAAGGGTCTAACAATCAAATTCTACATTCTACAAGCAAGTTAGATGATGTTCTTCCTCTTCATTTTCCCGTGCCCTTTCTTGCATCATTTGGTATCAGAAGAGGGGCATGAGAAAGTGAAGAGGAAGAAAACCGTTTCCTCTACGTTATATAAACCTTGAATTGGCAAGGTATAATGGCTCTTGAATCTACAAGAAATAAGAAGAATTCAAAATATATTATTGTAGCCTGTCTCAAAAACAATATTACAATGTTTTAAATAATAAAATGCAAACCTTAATTAAGAGTCATAATATGATTAAATTGAAACATATCCAAAATAGTAAAACTTACAAAAAATAAAAAGTTTTAATTTAATTTTACCGGATGATTCTTGACATGATAAGAAATAAATCATAAGAAGACACCACATACTAAAAATCTAATATGAAAGAGATATGTCTAATGTAAAACTTATGAAAAATAGTTAGGGTCTTTTTTTCTTCTTCTTCTTCTTCCGGTAAAACTACAATTTTGAAGTAAAATGAGTCATTTTCTCATGAATTAGAGTGGCATGACCTGCTTACAGGGTCAGTTGGCCTTGAACGACACGTTCCAATCAAAATTCACAAGTCGTGCATCCCGTAACGATTATCGAATCAAAAGTTATGACCGATTTATGGTTTACACTTTGATTGACAATTTCTCCATATCCGGAATGAATTTCATTGATCTGGATGTGCTTAGGGCCTAGTTACGTCATGCCTTGCATAGGAATAGGCTCGGATATGATAGATTACATCCGCTTTCGTTGAGGCTTCTTTTGGTCCATTTGTACTAGGAATGGGTATATGGCCTACTCTACATCATGAGTGGCATGACATTTACAGCACTCTAGTGCTTGCACATTGATTGTAATGCTATACTATAGTATCAGGTAAATCTTCTTCTTATGTTATGTTCCGCGAGTCTACTCTTTTGTGTTAGTTTTGCATCATTTAAAATTGGTGAAGAATTTTCTAACCACAAGAATGGTATAGTTGTATGGTAATCCAACCTGTTCTACTCTTTTGTGTTAGTTTTGCATCATTTAAAGTTGGTGATGAATTTTCAACCACAGGCATGGTATAGTCCTGTCCAAATAGCTGGCTAATGGGATGGTTGGGATTAATTGCAATGTCAATTTTATATATTTTCTAGATATACTCCATCTACGATTGCAATCCACCATCAGAAGAGGCGCAATGTGGCTGGATTTGATTGAACAACTGGAGAATGGCTTTGATTCTCAGTTGGGTCCCATCTCTAATAGAGATCTGCTGTCCAATCAAATCCTACCACAGGAAATTGGATCAAGTAGTGAGCTTATCACCTTTTACCGTGGTGTGAACTCTGTGGGGATGATTGTGATGTATGTACCTATTCCATCCACACCGTCTATCTATTTTTCCAGCTCATTTTAGAACATGAGATCAAAATTGAAGTATTTTCAAAGCTCAAGCAAACCACACCATGGAAATAAGTAGGAATTGGTTACCTACCGTCAAAAACTTCTTGGGGACCGCAGAAGTTTAAGATAAGGCTAATATCCCCGCGTGATCTTATTAACAAATTAGATGTGATCCTACTAATAGATTAGATGACAAATAAATATCACATGGCCCTAATAAGGTTTCAACGGCAAACGTTGTTACTCCTAAGAAGGTTTGATATGTTCCACCTGAGCTTTCAATATGCTTCCATTTTAGACCCATGCACTAAAATGAGCTGAAAATGGATGGAAGGTGGATAAAACACATCATATAGCGGGCTCCACAAAGTCTTCACACTATGATAAATGGTGGTGAGGGCCTCTTAAAGTCCAGGCAGCTAAACATCAGTGCCGCGGTGGAAGAAGAATGAGTCATCACCCGGTTTTGACAGGACAGGGTTAGGCTCCGACCCATGGATCACTCAAACATGCTGCCAGTCTGTATCAGCTCAACTAAAGGTCATCAGGTAATCAAATTAGTTTGCTATTTTCTTCCATCATCTATCTGAATTGGGTCCCACAATTTTGACGGTTTAACTTTTTTGAGCCTCTGTTTCAACCTCATCAAATTTCTTGTCTGAGGAAAAAAACTAGCATACGCACCAATGTTAGTTTTGTACCATTTAAAGCTGATGTGATTCTTCAAATGTGTATGTGACATAGTTGTAAGGCAATCTAGACCGTCCAATTAAACTGTTACACCAACAATTGTACAAGAAAGATAATATTAACCATCTGATTTTTCCTTTGAATTTGGACTGATAACTATTTTATAGCCATTAATTGAGTGATTAAGATCATCACAATGGAATCGATCAACACCATATGTGAGTAAGATGAGTCACAGACTACTTTAAAATGATGCAAAACTTTCCTGGGAGTCTCTAAGGACACTCAGAAGTTGTACACAAATGACAGATTGGTGGACATCTAATGGACTATTAAAATGCAAAGTAGTTAATGGCCCCATTCAATGCAAATATCCATGAAGGGTTCAGGCTTGTAGCTGAGAGATGTTTCAAGTGTTAGATCTTGATAACGCGGAATTGCTGAAAGACCTTGCTTTGCATTGGATATGAAGATATGAAGGAATAGATGGTTTATCTGGTTGGGGATGCCGAGGTCCTCCTTTCATAATGCCCTTTAGAGAATATACAATGGGGCTCAAGCTTCCATCAATAGTATTGGATTGGGGACTCAATCTTATTAATATAGGTTAGAGGGGTGAGGATTTTGAAACCCATCAAAACTCCTCTCCCCAAGGCTCCACACGAATTGGTAATTCTAGTTCCTTTAAAACATGTTGTATTTTAAATTATTTTACAATAATTTAGTGTTTCAAAATATCCATTGGAACGGACCATGGCCGCGACCATAGGTGCGCATGTGTCCTACGGATGTGTCTTTTCACTTAAGTCTGAAAGGTTGCATCCTTTCATTTTTTTTTGTTTTGAAAAGTTATGTCTTTTGAAGCCAAAGGGTCGCACCAATTGGATTTAAATCCAATAGTCACAACCCTTTTTTAAAGGGTGTCTCTACACCCTTAAGGGTGTCTTCATAAAGTATATAAATAGACTTCTGCTTTTAAGTTTTGGAATGGATCAGAAAATCAAGTTTTCTCTTAAAAAATGTGTTTAAGTATTTTCTAGTTTAGGTTAAGACTACAAGTGGTTCGAGCCTGTGTACAGTGAGTGCACTACTGAGACCAGCTGATAGTCGTTGTATCCTAAAAGTCGATTGCTCTGGAAACTTGTTGCACTCGGGACGCTGTCCAAGGAGAGCAAATTTGATTTCAAGTCGAGTGACTCACGTCATGCCTCGACTTCTATAAACCGATAAGTTTTCTATTTTCTCATTTTAATTTTAATTTAATTTTATCTAAATAATTTTTCAAACTCCATATCCCAACAAAACACTGTGTACGTATCACAGTTGTAGCACCCCATCCCTTACACGAATTTTTGGATACATCACAACTTACTAGGCCCCTTATAGAGTTCTTACATCAAGCCAAAGTTTATTATCACAACAACCATTAATAAGTTTTTTTTTTTTTTTTTTTTTTTTGGTGTTAGCTTGTTAATACACACCCATGTCAATACACAAACTCTATGTTAGCCACCCTCACTAGGGATCAATACCAAGACCTCAAGTGTTGAAACGAGCTATCTCCACTCAGTCTGCTAGTTGAGCTATGGATCTGGGTGTACCATCAATCAGCAGTTGGGATTGTTCAATCGGTATGATTTTGATAGTGTTGTATTGCTACATCTGGCCCACCTCTAGTCGGTCCAATTTATTTGCATGGCAAAATGTATAATTCTTTATTGCCATCACTCCATCATGATAACCTTGAGTGGCCTACTTGTATAGAAACATTTTCATGCCCGTAGCTACATTTGGACTCGTTGGCATACACTCCACGGATCTGAACCGTCCATTAGCTCCGGTTGACTCTCGATATTGTACCTTGAGAAAATGACAGTGATCTGATTATTCAAGCCATAAAGTCAGTCGGTGGCATGCAAAGATGGATGAACAGGATCATTTGCTGAAGATAGGTCCAGTTACAAATGTTTATGATCACATGATGTTTCTGTGATTGCTGCGTGATGGTAGACAGAGTCCACAGAACCTATTTGATGTCCAGACAGGTCATGTCGATGCCAACTAGATTATTTCTCTTCATAAATAATTAGGAAAAATGATCTAGCGGGCTAATTGTATGAAAACCTTTCCATGCACCTAGTTGGTTTTGGACCTGTTGCAATCCATGTCCTCTATCTGGACCGTCCATAAGGTCCAGTCCACGTTTATTCTGTGACCTTTGAAAAGTCAGAATGATTGGATGATATTAACTATTCATTTAGTGGGATTGAGAAATGGACCGATAAGATTGTTAGTAGAGGATAGGTCGAGTCATAAATTTCTAGAACAATCCAATTGCTATCATTTTTACAGAGTAGTGGAAGAAAAGTGGACTGGATCTTATGGACGGTCCGGATAAATGATATGGACTCCAACAAGTCCAAATGCAACTAGATGCATAGAAAGATTTCCATACACTTAGTGCAGTGGATCATCTCTCAGTCGTTTGACGGCATATGTGCAACTTAAAATAAACAGTTCAAACAGTCAACTTTAGCCAATTCTTGCTTCTCATGCATGGAAATCTTTTTACTAAATTCGAAAGTTTTCATTCTAAAAGTCATTAGTTCTACACCGTTTTAAAAAAATGATGGTGACTCTTTGACCATACAAATACTAATTTGTTGTAGGGCAATCCAAACCATCCAAATCACTGGCCTAACTGTCGATGGAGCATAACTGAAAATTGGTTGATGGGCCAACGTGACCATCTGACTTCTTCGCTTTGAACTTGGACCACTCACTAATTTTCTCTTAACTATCTTTTTTATAACCATTAATTAAATGTTTAGATTTTAGATACATGATCCATCCACAAAGGGACCCACAATTTGGATGATTTGGATAGATGTAAATGATGAGTTAGAGTCACCACCATTTTGAAAATGATGCTACATTAACATGAGAATATATCCCAGGTTAATCTGGTGAAGATAGCCGCACACGCATCCAGACTTACAGGCTAAGGTATTAAAGAAACACCAATACTTTAATTCCTTGACCTGTAACCCCACTTTTTTAAAAGGCTATACGAAACTTGATATTGGTTTGGATGACTTATTTCCTAATACACCATTCCATTTTTATTCTCCTTATAATTAAGTGTGGATCCATCTCTTTCATGTCACCTACTATAAGATTAGGAATGTAACTAATCAACCATATGAAAGCTTTCATGCCTTTCTGACAAAGGCTGTCCTCCTCTTTTTATTGTTTTTTTTTTTTTTTGAAAAAAAAAAATTACCAAAAACTTTTTAATGAAAATGTAAATAGACTAAGATAAGCGGACCAATAGGATTTGACAGTCTATGCAATCTTGGTACCTTTACATAAAGTTGAAATTGAATAGTATATGTTTAATGGTCTGCCTAACAATTAAGGGAACAGAAATGATCTTCTCTCTCCTTTGCTTGTACAGTTGAGATGGCCCTCAAATTATAATATATAAATGTTTTATATTGTCTCGCAGCGAGCTTGATGGACAAATGAGTATTATAAACTCATCCTATTTTCTCTTTGGAAACTCTCTTGATTTTTTTTTTTTAATATATTGAATGAGAAATGCCTTCCTTTTTCTTAAGAGACACATTGAGAGAGTTTGAATGAAGTAATACTTATATTATATCTTATTTCATATATTTCCCTATCTTTAATTTTATCTATTATTGAATTAAGAGGAAAGGAAGATTCAGAGGAAAACTCATGTGGGACCCATGTATTAGTGATTGCTCACAGACCTATTTCCAACATTTTTCATTTAAATAAGTTGTGGGATTGGCACAAATATATTATCCATTTAATTCATTTCAGAACAATTAAAATAAAAAACCGTGATTATAAAAATCAAATGTATAGAGCAGTTAGAACACTGTTATCTTCTTACATGTATTTGAATATAAAATAACTATCCAACTAATACTTAATAATTCAAGCATTGCAAGGCCTGTCCTAATTTACATAACCATATAAATGAAAACTCCTAAGCTAGAATACTATCAAATATACATGTTTATTTAACTTACTGAATATAGTTCTCGCAAATATTGGTATAATTTTTTTAAAGCAACGATATACTATATATACTTTTGAAAAAATATTTGTAAAAAATTATAAAGAAATCAATGATATTAATATATAAGTCTTTAGATGCATATTAATAAATTTGAAATTTTAAGTATTACAAGATCTTTCCCATGAAGAAGTGTGCTCAATTTCTACCTCTCATGCACAAAAGGGACCCACAATTTGGATGATTTGGATAGATGTAAATGAATGCCACAAGTGAAGATGATAAGTCAGGGTCACTGCCATTTTGAAAATGGTGCCGCCATTTTGAAAATGGTGCTACATTAACATGAGAGTATAGCCCAGGATAATCTGGTGAAGATAACCCCAAATGCATCCAGACTAAAAGGATAACGGATTAAAGAAACACCTCTACTTCAATTCCTTGACCTGAAACCCCACTTTTTAAAAAGGCTATACGAAACTTGATTTTCTTTTGGATGACTTATTTTCTTGGTACACCATTTTTATTCTCCTTATAATTAAAGTGTGGATCCATCTCTTTCACGTCACCTACTCCAAGATTAGGAATGAAACTAATCAACCATCTGAAAGCTTTCATGTCTTTCTGACAAAGGCGCGCTATCCTCCTATTTTGATTCTCTTTTCAAAAATTATCAATTTTTTAAAAATAAAAATGTAAATTGACTAAGATAAGTGGACCAATAGGATTTGATGGTCTACGCTATCTTGGGACCTTTACATAAAGTTGAAATTGATCTGTGTATATATGTTTAATGGTCTACATAACAGATAAGGGAACAAAATTGATCTTCTCACTCATTTGTTTCTCAGGTTAAGATGGCTCTCAAATTATAATAAATGCTTTATATTGTCTCAAGGCCAGCTTGACGAACAAATGAATATAAACTCATCATATTTCATCTTTGTAAACTCTCGTGATTTTTGATATATATTGAATGAGAGATGCCTTCCTTTTTGTAAGAGATGCATTGAGAGAGTTTGGATGAAGGGTTATGCTATCTTATTTCATATAATTTTATCTCTTCAATTTTATTCACTATTGAATTTAATTTTTAAAATTCTGAGAGAGTGCAAAGGAATATTCAGAGGAAAACTCATGTGAGACCCATGTATTAGCGGTTGCTCACAAACCTATTTTCAACAATTTTCATTTAAATACGTACATTTGTGCAATGGGCACAAATAAATTATCCATTTAATTCGTTTTAGAACAATTAAAATAAAAAACCACGATTATAAAAATCAAATATATAGAGCAGATAGAACATCGTGATCTTCTTACACGTAAGTGAATATAAAATAACTATCTGACTAATACTTAATAATTCAAGCATTGCAATACTGGTCCTAGTTTACATAACCATGTAAATGAAATTGACTTAATTTGTAGTACTATTCAATTTACATGTTCATTTAATTTATAGAATTTATTTCTTACAAATATTAGTTTAAAATTTTTAAAGTAACAATATAATATATTGAATAAGTCTTTAGGCACATGTTAATAATTTTGAACGTTTAACCCAAGTGTCATAAGATCTTTCCCATGATGATGTGTGCTCAATTTCTTCCTCTCAGGGAAAAATATTTAGCCTATAACTAATCTATGGTGGCCCAGTGATGTAGAGCGGGTCGCGGACAGTTTCATGGCTAAGATGGATCGGAAAAGGCCTGATCGATGACAGAAGTGATCTGGACCGTCAAACCTTTGATCGGGCGTATCTCACAATCTGGAATGAGTTATCGGGTGTAAAATATATGATTTTGGAGTAGAATGAGCTACTTTTGTCACCCAACTCCGCTATGCCAGGTTGCACAAGTCGGATTTGCAAAATACCCCTGCAATGATGATCGTTTCCCTATTTTAATTCCATTTTTACTATAAATAATAAATTTTAATTTAATTATAACTATTCAACTGTTAAGTTTTAGGAGTTGTGGCTAACATAAAACAAGCTTAGAATAATTAGGAGAACAACTTGTTGAAGCTAAATAGGACACTGGCCAAAATCCTTGCGCGCACTGGTAGACAACACGAAGGTTTATAATTAATAAGCCTAGAGAAGTTTCATGAACTCGGGACAGTTATCGAATCGAGGAAGGCGGAGCTCGAACTGGATCAGCGAGCAACTGATCAACGACCGTACCCACCAGGTGTCCATTGGCAACTTACAAAGATGCCACGAATAGTTTTCTGAGCTGGAAGATCCTTGCGCTCACGACAACGGTGAGCCCATCAGGACAACGGTTTTCATAATCTAATGCCGGTCCCACTTGTACAAAGTAGAAGCATCAGGACCGTCTATCACAGAGCACATTTACATGGACGGCGGATTTGTGCTGTCCATGCATGGGACGACAATCTGGACGGTTCGATTTGGGCCGTCCATTATGGGGTTGAAATAAACTTGAGCCGTCGATGAAGACTTTCCAATCTGGAACCCAATGATGTGGTACATGGGCAAGAGACGTCCAATGTAGACCGTCCCTCACTTTTTGAACCTCCACAGGTGTTCAAATGCAGACCGTCCATACACTGGACGTCTAGACATGACTGTCAGACATCTGAATGAGCTGGCGCAATCTATACGGTCCCCATGATGAACGACTGGATGAGGTTGGGTGATCAAAACCGTCAAAATAGGTTTTGAAATCGGAGTTCAAATTTTCAAATCAGGTCAGCCAGCCCATTAACGGCTGCATGTGTATAGCACCATCGGCAACGTCCAATATGGACCGAATTGTCTACTTGTGTCCGATGGTGATAGTTACATATGGGCTCTGTGTGGACATTAATAGTTTTAGAGCGGGAAGCAAGTGCATGTCCGTTAGATCCTGATCGTCTAATTGGGATATAGAAAGGACTAACAATCTAATCTGGACGACACGTCTTATCTCAACCATCCACTAGATCTTTACAGTAGAAATAATTTAAGCCGTCCATTAGATCTGGACCGAACAAAATCTCAACTGTTCGTCTGATCTAAGCCGTACAATATCAGATCTGAGCCGTATCAGATCTGCACCATTTAGCCGATCTCGGAAGCGGATTGGCTGGTGTACCACACACCAGCGATATAGCTGATGTGGGTAGGTGTCGTGCGAAGACGAGCGCCGACGCTCCCCGATATCCGAGTTGTACGAATAGTTCATAGGAGATCAAAAGTTACATGCCCCAAAACGATGTATTTATTATATACATACCGTTCAGCCATTTTTAGAGATCATTTTAGAGCATTAGCCAAAAACTGAATCATATCGAAATATCAAATGGACCACATCGAAATATCAAATGGACCACACCACAAATAACAGCTGGGATAATGATTTTCACCATTGAAATATTGTAGGGCCACCATAACGTTTATTAAGGTCAAAAAGACCTGAAGAGGAAAAAAATACCATATTGATCCAAAACTTCTGTGACCCCAAAAGGATTTGGATGGTAGACGTTCCATCCCCCCGCTGCCTTATTTTTCGGCTCAAGCCTTACGAATGGATGTACGGTTTGAATATAGTACATACATCATGATGGGACCCACAGAATTTGTTGGTGTCAACACATCAGCTATATCACACATCAACCAGCCAATCCGCTTCCGCCGATCTCGGCCATTTTTCAGATCTGAGTTGTTTGTTCGATATCAGCCGTCTAACCTATGCCGCAAGTTTATGCACTAATAGCAATAATTTTCCGTGATGGCATGTGGGCCCAGATGGAAAAAATCCAAACCCTTAAATGGCTGGCAAACAAATAGATGTTTGAGAATCAAAGCACATCAACGTACGAATTCAATCATGGATCTTCCAATCTGGGAATATTTTGGTTTTTAGGCCATCCACATCAACGGTAGAAAAAAGAGCGTCAAAACAAGAATAAAAATTCAAAAGAAATCTTTGTTTTATTGAGATTCTTCTATTCATCTTTACTCAATCCAATAAACGGTGAGATCGAAAGCCAGCTCAGCATGTTGCTTATAGATGTCCATGTCATGCACAGACGTAGAAACAATTGCAGAGGCCAAAGACTTGAGGATCGCACTGGCCTGACCCACCCTGATGAGCGTTGGCACATGCCGCCTTGCAACGGTCCTGAATGCACGCGTCCCTGGTTCTCATCGGATCATTGCACTTCACATATGCAGCTACCCCTCCTGTTTTTGGCATGCACACGATAGCAAAAATCCGTCAGAAATATTACGCTAATGCCACTGAATTTCAAGATGGTCCACGTACGTAATTGGCACCATGCATAGTACACAGGTCGCCGTTTGGCTAGTGACGCTGCCATCAGCCAGGTGGCTAGTGGTCGGTGCTATATGGACCCCACCATGATATATGTGCTTTATCCACGCCGTCCATCCATTTTGAAATATAATTTTAGGGCTTCATCCAAAAAATGAGGTATATCTAAATCTCATGTGGACCACACCATGTGAAAATAGTAGATATTGAATGTCCACCGTTAAAAACCTCCTAGGGTCACTATAATGATTATTTGACATCTAACCTGTTTTAAAAAATATCAGCTTGATCCAAAAATTTTGTGGCCCAGGGAAGTTTTTAATGTTGAGCGTTCAATCAACACTGTGAAGTCCACTCGAGATTTGGATCAACCTTATTTTTAGGCTCATACCATAAAATGATCTGGAAGAATGATTGGACGGCATGGATGAAGCACATACATCATGGTGGGGTCCACAGAGCACCGACCACTAGCCATTGGCTAGTGGCAGGGTGAGTAGCCCATCCGTTTCCCTGTATACAGGGGTTCTTTTAGTTCGTAAGGTGGGCCACCATGGTTCAGTGTACACATCACATAAATGTTCATCAATCCAGACAGTCCAAACCGCATAGCACCATGTGGATGGAGTATAGCATGGAAATCACATTGATTAGGCAATCCTAACGGTCCAATTTGTGGCCATCCAGTGTACTGTTGAAAGTAGAAATTTAAACAATCCGAATTGAATGACAGAATCAGACGATTAGGATCCACTAGTGAATGCGAATTTTGGGCCATGTTCCATCCACAATGGTGCCCACGATTGGATGGTCAGATCAGATCGCATTAGGTGAATGCCACGTGTACAGTGGCCATGAAAGAAGTTACCTGCATGGAAGCAGATGAGAAGAACAAGGGAGAGAGGACCAGCAACGGACTTCATATTTGGGTTTGAAGATGAGGTGGGAAAGGCCCGAAGTTGGAAGTAAGAGAGTGGAGTAGATATGCTGAGAATCCGAGGGAAATATGTGAATTTATAAACTCATATTAACCTAGGTAAGGCTGAAAGTTTTGCGGGTTGGATTGGGTTGCTCAACCTTAACCCAATCCAAGGTTCCCATACCTCAACCCTAACCCAACCCAACCCAATCTCAAGTTAGGAATTCTCAACCCAAGTCCAACCCAAGCGAGCTCGGTCGGGTTGGTTGGGTGTATACGTGCTAATATTTTCATTATTATACATTAGTTTATTATATTTCGATATAGAACTTATTTTTTGTATCTGTGATTTTATTAATTATATATGTGATTATTCATCATAAAGAACTTCATTTTTTTTTTCTTTTAAAAAACAAGCTAAAATATAGGACAACTGTTTTATGAAGAATAAGATATCACCCACAAAGAAAATGAACCTCTGATTGTTTGGCAGGACTAATGGGCCTCGTCATTTGTCCCAAATTACCATTGCGTTGTTTTACGCATGATTGCATTGTTTCTAGCAATGACTGGCTCCAAAGTTCAAATGTTTGTCTTGGATGGCGCCGCCTAGCCTTTAGATGTTCTTACAAAAACAAAAGGTAGCTTCTGTTGTGCAATCTGTCTTTTTTGATCAACTGCAATTACTTCACTTTTGATCTGACATGTATTTCTTGCAGGAAATGCTTGTCCATTGAGGGTCTTCTTGGGGCCTTCAGAACTTCTGTACATGTGAAGAGGGTATCTCTTTCTTCTCATATTTCAGATTTGGATATATCATCATCTTAATTTACTTGAAATATGAGGTTGCTTGTACTTGCATATTAAGTTCAAAACTTTATCTTGATTTGTGCTTGGGCAGGTGGATTGTTAACCGAAAAGATGCGTAGCTACAACCTGGCAGTCTCTTCAATGCACGAGGACATGCCTCAGAAGGAGCGAGATGTAATAATGGGAGAGTTCAGATCAGGAACAACCCGTGTTCTGATCACAACAGATGTTTAGGCCTGAGGTCTTGATGTTCAGCAGGCAGGTATTAGTCTGTCAGGTTGTTGTTTGCCTAGATGGGAAAGATTGGTGAAATAGGATTGGTAAAGCTGACCCCAAATAGCTGGACAAGACAATGATGCTGGCGCTTGTAATTTTTATTGATAGGTTGCAACTTGTGACATGGTAGCTTTCGATTAATTAAGGTACCAGTTCATATGATACACTTGTAGAAGATCTGACCTTTCATCTGTTGGAAAATTGCATGTCTGCAAAGGTATGGAAAGAGTTGCAGACTGAGGTGAATAAATTACCTGAGGCCTGATCTTAAGAGAGGCACATTCTGGCAGCAAGAAGAGAACCTGATAATCGAACTTGATATAGTTCTAGGTAATAGGCATCACCTTCGTACGAGCAGCCAGCTAGGAGGAGCCTTTGCTTTGCAAAAAACACCATTCTTTGGATCCAGCATTGGATAACCCCTCTTTGGAATACCGCAGTTTAAATATATTGCTACAATTATTCTTATTCATAATTCTCTAGGGATCATACAGAATAAGCAAAAGCTCATCACAGGCAAGATTCTATATTCAGCAGGGTGACCTCTGACAAGGTTCGTATCTGGTCTTGTTATGGATTCATGTGTTTTTGATGTATTAGATGGTGACCAGGGATACCGTATGGGGTGAATTGATTTCCTAGGAGTGTAGTTACAAGTAGTTCTAAAATTGGCCGACTCAAATCAGAACTCAGCAGGTTATCAACCCTCTGCTTTTCCACCATGAAAATTAAGCACTTTGTTCATTTCAGGTACTGCTAAAAAAAAATGAAATAATAATTCAGCATATAAGCTTTGCATGTTTTTAGCCTGTTGAGACTTCAGAATTGATTGACATCTTTGTTAACATACATTTCATTGTTTTGGTGGTGTGGCCCACATGAGTTTTGGATTGAGCTGATCTTTGTCATCTACGGTGACAATGAGGTGAACAACTAATGGATAGCACACATATTGTGGCTCCACAAATCTCAGTTGTTGCACACTTCTTCCCACAACATGTGCAAATCTAGTAGATTTTGATGAGCAAATCTAGAAAGAAACATCGTGTGAGGGAACCCATTTTGCTGAAATTACAAGAGTTGCTTTCACTGTAATTGTAGGAACCTTCTCTTAGAGTGGATTTGAAGCTGCTGCTTTGAAGGATCCGGCCTCAATCTTTGGCGAGGAGGTGCGAGAAGATGGTCAATCTTCTTGACAATTTGGACACCTCCATGAAGGTAAAGCGCATTTCTTTCGAAACTCAAAAGTCGTGGTATGCACATGTAAATTTAATTTTCTTTACAGCTTCTATATTTTTTTTGCCCACTACCTTCGGATGCATTCATTTTGATCAGATTGGTAGAATGCCCAGCATTCCCAAAACTAGTACTCGTATACTATGCTTTTATTGTTTTTTTTTTTTTTTTTAATAATACTTTCTGACCACTTTCTCGTACTTATATAAGCCAGTTAAGACATTTCATGGTTTTCCATCAATTAATTTGGAAGTTGGGGGTTGAATAAATTTTTTTCCTAGTTATTAATGATTTGGTCAACTACCAGTAATTCAATTCCATCTCTTGACAGATAGATCGCAGAGATCCTCGATTATTGACCAGTTGAATCTCAAATTTCATAAGATTTGAGCTTCCTTAAAATTCCAAATGTTCATAGGGAAGTAGTTTAAAAATGAAAAGATATTGATGTATGGTTGGATGTTGTGGTTTCATCCATATTCTGCATGAAAAATCTAGGAGGCAAGATTATGGTGTTCTAGGCATCTATTAAGGTTATTTATCAGATTGAATTTTGTACAGGTGACATGTGTGCCAGATCTGAGCTGATCACCTGATGGAGCACGCCTTAAGATTGGCTGGAGCCTGGAATTCATGTTGGTTGGACGGTCCTAACCCTTCATTTAGAGGACTTGAGGAAGGTACATATGGGTCAAGAAACAGGTCGACCAAAGTTCTCTTGATTATACATATTTTGTTCCAAAGAATCCTCCAGTTCATTCAAGATTCACCATGCAACATACATGTAAATCAAATTAAACCATTCAAGTTGTGAACCATAGACCGAAAGTTACATGGAATTGATTATGTAAATAGCTAATTGGTAGATATTTACTGGATGGTTGAAATGAAAAAATTTAGATGGACCATAGACCACAAAATTTTTAGCATGTGAACATTTAGGTTGGCGCAGTTATATCTTCTTTTATATACTTTTTTTTTTCGTTCTTTTCAGATTTCAACATTGTGGATCCTCTAATGGTGGATTCTGATAACATGATCGCGAGTAGAAGACAAACCCCACCCAATGGTATGAGATTTGAATTAGAAACAGATTTGGAAATATAACTATTTGGGAGTGATCTTATTTGTATGATTTCATATGGGTTTTTGAAATGAAATGAAAATAGAACTGTTTTGTTTTTGAATTCTGTTTCCCACTAAATCAATTGCCAAAAAATAGTTATTTTTTTTTTCTTTTTCTTTTCTTGTTTTCTCCTCTTCTTTGGGTCATCTGATTTGGATTTTATTGAAATGCATTTGGAAATAGAACTGTTTCTTGGTGATCTTAATTGGGTTTCTTTTTCTTTCTTGCAGGGAATCAGTTATGCAAAGTCATTCTTTTCTGAATTGGGTTTGTGTATATTCAAGTTTTTCAATCTGGGCCACTCCATCCATAGCCCAGAGTAAGCGATTTTCTATTGTTTATATATTTTGAGTGTTATAATATTTGTCGATTTTGCCGTCTTCCACTTTCGGGCATGTTTGGATGTGCTATGGAATTGGATTTCAATTTTAGTTTGATAAATTGAGATAACCAAATTAGAGTTTCTCTTGTCAGCATTCATGTTGAGGATCTGGGTAGGTGACTTAGAAAATTTCTCTTGTCCGAATACATTAAATCTGTGGAGACAAGCGTTTGTTGGTGAATAATCCACGGTAAATTTTTTTTTTTTTTTTTTTAAACATATTGACAGGCCATTCATAGCTTACTGCTTAGTCAATGGATTTCTTTTTCACTGCCCACAACTATGAACATTTTTGGGGTTGTTGCATGTATACTCCATTATTTATGGCTTTAAATGTACAGTTGAATGGATAACCATAGACAACATAAGCAAGCACCATTTTCAAAATCCAATGATGGAACTTTACTTTTTCCATCTGTTTCTTTCCTCTCTCTCTCTCTCTCTCTCTCTCTCTCTCTCTCTCTCTCTCTTTTCTTCTTCAGGTCAGACCTATGAATTTGCATAGCAAATTCCATATTGTTCTATAATCAACAATAACTTTTTGTTAATGTATGAGCTGTGCAGCTGTGTAGCATATTCGGATTACAGAACTCCAAAATAACAAATTAACTCTCCTCAAGAAGCATTGATCTTAATTTATGGAAAGGCCCCTTGATCAGATTTTTGTTTAAGATATACGGTTGTGGTTGTTCATGAATTCTAATGCTTCTATATCATCAGGAAATCTCTAATGCTCATCAGGAAATCTCAGATGATTTCCATGGTAGCAATGTTATATTCATCCCTGGAGTAATGACTCCAACAGAAATAAGGATGGATTTTTTTTTTCTTCACTTCTTTTTAAGCTTTAGCAATGTAAATTGGGTTTTTGAGCTGAGTCCACTCTTTTAATGCTTATACAGGTTTTGAATGCATATAATGCTGGTGCAAGAATACTCAAGGTCAACTTCATCACTATAATGTAAAATACATGTTTGAGGTGATCCCTAACATTGTGGAGCTCTTCATCTGCTTAACGACTTGAATTATGTCTTTTTATTTTGAAGTCTTCCATTGCAGATTTTAGTTTATCCTATTAGGTTTACAAGTCAGATACATAATGTTTCAAATTACATCATGGTTGTTTTTTACTTTCTTTTGATTCTTAAATGAATATGGCTTCAAATATATTTGTTTATTTATTTATTTTTATTTTTTACAGCAGGCTTTTTAGTTTAAAATTGTTCCCAAATAAGAAAAAAAATCGTTCCCAAATATGACCGTTGGCACCAGAACGGTTTAAAACCATTCCTAAAATTCCGTTTCTAAAAATTGAAACGGTAACCAAAACAGTTCTGAACCGTTCCTGTTTTTTTGTGACGCCTCATTTAGGAATGGTTTGAAACCATTCCTGAAGCAAACCGTTCCTAAATAATGATTTTGGTGTAGTGGATCATGTAGCATAGAACGTAATCTATTTGGGAGAGAGAAATCCGACATATCTTGTTAGCTTGAATCCTTGGAAATGATGTGGGCAAATGAGACCCGATATCACTAGTGTGCTTTCGACACAAACGATCCACACTCAATTATAATTTATAACTTATATATTGATCGGGTTCGGGTCTGGTCGGGCAACCTAAGACCTCAACCTGAGCCCAACCTAAGTTTTATCGGGTTGGTGTTTGTATAGCCCAAGCTTGAGATCGGACCCGATATATCCTACCCGAGCCCAACCCAATGTCGGGTCGGTCACAGGTCAATTGGGTTGAACTCGCCCAACTTTTAGCCCTAAACTTAGGTAAGGTAGCGTGATATAAAATGTGGGCCCATACGATTTGCTAATTTTGGCCCAGATATAAAACGAGGATCCGACATGCAATTTATGAGATTTCGCTTGGCTTATTTCCGGGAGAGTAGGTTGTGTAGTGAGTAATGACTAAATCCATGGGGTCCACCATGGTATATGTGTTCATTATCCACACCGTTCATCCATTTTCCAGCTCAATTTAGGGCATAAGCTCAAAAATTAAAGCATATCCAAAGCTCAAGTTGACGACACCATGGAAAACAGCCTGGATAATGACTTGTCAATGAAACCATCCTAGGGCCGACAGTGCTGTCCAAGTGGTCATACTGACATTTATGAAAGGGAATATATATATATATATATATATATATATATTAGCTTAATCTAAAACTTCAATGGCCCAAAGAAGTTTTTCACTATTTGTTGCTTCAATTTTGAATGCATGCCCTAATATAAGCTTGGAAAATGGATGATGGATGGACAGCATGGATAAAACACATGCATCACAGTGGGTCCCACACAAATTTACTCAGAGTTAATACACAATCCCCTCTCTGTTTCTGGCCATTGCTTCACGTGACGGGGAGTTGTCTGATGCTCTGGCAGAGTATGATGCTTGATACGCAGGCACTTAATAAATTGTAAACTTGGCATACATCAACTCAAATTCAACTGTCCAAATTGGGGAACCATCCGAAGATATAGGTAATTGTAACGCCCTAAAAATCGAGGGTCGAGCAAAGCCCAACTCCCGAGTTCCTACACATCACTTATGCAACATAGATTATGATGACTATTATGAGTGCATTTGAACATTAGTAGGATTATATTAAAATAGCATATCATACTCTAGGGATGACTAAATTAAGCAAGTGGAAGACTGTGATTGATATATAAAGTATATAGGTGATTTTAAATCTCCAGAGTATGAATATGTAACCTTGTGCCAAACTATATAAAATAACAAAATGAAAAGTGTTTAACTAAATCATATATCCCTATAATCCTGTCGAATCAAAACAAGGTCTACATAAACCCGCCTGATAACTGCATGTATGAGAACTCCTCCTCATCGTCCTCAAAGTCTGGCTCTGCCTCGTGGGCATCGCCACCACCTGATAAATTTTATGTTCCGTTTGGCTAGTGATGCTGCCATCAGCCAGGTGGCTAGTGGTTGGTACTATGTGGACCCCACCATGATGTATGTGTTTTATCCACGCCGTCCATCCATTTTGAAATAAAATTTTAGGCCTTCATCTAAAAAATGAGGTATATCTAAATCTCATGTGGACCACACCATGTGAAAATAGTAGATATTGAATGTCCACCATTAAAAACCTCCTAGGGTCACTATAATGATTATTTGACATCTAACCTGGTTTTAAAAATATCAGCTTGATCTAAAAATTTTGTGGCCCAGAGAAGTTTTTAATGTTGAGCGTTCAATCAACACTGTGCAGTCCACTCGAGATTTGGATCAACCTTATTTTTAGGCTCATACCATAAAATGATTTGGAAGAATGATTGGACGGCATGGATGAAACACATACATCATGGTGGGGCCCACAGAGCACAGACCACTAGCCATTGGCTAGTGGTAGGGTGAGTAGCCCATCCGTTTCCCTGTATACAGGGGTTCTTTTAGTTCGTAAGGTGGGCCACCATCGTTCAGTATACACATCACATAAATGTTCATCAATCCAGACAATCCAAACCGCATAGCACCATGTGGATGGAGTATAGCATGGAAATCACATTGATTAGGCAATCCTAATGGTCCAATTTGTGGCCATCCAGTGTACTGTTGAAAGTAGAAATTTAAACAATCTGAATTGAATGAAAGAATCAGACGATTAGGATCCACTAGCGAATGCGAATTTTGGGCCATGTTCCATCCACAATGGTGCCTGCGATTGGATGGTCAGATCAGATCGCATTAGGTGAATGCCACGTGTACAGTGGCCATGAAAGAAGTTACCTGCATGGAAGCAGATGAGAAGAACAAGGAAGAGAGGACAAGCAACGGACTTCATATTTGGGTTTGAAGATGAGGTGGGAAAAGGCCGAAGTTGGAAGTAAGAGAGTGGAATAGATATGCTGAGAATCCGAGGGAAATATGTGAATTTATAAACTCATATTAACTTAGGTAGGACTGAAAGTCGTGCGGGTTGGGTTGGGTTGGGTTAGGTTTGTGCTCGACCCTAACCCAACCCAAGGTTCTTATACCTCAACTCTAACCCAACCCAACCCAATCTCAGGTTGGGAATTCTCAACCCAAGCCCAACCCAAGCAGGCTCGGGTTGGTCAGGTGTATATGTGCTAATATTTTCGTTATTATACATTAGTTTATTATATTTCAATATAGAACTTATTTTTTGTATCTGTGATTTTATTAATTATATATGTGATTATTCATCATAAAGAACTTCATTTTTTTCTTTTAAAAAATAAGCTAAAATATATGACAGCTACTCATTTAAAAGTCATGTAGCATAGCACGTAATCTATTTGGGAGAGAGAAATCCGGCATATCTTGTTAGCTTGAATACTTGGAAATGATGTGGAAAAATGAGACCCGACATCACTAGTGTGCCTTCGACACAAACGATCTACACTCAATTACAATTTATAACTTATATATTGATCGGGTTCGGGTCGGGTCGGGCAACCCAAGAACTCAACCCGAGCCCAACCCAAGTTTTATCAGGTTGGTGTTTGTATAGCCCAAGCTTGAGATCGGACCCAATATATCCTGCCCGAGCCCAACCCAATGTCGGGTCGGTCACGGGTCGATCGGGTTGAACTCGCCCAACTTTCAGCTCTAAACTTAGGTAGGGTAGCGTGATATAAAATGTGGGCCCATATGATCTGCTAATTTTGGCCCATATATAAAACGAGGATCCGACATGCAATTTATGAGATTTTGCTTGGCCTATTTCCGGGAGAGCGGGTTGTGTAGTGAGTAATGACTAAATCCATGGGGTCCACCGTGGTATATGTGTTCATTATCCACACCATTCATCCATTTTCCAGCTCAATTTAGGGCATAAGATCAAAAATTAAAGCATATCCAAAGCTCAAGTCGATGACACCATGGAAAACAGCCTGAATAATGACTTGCTAATGAAACCTTCCTAGGGCCGACAGTGTTGTCCAAGTGGTCATACTGACATGTATGAAAGGGAATATATATATATATAGGAAAAAGGTACTATGCGCTCGAGCTGATTGGAACGTCCCATGAGGTCGAGCTGTGTGGGCCCCACCGTGATGCGTTTTGAACATCTACCCCATCAGTCAGATGCACTATTCCATTGTGGGCCTAGGTCTCAAAAATCAAGTCAATCCGTGACTTGTGTGGGCCACACCACATACAGAAGTGGAGAGGGGCCGTGCACCATTAAAACATTCATGGGACGTTTTTTGGGCCCACCGAGATGTGGTTTGCAAATCCAGCCCATACATTATGTGTGTCCCACTTGGATGAGGGTTCAGACCGGGTTTCAGCAGCATTCAAAACTCAGGTAGGCCCCACCAAGTGTTTTTATATGTTTTTGGCATGTCTTCACATGATTTTAGATGGTATGGCCCACCTGAGTTCCATATATGGCTGATTTTTGGGATATCCCATAATTTAAAGGGGACCCATCAAATGCATGATGCTGATGGTCGACACGCATCACGGTGGGGCCCACACAGCTCGACCTCACGGGAGCTTATCGTGAGCTTGAGCGCATAATACCTATATATATATATAGATATATAGAGAGAGAGAGAGAGTCCCGGTCTCCCGCGCACCTACGCACATGTGCACCTTTGCACACGTGCCATGGGTGTCTAATCTGAATGGTCCATGTGATGCAGAATCCCATAAAACCCCATGTGACAAATTTTCACCCCGATCTAAAATTTTGGTGGGCCATAGCAAAGAGAAATGCAAATCAAGGGAGGAAATTGTTTTCATTTTTCATGGCCGATCAAGGTTTTAGATCAAAGTAAAACTTGGGCCCAGGAGGTTTCATGAGGTACTGCTTCACATGAATGGTTCAGATTTTGGATCCACATCACGCATGATGGGTTCTCAAAAAAGTTCATACGTAGTACGTACGAAGTAGTTCGCAGGTGACCGTTTTCCTATATATATATATATATATATATATAATAGCTTAATCTAAAACTTCAATGGCCAAAAGAAGTTTTTCACTATTTGCTGCTTCAATTTTGAATTCATGCCCTAATATAAGCTTGGAAAATGGATGATGGACGGACAACATGGATAAAACACATGCATCATGGTGGATCCACACAAATTTACTCAGAGTTAATACACAATCCCATCTTTGTTTCCAGCCATTACTTCACGTGACGGGGAGTTGTCTGATGCTCTGGCAGAGTATGATGCTTGATACGCATGCACTTAATAAATTGTAAACTTGGCATACATCAACTCAAATTCAACCGTCCAAATTGGGGAACCGTCCGGAGATATAGGTAATTGTAACGCCCTGAAAATTGAGGGTCGAGCAAAGCCCAACTCCCGAGTTCCAACGCATCACTTATGCAACATAGATTATGATGATTATTATGAGTGCATTCCAACATGAGTGAGATTATACTAAAACAGCATATCATACTCCAGGGATGACTAAATTAAGCAAGCGGAAGACTGTGATAGATATATAAAGTATATAAGTGATTTTAAATCTCCAGCGTATGAATATGTAACTTTGTGTCAAACTATATAAAATACCAAAATGTAAAGTGTTCAACTAAATCATATATCCATATAATCCCATCGAATCAGAACAAGGTCTATATAAACCCGCCTGATAACTGCATGTATGAGAACTCCTTCTCATCGTCCTCGAAGTCTGGCTCCGCCTCATAGGCATCGCTACCACCTGTAGCTAAGACAGAGTCTGGTTGGTGTGTACAACACCGTTCCAGAACGTGGGAGTAAGTGATCAACTCAGTGGAGCTATAAAGCAAAGGTTAACATGTTATCAATTCAGTCAAGTAGTAATGATAAAGTAATACAACAAGCATTCCTAAGTACTCTGGTTAATGCAAGGATGTTATGTAGTAATGATGTATGCCCTCGCCTGCACTTTCTCTGCGAACTTCATCTCACGGTCGCGACATGCATCCCTTTCACAGTGCTCAACTCCAACGCCAAAGGCACATGCAATGCGGTGCATGAACGTAATTACCGAGTTCTTATTAGACCTTTTCATACAGTAGGATTGGGAAGCTAAAGTATCTCCCTTATATCATTTTCCAAATGATGATCCATTCTAGGGTCATCAGTCCTAGTAAATCTCATACGAAGTTGCGGTTCTAGGTCACTACAAAGGGCTCGTCACCTGATCAGTGTAGGCCTAGTTTATACTTTAGTTGCTACGGAAAGGCTCGTCGCCTCAACGCAGTCTCAGAGTATGCTCAAGGTCACTAACTGATCAGTGTAGGCTGACAGCTCGAATACAGTATCTCATACCACCGTATTCAACTCACGAGGCGGTGTTGCTCACTGGTCATTACGGGGAGGCTCGTCGCCCCAACGTAGACCGACAGCTTGACCTCGGTGTCCCATACCACCATGTCCGGTTCATGAGTCTTAGCGGATCGAGGTACCAAGGTTAATGGGGTTTCCACTGATGAGTTTGGTAGCTTAGGTTCAAGCAGTAGCGTCCATACATGGTGAATATACATCAGGTCAATCGGGTTACTTTACGATCTCGACTAGTACGAGCGTACGTCGAGCCAATCGACATGGAGTGCGTAAGCACTCCGTGTGGCCTGGACCACTATCGACAACCTAAGTACGACTTGAATTCATCGAACACGTCTGGTGTGGCGAAACAACCTTAGCCACCAATCCAGGACCTGTTATCGATTGCCTGGACTATACCATAGTCCCGAACACACTCCAAAATAATTGATTTCACATGTGATAGTCAAGAACAACACGTGACAATCAATCCACATAGAGATCTTATTTGAGCATTTTAACAAACACATAGTGTACATGTTAACATACATAGGCATTTCATCACAAATCACGTAATAGTAAGATAGGTTACATAAAGGAAACCATAAGTATAGATAAGGGGGTTGAGGATCCTATCTCGACGCCCTTATATCATACCTTTAAACAAGCATTTACTCATTCAGACATTTTGTCAAACACTTAGACTACACATTTCAGCATACGTGTATTAGACTAGTTATAACATATATCCTGACAAGCCCCTTTTACAAAGGAGTTGCCACACACACGACAAACATATATGTAACAGCCCGGATTTCCGCCAACCTGGAACTAAACGTCCTTAGGCAATGGGCCGCTCCTAACACCTTATTAACTTGTCAGAACTGAATCCCACAGTCTAAGATCGCTTCTGAACCCATTTCCTTCACAAATCCAACCCTTCACCACCTTGTTCTTTCAATTTTCCTAAGTACTTTCACCCTAGACACTATCTTAAACTAGCTAAGTAGTATAACTTGGATCACTTTATATACAAACTGCAAAGGACTAAGTACCACCTCAGACAGAAATCACTTAGAATTAAATCCTTTAGAAATGAGACAAAGTAACTAAGTGCTAAACTAGATTAGCTACAAAATCCATTTGAATTGCTTTAAATACGATCTGCAAGACCCGAAACTTGTGGAATCATTGACGCTAGGTTACCCTAAAACTTAGGATCAAACTCATTACCCGACTGCTCTCGGGAGCACTTTGAAACTCCGTATCAGGTCTAGACCGCACATCGGGAGTCTGAATAATATGAAGTTAAGGACTTAGGACCGCCTTGCTGGGCTTGACAACCATATCGGAAATCAAATCCAAACAGTGTCCCAGCGCCATTCGCTTAGTCCGGAGCGAGGGTGTGTGAAAACACTTGTTTTCTTTAAAAATAAATATCTTGAATAGTAATCTGAGACTCGTCGCTTGCGGATTAGTATTAAGCAACCAGACCGTCAGAATCTGACCAAATTACACCCTCGGATCAGAAAATTTTTTATAAACATTTACATTACTCTGAATCTCCGATCGAGACCCACTGACCGTCGAACTAAAACTGGTCCGCCACGCGTGATCTGAAAATCCGACTGAAACGAAAACTTAACTAAACGTAGATCCAATGACGGTGAGCTTAAGTTCGACCTTTGGCTCAAGGAGGCCCGCCAGAAGTCCTCCATTGAGCTGAAACAGGTCCGCTTTGGTTATAACATAAGTATACTTTGACCTGGAGTCTATTTCGGTGAATTTTTAGACTATATAAGGACCTTAAACCTTCTCTCATTGCAGCCATACGAATTTGGGAGAAAACCTAGGAGAGAGAGAGAGAGAAAAGAGAGAGAAAGTGAGAGAGAAGTGGGAGATTCTTCCCTGCCGTTCTTCCTTGCCGTATCCAAGCTCCACCACTCCGTTCTATTCACTTTCCCGATGATTCCGGCGTCATTTCTAGGTAAGAAACCCTAACCCTAATTTGATTTGGGGTGTGGATAGTTGTAGGTTATGAAATAGCTAACCTATTTCATTCTATAGGTTGCCAAACTGCCGAATACGGAAGCTAAGCAAACCTATCGACTCCGTTACGATTTTACGATACAAGGTGAGGACTTTAGGTGTATAGGTTACGTTTTTCAATGCTTTCAATGTCAGATAATGATAGATTCATGATCTGCATGCAATTGCATGTGTACAAAGTGCTTTCCGTTTTCTGTTTCGATTAAAGTTGTAGAATATGGAATTTTACATATTCTAGGTATTCGTAGAAAATACCGTATACGTATTTTTTTTGGAAATATGTTTGACATGTTTATTTGTTGTATGGATATACGATATATGGATAAAATACTTATTTGGTGAAAGGAGTCGCCTAAATACATGTTTCACTAATATGCACTATGTATGTAGAAATACTGTTTTGTAAGAAATACCGTATACATGTATATTTTGGCGATGTGTTTGCCATGATTAATTGTTGTATAAATATATTATGTGTGCATAAAATACTTGCTTGGCGAAAGGACTCGCCTTAATACATGTTGGTTAACATACACTATGTATGTTGAAATAGTGTAAGTTAAGTGATTGTGGAAATGCTAGAGTGAGTAAGTGTTTGGATGTAGATGCCTTAGGAAGGTGTTGAGATTGGATTCTCAACTACCTTAGAAACATGTATGATTTACTCCATGAGGTTGTTTACTTAAACCGCTTACTTGTGAAATATATGTGTTTGTATTCCTATTTAAGTAGTGCTTTATAACATGCTCTACAACATGCTTTATAATATGCTTTATGACATGCTTACTTACATGCTTGAATTACTTAGTTTATTATGCTTTATTCGACATGCTATGAATGAGGATTGATTGTGTTTGGAGCTATGATTATAGTCCAGACAATCGGTACCAGAAATGAATTCGTGGCTGTGATTCATTTGCCACGTGAGATGTGTTCGACGAACTCGAGTTGTACTTCGGTTGGCGATAATGGTTGGCCACGCGAAGTGCTTATGCACTTCATGTCATTCAACTTGTTGTGCGCTCGAGCTAGCCGAGCTCGTCAAGTAACCCGATCTGTCTAATGTATGTTCACCATGTTTGGACGCTATTGCTTGAACCTAGGGTACCAAACTTACCAGTGAAATCCCTTTTAACCATGGTACCTCGATCCGCTAAGACTCATGAGCCGAACATGGTGGTATGGGACACCGTGGTCAAGCTGTCGGCTTACGTTGGGGCCACGTGCCTCCCTGTAGTGACCAGTGAGCAACCAAACTCGTGAGCTGATTATGGTGGTATGGGACACTATATTCGAGCTGTTGGCCTACGCTGGCACAGCCTGGCTGTGGTTCCCAGTCGGGTTGCATCCGGGTTCAATTCTCAATAAGCGGACCGGTCGGGCTTTGAAAATAGACTGCCAGTTGGTAGGGTGTCAGTGGAGTGACCTCGAGCATACTCTAAATCTACGGTGAGGCAACGAGTCTTCCTGTAGTAACAGAATATAAGCTAGGCCTGTATTGATAAGGTGATGGGGGAGTGGTGCAACGATTCTGCGTAACAGCCCTGGCAGCCCTTACAGTGACCTAGAAACACACTATCGTATGAGATTGTCTAGGACTGACGACCCTAGAATGGATCATGTTTGGGAATGATACAAGGGAGGTACCTTAGTTTCCCAATCCTGCTGTTTGAAGTGGACTAATAACAACTCGGTAATCATGCTCATCATGCATTGCATGTGCCTGGAAGATGTGGAGCACTGAGGAAAGAAAGCATGCCGCAAACGAAGATGGTGTCGCATGAGGGAGTATGTCGGTGAGGGCATACATCATGACTGCATTCATACTTGCATTAATAAGAGTAGTTAGGAGTGTTTGATTTTATTGCTTTATCATTACTGCTTGACTGAATTGTTAACATGTTAACCTATGCTTTATTGTTCCACTGAGTTGATCACTCACTCCAACATTACGGGACGGTGTTTGCAACACCAACCAGATTTGTTGAGTTTCAGGTGATGGCGATGCTTATGAAGCAGAGCCGGACTACTTCTATGATGATGAGGAGGAGTTCTCCTATCTGTAACTCTCTGGCAGGTCTATGAAGACCTGGTATTGTATTGACGGGACTATGGTACTTGGGATAGAAGACATTACACTTCCTCACATTAGGTATATTTCAGAATTGTACTTGTAATTAATTAACCTGGTAACATCATCACACTCTGGAGACCCACCATAGTTTATATATGTTATTTATCTATCACAGTCTTCCGCTTGCAATTTAACTGTCTCTGGAGTATGATATGCTGTTTTGGCTTAATCTCACTCATGTTCAATGCACAAATACAGTCAACATTCAATCATCATTCATTTTGTTGCATAAGTGATGTTTTGGAACTCGGGAGTTGAGTTTATGCTCGACCCCCCGATTTTTGGGATGTTACAATATATTTACGGTTAATAATCATGGTAAGCACAAATCCAAATTCCATACTCATTCAATCATACCAACAAACACATGGAATACACTATACTCAACATAGTTCATATATATGTGTAAAGCCTGGGAAACATCGTATCAAAGCATGTGATAGCATTCAAGTCAGTCATAAATCATTAAGTGACATTGAAAGCCTTGAAAACCATAACCTAAACATTTATAGTCCCCACCTTTCGCCGGTAAATAAGTATCGAACTCAGTTTAAACACTAAGCTTTTGTCTACGACATAACGACAACCTATAACATGAAATAGGTTAGCTATTTCATCGCTTACACTATTGAAAACCCTAAAACAGATTAAGGTTAGGTTTTCTTACCCAAGTATGGAGCTGAAATCACCGAAAAATTGATATAGGTATGGTGGTTAAGCACGTGGAATGGTGGGATCGAATCCCAGGAATGATCCTTCACTCTCTCTCTCACTTTCTCTCTCTTTCCTTCTCTTTCTTCTCTCTTCTCTCTCCTAGGGTTAGAAATTCGTATGGAATGAGAGAGGGGTGGGTAAAAGCTCTTATATATGCCTAGAACTGATGGGAATGACCCCAGGGCTAAGGTATACTTAGGTTATAGCCAAAGGGCAACAGGTTCGGTCCCTGGCACTTCCGGTGGCCACTTTTTTGCGTGCGGTCGGGCTTAAGCTCCCTGGCATTGGATCTAGGTCGAGTTAAGTTTTCAGTCCGATCGGATTTATAGATTAACCCCGGTGGACCAGTTTCAGTTCAACGGTCATCGATACTTGATCAGGGCTACAAGTACATTAACACGTGTATGAAATTTTTCCTGATCCGAAGGTGTAATTAGGTTAGATTCTGATGGTCTAAATCCTTAGATTTGGCCTGCAAACGAATGACTCAATTCACTTAAATCTGAGTTCATTTTCGAAAGGTATTCGCGTTTCTCACACACTTCACTTCGGGCTCAAGTTGTGCGTTTAGGTATCATTAGGACTTGACTTCCGAGATGGTCGTCAAACCCAGTAAGGTGGTCATAAGTGTATAGTTTCATGGTCATCGGACTTTTAACGCGTAGTACAGGTTTGATACGAAGTTTCAATGTGCTCCCGAGAGCAACTGGATTTAGAGATTGATCCTAGATTTCAGGATAACGTAGCGTTAATGATTCTGCAAGTTTTGGGTCTTACAGTTCGTATTGAAAGTGATTCAAGATAATTTTACAGATTATTTAGTTTAGTACTTTCCTTTCTGGCACTTTTAATTTGTATATTATTTTAATTATTTTTTTAGTAGTTTGTCATCAAGTCTACTTCACCTTTAACAAATTTCATTAGATTTCGTGTTATAGAAAAATTCTAAAAATTCTAAAAGCAGTAGCTATCCAAACTGATGATTCTACGACAGTTGTCACAATGACCTATATTTAACTACATTAAAATTTTTATTATATTTTCACTTATTTTATATGAAACTAGACTTATGAAGCTTTAATCTGGCTTTTGAATCACCTAAATCGGATTATAACGAAGGAGATATGACTTTTCGAAGTCAGACGAACATTGTAGAAAATGGGGCAGAAAATGGGCCGCCTGACCCTATGTGGCCCGCTCGGCCCGCTAGCCGGCGAGGCCTTGCCTATCCGGCGATGTCATCGTTACTCGCTGGACCTTGGGGCGATGGCTCACCCTAGGGGCGATGGCATCCCCCCCAGGGTGCCGAAAATGTGCAGGACCCACCTCGAGTCCCCCCCGATTTGTGTCGTTTGGCCCCCTTGAGTCCGTTTGATGTGGTTCCACCACCCGATATTTAAAATGGATGTATTTTTCAATCTAGAATAAGTTACGCGACGTGCAATATATGATTTTGGAGTAGGAGAAGCTGCTATATCCAAATAACCTATTTATTTCGTGATATTCCAAAAGGTTAATGGTCAAAAGCATATTTTATTTATGTATTTACCATTTATAGTAAGTTTTAGTTTAAGTCTTGTTCTTCATCATTTAAACTTTAGGATTAGTGTCTAATGTGAAAGTACTTAGAAAAATTTGAAGGACAAGATGGTGAAAGGTGAGATTTTGAAGGAAGTGGGTAAAAAAGGGATTTTGGACCTTGGGATTTAGTTTTGAGAAGTTACTAAGGTGTTAGGATCGACCCATTGCCTAAGGACGTTTAACTCCAGGTTAGCAAAAAATCTAGGGCGTTATAATAATAATGCTAGAATAAGATTGTTGAATAATTTAAGCACTTGATTGGTGGACACTTGCTTGGTGAATTGGGACCAATGGCTGCTTGTTGCTTCAACCGTTCAACACATGTCTATGCCAATCGATTAGTTAACTAATCGAATCAATCTATTTTTTTTAATAGGTCATAATAAATCAGAACCCAAGACATGGATGGCTCAGTTGAGTTAATTTTATACAGGAGTTTAATTTTTTGGTGTCTGCGTATCAACCATCACCCACTGCTAGAGTATCAAACTTTATCTTCTTAATTTGAGAAATTTACAACCGTACGACCCATTTATGGCCCATTTACATTTGTAATCCCACCTCCTTTTTGCCTCTCAAGAATAATCCCCATACATACCGACGGCTTCCCAAAGGTCGAAAATGCCCCTGCTTTTTCAGAAATTTGATTTCTGAAAGTTGGGTTTCCTCTGGCTACGAATTATAACCGTAGTTATAACTGTAGCCTCTGCTTTTTGATATTTCCTTCGATATGTGTCGCAGGTCTTTCGATATGATCGAAAAAGGTTCAGAACTTTCCAGTGAGTTTGCCTAAAAAATCCTGTAATTTTCGATACATATTGAAGTGTAGAAGCTTATTTTCTCCATGGCTACGGATTATAACCGTAGCCATAACTGTAGTCCGTAAAAGTCTATGCATATTTATTTATTTATTATTATTTTTTTTTTACATGGAGAACTTTATTCTACCTACGATTTTCTCTAATACATATTTATATAAATATGTATATATAAGCATATAATTTTTTTTTTCTCTGTTTTTTTTTTTTTTCATTTCTTTCTTTATTCATTTAACAAGAATATATTCTAAACCAAAATTAGTTACTTGAAGTACCATATATGATTTTGGGGGTAGGAGAAGCTACTTTAGCCAACTAACCTTGTTATTTTCCAAGATTCCATCAGGTCAATGGTCGAAAATCCATTTCATTCACTTCGTAGACAATTTCAATCAGATTGCAGTCAATTTCATTACTTCGCAATCAATTTCATGCATTTCACAGTCAATTCCATGCATTTCACGGTCATTTTCGGTGATTCTGTTTAGATTCACGGTCATTTCCATGCACTTCACGGTCATTTTCATGCATTTCATGGTCAATTCGCTTCACTTCACGGTCATTTCCATGTATTTCACGGTCATTTCCGGCGATTCCGTTTAGATTCATGGTCATTTCCATGCACTTCACGGTTAATTCCCTTCACTTCACGATAATTTCCATGCATTTCACGGTCAATTCGCTTCACTTCACGGTCATTTCTATGTATTTCACGGTCATTTCCGGCGATTTCGTTTAGATTCATAGTCATTTCCATACATTTCACGGTCAATTCCCTTCACTTCACGGTCATTTCCATGTATTTCACGGTCAATTCGCATCACTGCACGGTCATTTCCATGCATTTCACGATCATTTCTGGCGATTCCATTTAGATTCACAGTCATTTTCATGCACTTTAAGGACAATTTCATTCACTTCACGGTCATTTCCATGCATTTCACAGTCAATTCGCTTCACTTCAGGGTCATTTCCATGCATTTCACGGTCATTTTCGACAATTCCGCTTAGATTCACGATCATTTTCATGCACTTCACGGTCAATTCCCTTCACTTCACGGTCATTTCCATGCATTTCACGGTCAATTCGCTTCACTTTAGGGTCATTTCCATTCATTTCATGGTCATTTCCGATGATTCTGTTTAGATTCACGGTAATTTCCATGCACTTTATTGTCAATTCCCTTCACTTCATGGTCATTTCTATGCATTTCATGGTCATTTCGCTTGACTTCACGGTCATTTCCATGCATTTCACAGTCATTTTCGGCGATTCTGTTTAGATTCACGGTTGTTTCCATGCACTTCATAGTCAATTCCCTTCACTTCACGGTTATTTCCATGCATTTCACAAGCCAATTCGCTTCACTTCACATTCATTTCCATGCATTTCACTATCATTTTTGGTAATTTCATTTAGATTCACGGTCATTTCCATGTATTTCACGGTTAATTCACTTCACTGCACGGTTATTTCCATGCATTTCAGTTAAACTTTATCCGTTAAACTTTAAGAGCTGCGCCTAACTTGAAAAGAGCTTAGAATAAATAGGTGAACAACTTGGTGAAGTCAAATAGAATCCTTGCTATTTTTGGCTTGAAACCTTGCGCACTAGTAGACAACATGACGGTTTATAATTAATAAGTACGAAAAAGTTTCATGAAATCGGGACAGTTATCGTACAAGGAAGACGGAGCTCGAACTCATCACATTCATCCCTGCGTCAGCAAGCAACTGATCAACGACCGTATCCACCAGGTGTCCATTAGCATCCTACAGAGATGCCACGAATAGTTTTCTGAGCTGGAAGATCCTTACGCTCACGACGACGGTGAGCCCATCAGGCCAACGGTTTTCATAATCTAATGCTGGTCCCACTTGTACAAAGTAGAAGCATCAGGACCGTCTATCACAGAGCACATTTTCATGGACGGCGAATTTGTGTCCATGCATGGGACGACAATCTGGACGGTTCAATTTGGGCCGCCCATTATGGGGTTGATATAAACTTGAGCCGTCGATGAAGACTTTCCAATCTGGACCCTCAATGATCTGGTACATGGGCAAGAGACGTCCAATGTAGACCGTCCCTCGCTTTTCGAACCTCCACAGGTGTTCAAATCCAGACCGTCCATACACTGGACATCTAGACATGACTGTCAGACATCTGAATGAGCTGGCGCAATATATACGGTCCCCATGATGAACAACTGGATGAGGTTGGGTGATCAAGACCGTTAAAATAGGTTTTGAAGTCGTAGTTCAAATTTTCAAATCAGGTCAGCCCATTAATGGCTGCATGTGTATAGCACCATCGGCATCGTCCAATATGGACCGAATTGTCTACTTGTGTCCGATGGTGATAGTTACAACTGGGCTCTGTGTGGACCACAGATCATAATAGTTTTAGAGCGGAAAGAAAGTGCATGTCCGTTAGATCCCGATCGTCTAATTGGGATATAGAAAGGACTAACAATCTAATTTGGATGACACGTCTTATCTCAACCATCCACTAAATCTTTACAGTAGAAATAATTTAAGCCGTCCATTAGATCTGGACCGTACAAAATCTCAACTGTTTATCTGATCTAAGCCGTACAATATCAGATCTGAGCCGTATGAGATATGCACCATTTAGCCGATCTCGGAAGCGGATTGGCTGGTGTACCACACATCAGCTATATAGCTAATGTGGGTAGGTGTCGTGCGTAGACGAGCGCCGACGCTCCTCGAGATCCCAGTTGTATGAACGGTTCAAAGGAGATCAAGAGTTACGTGGCCCCAAAACGATGTATTTATTATATCCACACCGTTCATCCAGTTTTCGAGATCATTTTAGTGCATTAGCCAAAAACTGAATCATATCGAAATATCAAATGGACCACACCACAAATAACAGTGGTGATAATGATTTTCACCGTTGAAACATTGTAGGGCTCACCGTAACGTTTATTTTCCATCCAATTTATTGTTAAGGTCAAAAAGACCTGAATGAAGAATAAAAAACATATCGTATTGATCTAAAACTCCTGTGACCCCAAAAGGATTTGGATGGTAAACAGTCACGCTCCAGACTCGTTAATCGGACTCACAAGGAATTCGATGGCCAGTTCTGGCCGCAACAGCTTCCGTAGTACACCATTCTTGGCTCTTAAGGTAGGTTCCGATCCTGGGATCCCACAAGGAAGATTTCCATAACAGCATAATCATTATCAATACGAGTATACCCAAGAACACAACAAGTACATCTGAGAATAACAAAGGGCATACATTACAAAAACCACTAAGAATTTGAACTTTTACAAGTTTACATCAGCTTCAAAAGAACATGCATAAGGTAATAAGAAAAGAGAGAAAATGGTCAGCAACACTGGAGTCCTTGAGCTCAACTCTACTCCACGCTCTGCTGTTACGTCGCCTGCCTAGAGTTTCCTGCATGCATCAATCGTGCATAAGCTTATAGAAGCTTAGATGGTGGTATAAGTGTGTGACAATGGTGCATAGAAGAATAGTGGCAAGTGCGAGAAGGGAAATATGCTCAATGAGGATAAAACCACCCTTACCAAGGCTTATCATGAATACGATGCGATGAGTACTGGACGCCATACCAAGGCAGTGTATGAAGGGGCTTACACTGCCAATGCTAATGCGATGCAAGTTTACACTGCCAATACAAGTTTACATCAGCTTCAAAAGAACGTACATAAGGTAATAAGAAAAGAGAGAAAAGGGTCAGCAACACTGGAGTCCTTGAGCTCAACTCTACTCCACGCTCTGCTGTTATGTCGCCTGCCTAGAGTTTCCTGCATGCATCAATCGTGCATAAGCTTATAGAAGCTTAGATGGTGGTGTAAGTGTGTGACAATGGTGCATAGAAGAATAGTAGCAGGTGCAAGAAGGGAAATATGCTCAATGAGGATAAAACCACCCTTACCAAGGCTTATCATGAATACGATGCGATGAGTACTAGACGCCATACCAAGGCAGTGTATGAAGGGGCTTACACTGCCAATTCTAATGCGATGCAAGTAATGCTAGTGTTTATATCCAAACCACAAGTCAAGTACATTTCCAATCATAGTGAAATTACCGGGGTCCATGACACTGCTGAATGACTGCCGCTCTACAGACCCCACACAGTCAAACGAGCGTAAGAGACCTCACTACCCACTTGTGGACAACCAATCACCAGCAAGGCTTGACGGTAGCAGACCCATTCACGAGCTAGTCAGACTCAGCCTAGCAATGCCCCCTACACATCAGGCAGGTAAGGCCACACCCCTATCCAACCGACTACATGACAGTGAGAGTCGCGGCTTAACGGTATAAGGCCCTCGTGCCCTCATGTATTCCACCCAGTCACGGCATTGGAACAGGTCCTTGGTACCATGGAAGTTTTGGAAATTTCACCCATGGGCATCCTATGCACCTAGTATGCTCAACTAATATTTCCGGTGTCCACACATACGGCCACCCATGAATATCCCTGTGGAGGTAAGACCTTAATGAAGCAAGGGCGGATACCCACATACTATGTAAATGCCAGATGCATGAATCACACAATCACCCATGCATTAATCTCAAGCATCCATCGTGCTCCAGAAGAAAAACTCCACCCCTCAGGGAGATACCAACATACCCTACACAATGGCACAACCATGGCCAACCATACCTCAACCAAGTATGCATATGATGCGTATGAGAGTGGGCCATGAAGATGAATAGGGGTGCCAATGAGGTGAAGATGAACTCTCTACCTAACCATGAAAGGTCTAGGTACTTAACCAATTTTCTCATAAGGAATACAACCTCTAGTGAGGGCCCATGTACCTGGGGTAGCCCACGAGACTAAGGAGAACAATGATATGAGCCTAAATAGATGAGACGGGCCTAGCAAGGGTATATGGTGGGCCTTTAACCACCCATAGAAGCCCATGGGCCTACCTTAGGGCCACTAATGTGAACATCCAACCACAATTGGTCCTTAAGAGGTAGCCCATCTCTAATTGATCACGGATCAAGGCCCAAGGCCTACATAACATTAGAAATAAGAAATGGACAGCCATAAACATACACATACACTCATGTTGGGCTTCAGAAAGGCGGCCCAAGGCCTATCCAAAACATAGGTCCAAGGAAAACACACATAGCCCAATCCATACATACCACTATGGGCCCATAGGGGAAGGGTTAGGAGCCAACATAAAGGCCACTAATCCCATATATTGTGGTGGCCTAGTGGGCAGCCCATTGCTCAAACCACATAAGCAAATGTCATGCTCTTAGTCAAGTAAGGTTGGACCTACAACCCGGCCCAACTATAAATTTGATTTGGTGGGCAACCAAAAGTTCATCTACTTGTGTAACCTGGCTTACTAGCCCAATACAATAGTATGGTAAAAGAAAATGGCCCAAGAGTTCAATGGGCCTATCTAGAAAGTTCCAGCCTAATTGGGCCTAAAAAGTTCAATAACTAGCTACATTCATGGACCTAATTGAATCCAACTGTGGTGGGCCTCAAAAGTACATTTATTAAGCCCAATATTTAAGGGACTAAAGGTGCCAATTATTCCCTCTAAGATTCTCACAATGTGGTGGGATATACAACACATCTAGGTGGGCCCACAAGGCAGGCTGGAGGGCCAACCAAGGCTGGACACCCCAGCTTGGAAGTCTCTGCATAGTGGGCCACTCCCGACCACACCATGGCCAGGTCAAATGTCCCTTAGGTTTGATATTTTGTGGAGTGATACTATCATGTGTGGGACACACCCCCACAAAATTTTAGAATTTTTGGATTTTCTTTAGTATTTTAATTAATTTAAACATAACAGTCTGTCCAGAAAATCGGACAGACCTGAAAGTCCCAACGTGGTGGGCCAGTCCGGCCCTCGTCACGGTGTGCATAGGGATCCATTAGACCTTTAATTTAGTAGGTGGGTCCTACCATGAGTGGACCACACCTCCACAAAATTTTAAAATTTTTGGATATCTAGAAATACTTTAATTGATTTTAAAAAAAACAATCTGTTCAGTGAGAAGTATTGCTGAAATGTAACTGGCCTGAATTTGGGCCATCCAATGGGTGGGCGTTTGGGCCTCCAAAATTAATGAAATTTGGACCCAAGGTCCCTCATCAGTTATACAACAAGATGGAGTTCAGAAAAGTGGCCCGCCATCATCAAAATAATTTATGAATTTCAGTTTACAATAGTCTACATTGCTGGATTGCACAGCAGAAAATCAAGCTGACCACCCCTCTTGGCCCACCCTTTTGGATAACCAAATGGAATCAGATGAGGCTGAAATTTGGCATGCTTATAGGTGGGGTCCACGCCTTCAAGAAATATATATTATATGGGACCAAACACCACTCCTAATGACTAAAAAGCTGGCCTCAAGATGACCCAAAAATCTGTCCAGACAGTTCTGGACAACAACATATAACTGGAAATAAATAAATATCAACACTATTTAAAAGGGTATTTAACCCCAAAAAAATCATGGTATTGGCCACCTTAGTGGGCCCCATAAACATCCAGACCCTTCCCATTACAAAATACCCCTCGCATGTGCCCCATACAGGTGGATTAGGGGGCTCCAACGTCTAAGGGTGGACTGTTATGGACGTCCAACCTCCATGGATGGTCTGGATATTTTTGGTCCACAAGGTGGGCCACACACCCATGATAATTAGTTTATCAACAAAGAAAAAATAAGGATTCGGCCACAAGGGAAGGGTCTCCGCCACATTGAGGCCCTTCCTCTTATCACTCATGCATACACATTCCACTATCGCAAGATATACAAGATCTACATAATCATAGGATTTCTACTTGAGATCTATGGTGGCGATGCAATCTTCACCAAGGATCAAGGGTCTAGATGACCCAAAGATCCTTGATTAAAGAAAGAAAAGCCATGTAGGGGTTCATGAAGAATGGCCCCTTGCATGGAACATGCATGCAAGTAAGATGGGCTATGAGCCTCATCTATGAAATCTTGGGGGCCACCACCATCATTTGATGGGCCTCACAAGCTTCAACATGAAAGAAAAGGGAAGAACAAGTATGAAATGGAAGAAATCTGAATTTTGCAATTACATGCACACCCACCTACAAGATCTTCAAGCAAACACCTCCAAGATAGTCTTCAAGCTCCAAGAAAAGAGGTTTAATGGTCAAGATACTAGACTAAGGGTTGGATTATGGGGTAGAAGGGAGGATGAAGGGCTGGAAATGGGTAAAAAATTACTGGAGAAGAAGAGAAGAGAGAGAGAAAAAAAAAAAAGAGGTAAAAAGAGAGATAAGGGATTTCAAGGCAAGCAATCATCTCTCTCTTGCCTTGGATAGAGAAGAGCAATCATAGCAATAGGTAGTTAGAAACAATGTTGTAAGGTTAATAGTTTTTTTAAGTTAGTGGGTGGTGTTTTAGAGATGGGTAGTATCGGGATAGGGCCTAGGTAGTGTGTGTGTGTGTAGTGTGTGTTGGAAATAGTTTCAAGAGATGAGACCTACCTAGAAATCCGTGCACACCACCCCTAGGTGGGCCACATGATCATGACCAAGGGCTTAGAAAATAAAATGCACACAACTTATGATCTACACGCTGGATGGACGCACAAGACGCGGCGTTGAAACTGCAACGACGAAGCTGTCATAATTGCATAGGTCGCAACTCGATCCGAGTTAGGTCTTCACAACAAGACTTACGGATGACCACAAACACTATCTAAGGATCACAGGTCGCCAGGATTTGACCGATAGGACCACGGGACCAAGATGGATGGAATGCATACTTACACACACATGCACACAAGCGAACTCGGGTCGGGTCTCACAATCCTACCCACCAACAAAAAAATTTCGTCCTCGAAATTGGTAAAACCGGAACAACAAAATGCATAACATCATCATCATGATATATATATATATATATATCAATCATCAATCACAAGAGAAGACAAAACAAGTAATCAATCATCGAACAAATGGGGATAATGCTCTCTAATCTCAGCCTCGCGTTCCCAAGACGCCTCGGCCTCCGAATGATGACCCCATTACACCTTCACCAAGGGAATGGCCTTGGTCCTGAGGACCTGCTTTTTTCGATTAAGAATACGAATCGGTTGCTCAATGTAAGAAGCATCCTCACGGACCTCAAGCGGCTACCAATCAATCACGGGAATAATGTCCGACCCACATTTTCGCAACATAGAAACATGGAACACATCTTGGATCACAGACAACTCAGGAGGTAAGGCAAGCCTATAGGCCATAACGCCCACGTGCTCGGTAATCTCAAAAGGTCCAATGAATCTCGGGGCGAGCTTGCCCTTCACACCGAAGTGAACCACGCCTTTCATAGGCGAGACCTTGAGATACACCATGTCCCTGACTGCGAACTCAAGGGGTCGACATCGACGATTAGCAAAACTCTTCTGCCGGCTCTGAGCTGTACGCATCCTCTACCTGATAACATTAATAGCTTCCGACATCTGCAGTACAAGCTCGGGGCCTAAGAGATGACGCTCTCTAGCCTCGGTCCAACAACTAAAAAATCTGCATGGTCTGCCATAAAGTGCCTCAAAAGGAACCATGTCGATAGTCGTCTGATAACTGTTGTTGTATGCAAACTCGGCGAGGTGTATATGCTCATCCCAACTACCCGCAAAGTCGATCACACAAGCCCTGAGCATATCCTCAAGGATCTGGTTGACCCTTTCGGTCTGCCCATCCGTCTGCGGATGATAAATAGTACTGAGATACAAAGTGACCCCCAGCGCCTGCTGGAAACTCCTCCAAAACTGAGACGTAAACCTGGAGTCTCGGTCTGAAATGATCAAAACTGGGACGCCATGCAGTCTCACAATCTCCTCAATGAACACCTTTGCAAGCCTGTCCATTGACCAAGAAGCACGCACTGGAATAAAATGAGCCAACTTCGTCAGACAATCGACGATAACCCAGATGGTATCATGACCGCGCTGAGTCTTCGACAAACTTGCGATGAAGTCCATCGATACGTGCTCCCACTGTCGAACCATCATATGTGTTACCAGGCCTCGTGGCTAACGGCTGAGCGCATCCGCCACCACGTTCGCTTTACCCGGGTGGTATTGAAGATCAAAATTATAGTCCTTCAACAACTCCATCAATTGCCTTTGACGCAAGTTAAACTCGGACTGCAAATAGATACTTTAAGCTCTTATGATCCGAGAAGAGCTCGAACCTAACCCCATATAAATAATGCCTCCACACCTTCAGTGCGAAGACAACTGCTGCAATCTCCAAATCATGAGCAGGGTAGTTCAGCTCATGAACCTTGAGCTAGTGCGAAGCATACGCCACTGGCTTCCTGTGCTGCATCAGTACAACACCCAAGCCAACTCTAGAGGCATCAGTGAAAACAACAAAACCCTCACTCCCATCAGGAAGAGTTAGAACAGGAATAGACGTGAGGCGGTCCTTCAACTCAGTGAATGCCTCCTCGCAGGCGTCACTCCATATGAACTCGAAGCCCTTCTGCGTCAACTGGGTCAGCGATGCTGCAATACGGGAGAAACCCTCGATAAACCGTCGGTAATATCCCGCTAGACCAAGGAAGCTGCGAATCTCGGACGCGTTCGTGGGTTGGCCTCATTGACACACTGCATCAACCTTTGAGGGGTCCACAGTGACACCGTCCCTCGTCACCACGTGACCGAGGAACTTCATCTCCTCTTGCCAAAACTCGCACTTCTCCAGATTCGCATATAGCTGGTGGGCACGGAGGGTCTCAAGCATAATCTGTAGGTGCTCGGCATGGTCCTCTCGGGTCCTCGAATATACAAGAATATCATCAATGAATACCACCACGAACTGATCGAGGAATGGCCGAAAAACCTCGTTCATCAGCTATATGAATACGGCGGGCGCATTGGTCATTCCGAACGATATGACCAGGAACTTAAAGTGACCATAGTGTGTCTGGAAAGCGGTCTTCGGAATGTCCTCCTCTCGGACCCGAATCTGATGGTAACTGGAACGCAAGTCTATCTTGAAAAAATACTGTGCACCCTGTAACTGATCGAACAAATCATCAATACGGGGAAGCGAGTATCGGTTCTTAATGGTGACTCATTGGGCTCACGATAATCTACACAGAGTGGCAACGAACTATCCTTCTTCTTCACAAACAATACCGGGGCAACCCAAGGCAAACTTCTGGGACGAATGAAACCTAACTCCCCGAGCTCATTCAACTGCTCCTACAGTTCCTTTAACTCTATCAGTGTTATCCGGTAGGGAGCCTTCGAGATAGGCACGGTACCGGGCACCAGATCAATCTGAAACTCCACCTGCCGACGCGGCGGCAAACTCGGAATCTCCTGAAACACATTCGGGTACTCACAAGCAACTGGCAGCTGATCAATACTCTCTGCCACAGAATCCTCAACGACTGAAGCCAAAAAATTAGATAGTGGATCTCCTCTGGGCTCGGCGACGAACTAGAATACCGGCAAGCCTAGAATGTGAAATGTAACCGTCCTCGCAGCATAGTCCAAGACGGCGCGATACTCCTCAAGCCAGTCCATACCCAGAATAACTTCAAAGCCAGACATCAGCATCACGAACAAGTCGGCAGAAAGGAACATCTCACCCACTAACACCGGGCAAGAAGGACAGCGACGGGTCAATACCACAGACTTCCCCATGGGAGTCGAAATGGTTAAGGCCTCGGACACGTACACCAACGAAATACCAGTCGATTAGCAAAATTGTTCGGCCACAAAAGAATGGGAAGCACCAGAATCAAACAAAACATGAGCAATGCAAGCAGAAACAAGAAGAATACCCTCAACGACTCCACCGGTCGATGACTGCGGGTCCTGGCTCGGCGCCTCTTGCGCAGAATAAAAATGGCCCTGAGCTGGCAGGGGAAGCAAACCGGAAGACTGAGGGTCCTGAGTCTAAGCCTACTGGGCTGCTATACACACTAGACCCAGGGATCGAACAACATACGGATATCCCCTCTGCTGGTGCTGCGGCTGCTGCTGCTGCCTCTGTTGAGGAGGTCTGCTTGGCTGCCTCTGCTGCTGATGAGGAGCCCTAGGAGCGACAGGTGGAAGCTGAGCTCTCTGCTGCTGCTGAGGAGGATGAGGAGGAGGTAATTGCGGTGGCCTTTGCTGGTGAATGGGGAGAGGGAACTCACGCCTCCAATGCCCGACCTGTCCATAACCGAAGCATACACTAGAAAAGGGGCCGAAAGATGAAGCGGCTGGCGGTGTTGACGACGATGATGATGAAGCTCGTCCGAACCAGCCGAAATTTCCGAAATCCGATCGCCCCTCCATCTCTGATGACGGTGCTGCCTAGAACTGTCGGCTGGTGCTCTCCTCTTCCGGTCTCCACCGGAACTCTGCTCTCTCGACCTCTGGGTCATAGCCTAGTCCTCATAAACCAGTGCTCGATGAACAACTTAGTCGAACGTCTCCAAGCAATGCCCTACAACACTGTTGCGAAGGGCAGGACGCAAACCACTCACAAAACGACGGGCCCTCATCTTCTCATCGCTGGTGATATGAGGAGCAAATCTAGACAGGGCCAAGAAATGGGCCTCATACTGAGATACACTCATATCACCCTACACTAGGGTCTCAAACTCGATAGCCCGCTGGATTTGAACGTGCTAAAGGTAGAACTTCTGGTCGAAGCGGGTCACGGACTCCTCCCATGTCCAAACGAACAGAGGCCCGACCATCCTGGATACGGATGACCACTAATGACGGGATTCACCCTGAAGGAGATAGGTCGCAAGGGATACTCTTTGGCCTGTAGGACACTTTATAGTGTCAAAAATCCTCACAACCTCAGTGCGCCAAGCCTCGACAGCAGAAGGGTCAGGGTCACCACTAAACCTCGGGGGATCATGCTGGCGGAACTCTCGAGCTATCGCACTAGCACGTGGTAAATTAGACTGCCCAGAAACCTTGGCAGTAGCTGGCTGATGGGTCTGCAATGCGGTGGGAATAAGCTGCATCAACTGCTGAAAATGCTCAGCTCCTATAGGTACTGTCGGAAAGGCAGGGGCGACACTCGCCTCAGGCGAAGGCACGGGTGTAGCCGGCGGAGTAGGAGCCTCCAAAATCGAAACATCAGACTGAGGAGGAGGAATAAGTGGGGGAACCGGAGCAACTGGAACCTCTGTAACTGGAATAGCAAGCTGAGGAGGGGGAATAGGTGGGGGAACCGGAGCAACTGGAGGTACGGGCGCTATGGGCTCAACTGAAGGAATAGGCCGGATCAGGACCTCAGGAATCGGATCCTCAACAACGGGAGCAGGATGTGCTTGAGTAGGATGGGTAACTAGGGCGCCTTGTCCACGGGCACCACGACACAGGCGCCACGTCCACGCGGCATCGTCTATAAAATAATGACGACGCAAGGAATCAGGATAATTATAGGCTCAATATAGAGCGAAAAGAAGAATCTCGGGACACTACTTGTCCTATATTCTTGGCAGTCATGCGATGTTATCTTGAGTCATTTCAGAATTAGTTGCTATGCTCTGATACTAACTCCTGTCATGCCCCAGACTCGGTAACTGGACTCACAAGGAACTCGATGGCCATTCTGGCTGCAACAGCCTTCGCAGTACCCCATTCTTGCCTCCTAAGGCAGGTTCTGATCCTGGGATCCTACAAGGAGGATTTTCATAACAGTATAATCATTACCAATACAAGCATACCCAAGATCACAGTAAGTACATCTGAGAATAACAAAGGGCACACATCACAAAAACTACTAAGAATTTGAACTTTTACAAGTTTACATCAGCTTCAAAAGAACATACATAGGGTAATAAGAAAAGAGAGAAAAGGGTCAGCAACAATGGAGTCCTCAATCTCAACTCTACTCCACGCTCTGCTGCTACGTTGCCTGCCTAGAGTCTCCTGCATGCATCAATCGTGCATAAGCTTATATAAGCTTAGATGGTGGTGTAAGTATGTGACAATGGTGCACAGAAGAATAATAGGAGGTGCAAGAAGGGAAACATGCTCAATGAAGATATAACCACCCTTACCAAGGCTTATCATGAATAAGATGCGATGAGTACTGGATGCCATACCAAGGCAGTGCATGAAGGGGCTTACACTGCTAATGCTAATGTGATGCAAGTAATGCCAGTGCTCATATCCAAACCACAAGTCAAGTACATTTCCAATCATAAGGAAATTACCGGGGTCCATTACACTGCTGAATGACTGTCGCTCTACAGACCCCACACAGTCAAACGAGCGTAGAGAGACCTCACTACCCGCCTGTGGACAACCAATCACCAGCAAGGCTTGACAGTAGCGGACCCATTCATGAGCTGGTCAGACTTAGCCTAACAATGCCCCCTACACACCAGGCAGGTAAGGTCACACCCCTATCTAACCGACTACATGACAGTGGGAGTCGCGGCCCAATGGTATAAGGCTCTCGTGCGCTCATGTATTCCACTCGGTCACGACGTTGGAGCAGATCCTTGGTACCATGAAAGTTTTGAAAATTTCACCCATGGGCATCCTATGCACCCGGTATGCTTAACTAATATTTTCGGTGTCCACACATACGGCCACCCACGAATATCCCTGTGGAGGCAAGGCCCTGATGAAGCAAGGGCGAATACCCACATGCTATGCAAATGCCAGATGCATGAATCATATAATCACTCATGCATTAATCTCAAGCATCCATCGTGCTTCAGACGGAAAAACTCCACCCCTCGGGGAGATACTAACATACCCTACACAATGACACAACCATGGCCAATCATACCTCAACCAAGCATGCATAAGATGTGTATGGGAGTGGGCCATGAAGATGAATAGGGGTGCTAATGAGGTGAAGATGAACTCTCTACCTAACCATGAAAGGTCTAAGTACTTAACTAATTTTCTCATAAGGAATACAACCTCTGGTGGGGGCCCATTTACCTGGGGTAGCCCACGAGATTAAGGAGAATAATGATATGGGCCTAAATAGATGAGACGGGCCTAGCAAGGGTCTATGGTGGGCCTTTAACCACCCATAGAAGCCCATGAGCCTACCTTAGGGCCACCAATGTGGACATCCAACCACAATTGGTCCTCAAGAGGTAGCCCATCTCTAATTGATCACGGATTAAGGCCTAAGGCCCATACAACATTAGAAATAAGAAATGGGCAGTCATAAACATACCACATACACTCATGTTGGGCTTCAGAAAGGCGGCCCAAGGCCTATCCAAAATATGGGTCCAAGGAAAACACACATAGCCCAACCCATACATACCACTATGGGCCCATAGGGGAAAGGTTAGGGCCCAACATAAAGGCCACTAATCCCATATATTGTGGTGGCCTAGTGGGTAGCTCATTGCTCAAACCACATAAGCAAATGTCATGCTCTTAGTCAAGTAAGGTTGGGCCTACAACCCGACCCAAGTATAAAGTTGATTTGATCGGCAACCAAATGCCCATTTACTTGTGTAACCCGGCCCAAGAGCCCAACATAATAGTATAGTAAAAGAAAATAGCCCAAGAGTTCAATGGGCCTAACTAGAAAGTTCCAGCCCAATTAGGCCTAAAAATTTCAACAACTAGCTACATTCGTGGACTCAATTGAATTCAACTGTGGTGGGCCTCAAAAGTGCATTTATTAAATCTAACATTTAAGGGACTAAAGGTATAAATTATTTTCTCTAAGATCCTCACAATGTGGTGGGAAGTACAACACATCTAGGTGGGCCCACAAGGCAGGCTGGAGGGCCAGTCAAGGCTGGGCGCCCCAGCCTGAAAGTCCCTGCATAGTGGGCCACTCCCGGCCACACCACGACCAGCTCAAATGTCTGTTGGGTCTGAAATTTTGTGGGGTGAAACTTCCATATGTAGGCCACATCCCCACAAAATTTCAGAATTTTTAGATTTTCTTAAATATTTTAATTAATTTAAACAAAATAATCTGTCCAGAAAATTGGACAGACCTGGACGTCCCAACGTGGTGGGCCAGTCCGGCCCTCGCCACGGTGTGCACAGGGATCCATTGGACCTGAAATTTGGTAGGTGGGTTCTACCGTGAGTGGACCACACCTCCACGAAATTTTAAAATTTTTGGACATGTAAAAATACTTTAATTAATTTAAATAAAACAATCTGTCCAGTGAGAAGTATTGCTGAAATGTAACTGGCCTGAATTTGAGCCATCCAATGGGTGAGCTTTTGGGCCTCTAAAATTTCTGAAATTTAGACCCAAGGTCCCTCATCAGGTATACAACAAGATGGAATCCAGAAAAGTGGCCCACCATCATCAAAATAATTTATGAATTTCAGTTTATAATAGTCTACATTGCTGGACTGCACAACAGAAAATCTGGCTGACCACCTCTCTTGGCCCACCCTTTTGGATAACCAAATGGAGTCAGATGGGGCTGAAATTTGGCATGCTTATAGGTGGGGTCCACACCTTCAAGAAACATATTTTACATGGGACCAAACACCACCCCTAATGACAAAAAAAACTGGCCTCAAGATGACCCAAAAATCTGTCCAGACAGTTCTGGACAACAACATATAACTGAAAATAAATAAATATCAACACTATTTAAAAGGGGATTTAATCCCAGAAAAATCATGGTATGGGCCACCCCAGTGGGCCCCACAAACATCCAGACCCTTCCCATTATAAAATACCCCCTGCATGTGCTCATATTGGTGGATTAGGGAGCTCCAACGTCCAAGGGTGGACTGTTATGGACATCCAACCTCCATGGATGGTCTGGATATTTTTGGTCCATAAGGTGGGCCACACACCCATGATAAGAAGTTTATCAGCAAAGGAAAAATAAGGATTCAGCCACAAGGGAAGGGTCTCCGCCACATTGAGGTCCTTCCCCTCATCACTCATGCATACACATTTCAATATCACAAGATATACAAGATCTACATGATCATATGATTTCTACTTGAGATCTATGGTGGAGATGCAATCTCCACCAAGGATCAAGGGTTTAGATGACCCCAAGATCCTTGATTAAAGAAAGAAAAGCCATGTAGGGGTCTATGAAGAATGACCCCTTGCATGGAACATGCATGCAAGTAAGATGAGATATGAGCCTTATCTATGAAATCTTGGGGGCCACTACCATCATTTGATGGGCCCGACAAGCTTCAACATAAAAGAAAAGAGAAGAACAAGTATAAAATGGAAGAAATCTGAATTTTGCAATTACATGCATACTCACCTACAAGATCTTTAAGCAAACACCTCCAAGATAGTCTTCAAGCTCCAAGGAAAGATATTTAATGGTCAAGATGCCAGACTAAGGGATGGATTATGGGGTAGAAGGGAGGATGAAGGGCTGAAAAATGGGTGAAAATTGGCTGAGAAGAAGAGAAGAGAGAGAGAGAGAGAGAGAGAGAGAGAGAGAGAGAGAGAGAGAGGATTTCAAGGCAAGCAATCATCTCTCTCTTGCCTTGGATAGAGAAGAGCAATCATAGCAAGGAAAACGAAGAAGAGAAGACCCATCATACGTGATGAAGAAAGTCCACATGAAGCAGAACCTCATGAAACCTCATAGAGACTTTGATCCGAAACTTTGGTGGACCGTGAAAAAAGAGAGTTTCTTTCCTTGAGAGATGGAGTATGGATAAAAGTTTTAGATAAAAGTAAAACTTGGCCCTAGGGGGTTTCACTAGGTCTCTCACATCTCTGATTTACGAGATTCATCACGTATGATGGGTTCTCAAAAAAGTTCAGACGTGCATTACTGCAATCATTGCAGCAGTGAGCGCTTCTCATCATAGCAATAAGGAGTTAGAAATAATGTCGTAGGGTTAGTAAACTTTTTAGGTTAGTGGGTGGTGTTTTAGAGATGGGTGGTGTAGGGATAGGGCCTAGGTAGATGGGTGGTGTAGGGATAAGGCCTAGGTAGTGTGTGTTGGAAATAGTTCCAAGAGATGAGACTTACCTAGAAATCCATGCACACCACTCCTAGGTGGGATACATGATCATGATCAAGGGCTTAGAAAATGAAATGCACACAACTTATGATTTACACGCCGAATGGACGCACAAGACGCGGTGTTGGAACCGCAACGACGAAACAGTCGCAATGGCATAGGTCTCAACTCGATCCGAGTTAGGTCTTCACAACAAGACTTACGGATGACCACAAACACTATCTAAGGATCACATGTCGCCAGGATTTGACCGATAGGACCACGGGACCAAGATGGATGGAATGCATACTTACACACATATGCACACAAGAGAACTCGGGTCGGATCTCACATAGACGTTCAATCCCCTACTGCCTTATTTTTTGGCTCAAGCCTTATGACAAAATGGATTGGATGGTAGACGTTCAATCCCCCACTGCCTTATTTTTCGGCTCAAGCCTTACGAGGAAATGGAGGTACGGTTTGAATATAGTACATACATCATCATGGGACCCACAGAATTTGCTGACGTCAACACATCAGCTATATCGTTGATGTGTGGTACACCAGCCAATTCGCTTCTGCCGATCTCGGCCATTTTTCAGATCTGAGTAGTTTGTTTGATATCAGCCGTCTAACCTCCCCCGCAAGTTTATGCACTAATAGCAATAATTTTCCGTGATGGCATGTGGGCCCAAATGGAAAAAATCCAAACCCTTAAATGGCTGGCAAACAAATAGATGTTTGAGAATCAAAGCACATCAACGTACGAATTCAATCATGGATCTTCCAATCTGGGAATATTTTGGTTTATGGGCCATCCACATCAACGGTATGGATCGCAGAAAAAAGAGCGCCAAAACAAGAATAAAAATTCGAAAGAAATCTTTATTTTATTGAGACTCTTCTATTCATCTTTATTCAATCTAATAAACGGTGAGATCGAAAGCCAGCTCAGCATGTTGCTTATAGATGTCCACGTCATGCACAGACGTAGAAACAATTGCAGAGGCCAAAGACTTGAGGATCGCACTGGCCTGACCCACCCTGATGAGCGTTGGCACATGCCGCCTGGCAACGGTCCTGATTGCAAGCGTCCCTGGTTCTCATCGGATCATTGCACTTCACATATGCAGCTACCCCACCTGTTTTTGGCACGCACACGATAGCAAAAATCCGTCAGAAATATTACGTTAATGCCACTGAATTCCACGATGGTCCACTTACGTAATTGGCACCATGCGTAGTATACAGGACGCGGTTTGGCTAATGACGCTGCCATCAGCCAGGTGGCTAGTGGTCAGTGCTATGTGGACCCCACCATGATGTATGTGTTTTATCCACTCCGTCCATCCATTTTGAAATGTAATTTCAAGGCTTCATTCCAAAAATGAGGTATATCTAAATCTCAGGTGGACCACACCATGGGAAAATACTAGTGATTGAATGTCCACCATTAAAAACCTCCTAGGGCCCACTGTAATGATTATTTGATATCTAACCTGTTCATTAGGTCATACAGACTAGGATGAAGGGGAAAAAATATCAGCTTGATCCAAACTTTTGTGGCCTCCAAGAAGTTTTTAATGGTGGGAGTTCAATTAACACTGTGCGGTCCACTTTAGATTTGTATCAACCTCATTTTTAGGCTCATATCATAAAATGATCTGTAAGAATGAGTGGACGGCATGGATGAAACACATACATCATGGTGGGGCCCACAGAGCACCGACAACTAGCCATTAGCTAGTGGCAAGGTGAGTAGCCAATCCGTTTCCCTGTATACAGGGGTTCTCTTAGTTCGTAAGGTGCGCCACCATGGTTCAGTGTACACATCACATAAATGTTCATTAATCCAGACAGTCCAAACCGCATAGCATCATGTGGATGGAGCATAGCATGGAAATCACATTGATTAAGCAATCCTAACGGTCCAATTTGTGGCCATCAAAATGGACTGTTGAAAGTAGACATTTAAACAATCCGATTTGAATGACAGAATCAGACGATTAGAATCCTCTAGTGGATGTGAATTTTGGGCCATGTTCCATCCACAATGGTTCCCACGAATTGGATGGTCAGATCGGATCGCATTAGGTGAATGCCACGTGTACAGTGGCCATGAAAGAAGTTACCTGCATGGAAGCAGATGAGAAGAACAAGGAAGAGAGGAACAGCAACGGACTTCATATTCGGGTTTGAAGATGAGGTGGGAAAGGCCGGAGTTGGAAGTAAGAGAGTGGAGTAGATATGCTGAGAAGCTGAGGGAAGTATGTGAATTTATAAACTCACATTAACTTAATTGGGGTAGCGTGATATAAAATGTGGACCCATCCGATCTACTAATTTTGGCCCAGATATAAAACCAGGATCCGACATGCAATTTATGAGATTTTGCATGGCCTATTTCCGGGAGAGCGGGTTATGTAGTGAGTAATGACTAAATCTGTGGGGTCCACCGTGATATATGTGTTCATTATCCACACCGTCCATCCATTTTCCAGCTTAATTTAGGGCATAAGCCCAAAAATTGAAGCCTATCCAAAGCTCAAGTAGACGACACCATGGAAAACAGCGTGGATAATGACGTGCCACATACATCACGGTGGGTCCCACACAAATTTAATCAGAGTTAATACACAATCCCCTCTCTGTTTCCGGCCATTGCTTCTCGTGACGGGGAGTTGTCTGATGCTCTGGCAGAGAATGATGGTTGATACGCAGGCACTTAATAAATTGTAAACTTGGCGTACATCAACTCAAATTCAACCGTCCAAATTGGGAAACCGTCGGGAGATATAGGTAATCGTGCTAGAATAAGATTGTTGAATAATTTAAGCGCTTGATTGGTGGACACTTGCTTGGTGAATTGGGACCATTGGCTGCTTGTTGCTTCAAGCGCTCAACACATGTCCGTGCCAATCGATTAGTTAGCTAATCGAATCAATCTAAATTTTTTATTAGGTCATAATAAATCGGAACCCGAGACTTGGACGGCTCAGTTGAGTTAATTTTATACAGGAGTGTAATTTTTTGGTGTCTGCGTATCAACCATCACCCACTGCCAGAGTATGAAACTTTTATCTCCCCAATTTGTGTAGATAGTAGGTGAGCATATTATCCGGTGAGGTAGGTGGCCCCTCCACCTTTCAGTGAATCCGTCCGATCAATTGGCAGGCATTACTATAGATGGTTCCATACTTCAAAAAGCTCTCTAAGTGAATATGTATTAGCAAATCGTGGCAAATATTTTCCTTTAAAATCGCCGGACTGACATTTGTATTACTTACATCAGGTGGACCACAAATGGACAGTTAGGATTTTTACATTCGTCATTTGCCTCCAATAGTGAGCTTAAAAAACTGTTAAGAAAAGTCAGTGACGGTCTATGTTCAATTTCGAAAAGTGGAATTCTACGTCCCGTTCATGGCTTTGCTCAGTTTTTAGTTATAACAAGTAGGACATTATTTTTGGACCATGGTTTGATGGTCCATGCTATTGGTATGTAGCAGCTAGATGTAGATGAATTGCAAAAAGACCTTGTTATGCATCGGACATGGAGATCAGAAAGTTAGATGGCTTACTTTATTGGAACACCATTGCTGCTATAAGCCGGATGTTAGAGTCTTCCTCTCCTTGCACCCTTAGAGAAGCTCTGATGGGATTGCTGCTTCTATTGATGGTGTTGGATTGGGGACCCAACCCTATTCTTATAGCCATAGAGGGCATAGTAGTTTGAAACCCATCAAAACTCCTCTCCCTATATTTCTGCACGAATTTGGTAATTTCAGACTCACTTGGATACTGCTTGTGTATTACAATCATAACATTATACACCTTACACGAATTTTAGAAACATCATAACTTAGTGGGGTCCACTGGTGCACTCGATCATATTATCTAACCCTTAGGACAATTTAGACTATTATCAATAAGGCCCACCTCATAGAATTCTTACATTCTCCTACTTAGGCCATATTAATCAATATCAATGATTAATCTTTTGAAAATATTTTAAAATTTTGTTTTAATTTTGAGAAAACATCCAAATGGTTAACCAATTTGATTGTTGGATAATACGGGTAATGCTACGATAATCTGGTCCATCAAGACTATTAGTATCGAATCGCGGTAGTCATCATAACATTTAATCTAAGTGAAGCGAGACTACGCGCGGTCACAAATACTAGTAGTCTTAATGACATAGATCTGGAACTAGGAAGTGTGGTATAAGGATTGCACATGTAATGCGTTAATGTATGCCTATCCTTAAGAGGTCCTGAAGCTTTAAAATGTCTTAAATGAGACACGACTGTAGTTCTATTTACTCAAAATTAGATTAAGTATACTTTAGAGAGAAGCAGAAATAAAATTTATATTAAAATCATCAAAACTTTATCAAATGAGATCTCTTGAATGTCTATGAAAGTAAAACACACTCAACTCTACTAAATGAAAACATCTGTGGGATCAATGATTCTTATGGATGTTACATGCTCTTTAAATGGCGTGATAGGAATCCTTTAGAGAGTAGATCTGCAATTATCTGCTTAGTGTCGATGAACTTTATAGACACTTGACGATTTTAAACTTTTTCCTTTACAACAAGATACTTGATGTCGATATGCCTCGACCTTGATGAGTACTTGTTGTTACTAGAAAAGAAAATCGTAGATGAATTATTGCAAAAGATTCTCAATGGTTTCGGGATATGCTCCAATACCCGCAAACCTGAGAAGAAACGCCGTAACCATAATGCCTGATTAGATGCCTTATGACAAACAATGAATTCAGCTTCCATGGTGGATAAGGCTATGGTTGTTTGTTTCATATTTTTCAAGACACAGTACCACCAACCATCATGAAGATGTAGCATGAGGTGAAATTCTTAGTATCAATGCAACCAACATAATCTGCGTCTGAGTATCCAATCAATTCCAAATAAAGCAAATGGCTGAGATGAGTTCAAAAGAAAAAAAATTGCAAAAGAAAAATATAATAAGAGAAGGAATTAAAGAAAAAGACCTTTCTATAATCATTACAATAAGGAATTAGAGAAACAATTGTAAATGGCTGAGATGAGTTCATCTTAATTTTTCATAATTCAAAATTGTTTTTATCAGAATATGTTTTTACATCGAACTTCGAGTTAGATGCCATTGATACCTTACTTTCATATTTGATCTACTTCCTAACATTATCTTTGATACCACTTGTTGGGGAGCCATATAAACACCCAGAGATGAATCAAGCAAAGTGCACACAATCGCACAACCAAGTCTGTAACAACCTGAATTTTTGCTATTTTGAAATTTCCAAAAATCCTTAAATTTTCTTTTTTATAACTAATCACGTCATCACTTACTGACCCTCGACACTCGAGATGGGCTTATACGTGACTGGTACTGATAAAGAACCGTACAAATAGGATTAATCGACCGTAGAAGACCAACGAATTCGCCTGATCACTTAAACATCGAGCTTAGCCTTGGGATTTGTTCACGTAGGGTCCGATTCTAGCTTTCCTATCACTTACTATTTGGGATGACCGTAACTAAATAATCAGTGGATTAAGCTTGGGCCACCATTTCCACAAATGACAAGGCCTAAAACCATTAATACCACTGACTCAACACCACTTAAAGACCTAGGAGAAATCCCAAGAGCCTGTTGCTCTCGGGAGTACATTGAAACTCCGTATCGAACCTAGACCGCACGTCGAGAGTCCGATGACCGCGAAACTATAGGATTATGTCTGTCCTATTGGGCTTGACAACCATCGTGGGAATCGAGCCCAGATAGTGTCCATAAACACATGACTTGAGCCCTGAATAAAGTGTGTGAGAAATGCGAATATCTTTAGAAAAGATAATGAAACTTAAGTGAATTGGGTCATTCGCTCACACACGAAATTGAGGATTTCGGACCGTCAGTTTCTAAGCAAATTTCACCCATGGGAAAAGAAAATTTTCCTGCACGTATCCATATACTTGTGGCCCCGATCGAGTAAATATGACCGTTGATCCGACACAGGTCCTCCACAGTCGATCAGCCTATCCGATCTCACGGAAACCACATCCTGGCATAGATCCATTGTCAGGGAACTTACCCTGTGACGTATGTGAGTAATGGGCCTCCCTGTGAGCTCTGTTTGTCAAAAACAGCTGCCCAAAGGGTATAACCCATGTATATAGTGGTCCTGGGGCCATTTATATCACTACTGGACCTATAAATAGCCTCCCACACACCCTCTCTCTCCTATATACGAATTTCTCCAAACCCTAGGAGAGAGAAGAGAGAAAAGAAGAGAAAAGAGGAAGGAGAGAGGAGAGATCTTGGGAGATCGTTGCAGTGTTTCTTTCCCACTACTCCACTCACTGAATCACTTTTCCGTTCACTACATAATCTGTTTTGGCTACGATTTGGGTAAGAAATCCTAACCCTAATACCGTAGTTGAGATCCAGAATGGTTGTTTGCCAACCTAGCTGACCGGTTTCACCATTTAGGTACCCGACGTTCCATTTTTAGAAACGTATAGTTGAACCGAGTTCGAATCAAGTATTCCGACGAAAGGTGTGGACTATAAATGTTTAAGTTATGGTTTTCAATATTAGCTAATGATTTATGTCTGACTTGATTGCTACTATATCGTCTTAGACACGTCGATTTCGATGTATTATACATGTATGAACTATGTTGAACAAATATGCATCCTCTGTATTTGTTGAAATATTTGAATGAACATGTAAACATGATTTGCGTTTGCCATGACTATTAATCTAGGATTCATGTTTGTTATATGCATGATGACCTCTTTGTATAAGGATTTGCTAAAATATATGTCGTAATTAACCTAGTTTATATATTTGGTGAGGTGTAGCCTAAGTGTTTAATAAATTGTCTGAATGAGAAAATGCTGATGATTTGTATTTATTAAGAGTATTAAGATAGGATTCTTAATTACCTTAATCATATGTATAGTTTATTTCATATAATCATATTTGCCGCTACGAAATTTATAGATAAAATGCAAGTGTTATGTAATATGATCAATGTGTTTGATGAAATGCTCAAATGAGGAATTGATTTGGATTGTTTGTTAAATGCTGATATGATTATCACATGTATTTACTTATTGCATCTGAGTAAGCTTGGGGCTACAACGTAGCCCAGGCAATCGGTAACAGTCCATGTACAGGTGGCCGAATTAGTCTCGCCACATTGGGTAACTCGACGAATCCAGGTCGCACGACAATTGTTGACAGTGGTTAGCTACAAGGGATGCTTATGTGCTCCATGTCGATTAAGTCAACGTGTGCTTGTACCAATCGAACTTGCCAAATAAATCGATTGGCCTATTGTGTGTTTACCACGTATGGTCATCACTGCTTGAATCTAAGGTACCACTTACCAATGTAAAAGCCCGTTTCAACCATGGTACCACGATTCGCTAAGACTCATGAGCCGGGCATGGTGGTATGGGACACCGTGATCGAGTTGTCGGCCTACGCTGGGATGACGAGCCTCCCTGTAGTGACCAGTGAGCAACCCAGACTCGTGAGCTGGGCATGGTGGTATGGGACACTGTGTTCGAGCTGTCGTCCTACGCTGAGGTGACGAGCCTTCCCATATTGATCGCGAGTATAAACTTTTAAATTTACCTATCGACTGCTTTTCATTAGGGGTGATGCCCTAAAACTTGCCTATCGTATGTGGTAAATTAGGATTGACGACCTTAGATGGATCCTTCATTTGGGTTAATGATATAAAGGGAGGTATCTTAGCTTCCCAAATTTGCTGTATGAATGAGCCTAATTAAGTACTCGGCTAACACGACTATGCACCGCATTGCATGTATTTTGGTGAGGAAGGTGTACTTTAGGAAGGTTGTTATGCGCGAACTTGGTTATCGGAGTCGCTTGTGAGAGAGCTTTGTGTGAGGGCATACGTCATTATTGCACTCCATTCCTGCATTAACAAGAGTAGTTAGGAAGTGATTGTTGTATTGCTTTATCATTATTGCTTGATTGACTTGATAACATGTTAACCTTTGCCTTATAGTACCACTGAGTTGATCACTCACTCCCACCCTGGGACGGTGTTTTAAAACACTAACCAGAATCTAGTTTAGATGCAGGTGATGGAGAAGCCTATGCAGCTGAGTTGGACTTCATAGATGAGGAGGAAGAATTATCCTACGTTCAGCTCTCAGGCGGGTCTATGTAGACCTCATGCTGATTCGATGGGATTACAGGGACATATGGATTAGTTGGACACTTTACATTTTGATATTTTGTCAATTTTGGAACAATACATGTATATATTAAGCCCGGTAACATACTCATACTCTGGAGGTTGTGAAACACTTACATACTTAAATATATATGTTTCAGTCTTCTGCTTGCTTAAGTTAATTATATCTGGAGTATGATATGCTGTTTTGGTATAATCTCACTCATGTTTAACTCATTAATATGGACGAAATCTGAACATCATTATCCATGTTGCATAGGTGATGTGCTAGATCTCGGGAGTAGAGCTTTGCGCGACCCTCGAAACCCGGGGGGTTACAAAGTCTAAACAAGAACAATCCAAATTTTACGTGGAAAAACTACGGCATAAAGCGACGAGTAATGCACTATAACAATAAAAATGACTAGAGATAAATTCTTATCGATTCGAGCAAGCCTTGAATCTACTTCACAAGCCCTAGCTAAGCCGTTGAACCCTTAGGAACGATTCAGAAAGCCCTAGAATACCTCTTTTTTCTCTCTAAAATCCCGATTACACTTGATATATATACTATCATAATCGGAATATGAAATAAATTATGCACTTATGCAAATTTACGCACATCTTCGATGGGACCTTCGATGGCATTGACAACCCATCGAGGATCTGTCGAGGATATCGAACTTACTTCGATTACATCAAGTAAGAACACTAAAAATGTTCTAGTAACTAACATAGATTTTCTAGATTTTTCCGATGGGATCAAGCACTCATCGATGGCATTAACATCTGTTTGATGAAATCGAGTGGTCTGTTGATGCCATCGGTAGGCCCCATTATTAATAGATTTAAGACATCAATAATAAGGTGGACCAAGGCATATAAACCAAATAGATGACTAGAAAAGGGTTGAACGAAGTAGACCTAAGGTCTTAATTAGGTAATTAAGCAGCCTTTCCAAAGGTTTTTTTTTTCCTTAGACCTCTAACAACTTTTAGAAAAAGTTACGAACAAAAATGGCCCTGCTTCTACTTCTTTTTTCCTTTTATTTTTATTTTTCTGAAAAAGAGAGAGAAAGAAATAAGAAAAATATTGATAATCACCTTTAGTATCTTCTTCTTCTTCTACTTTAGAAAATAAAATGACAATGAAAATAAAAATAACAAATAAAAAACAACCTACCTTCTTCTTTTTCTTTTTCCTTTTTTTTTTTCCTTAAAAAAAGACATGAATTAGAAGAAAATATACCTTTAATATTTTCATCTTCTTTTTTTAGAAAATAAAAAGAGAATGAAAATAAGCATATTAAATAAATAAAACAACTTATCTTCTTCTTTTTGTTCTTCTTCTTTTTCTTTTTTTCTTCTTCCTTTTTTTGAGAAAAGAAGCACAAATAAATCAAAAAAATTAAATAATAAATAGAAAAAAAATATTCTTAACCTTCTTAAATAAAAAAAAGGAAAAAAAAAGGAATGAAAATAAAATATCAAATAAATAAAATAATGTACTTTCGTTTTCTACCTTCTTTTTCTTCTTCCTCTTTTTTTTTGAAAATTGAGAACCTAACTGTCAATAGAGAACTGGGACCTTAACAATCAATAAAGAACTGAGACCATTTCCTTGCAAAGGCAACTATAAACTGTGACTCCAATAACCAAAAAGAGAACTGAGACCCTGTCCTCAGAAGGGCAACTGCAAAATGCGACCCTAATGGTCAATAGAGAGCTGAGGTCCTGTCCTCACAAGGGAAACTGTGAACTGCGACCTTAATAGTCAACATATAACTGAGACCATGTGCTTATAAGGGAAACTATGAAATGCAACCCTAACAGTCGATAAAGAACTGAGACCATGTTCTTAATAACCATGACCTTAATAAAGGGTAAGTGCGAACCATGACCCTACCCATTAGGACAATAAAGAACTGAGACCCTACCGTACAGCAAAGAACTGCGACGTTATCATCGGGACAACATTCACAGTCAAAGTGAGAACCGAGGCCCTACCTAATGGGACAACAGAGAACCAAGACCTTACCGGATAAGGTCTTGGTTCTCACTTTAAAGTGTGGCTGTATCAGGACAAGTTCTCAGTTCTTTATTGATTGTCAGGGTCACAGTTTGCAGTTGCCCTTTTAAGGACTCGTTATAAGGACAAGGTCTCAATTCTCTGTGGACTGTTAGGATCTTAGCTCTTTATTGACTGTTAGGGTCTCAGTTTTCAAAAAACATTATGGAAGAAAAAGAAGAAGAACGAAAATAGAAGGTAAGTTATTTTATTTATTTTATGGCATGAGCTAAAAATGAGGCAGATCCAAATCTTAGGTGCAACGGACCATAGGAGGCGGTCGTAATTGAATGGAAACCACTAAACACATCAGAGCTCAAACTTCTGATGGCATCGACAGACCCTATTGCTGAAAGTTTTGAGACATCAATAACAATCTCCACCATCTCTTCAATCTTCATTCTTTGTAGCTTCTTGTCCTCCTCTCTAATTCTGCCTTACATTATAGCTCCATCATTGCTTCTCATGCACACTCCATCTTCCTTTTATGCCATTGCCAAGCCTTGAGAAGTTGCACAGAACTTGATCTTCTCTAAGGGAACCATCTTAATGAGCATGTAAGCCAGATTCACGCTCGTGTGAATCTTCTCCAGAGTCCCACCTCCTTCCTCAAGCACTTGTCAGATAAAATGGTGATGGACATCAATATATTTAGTATGTGAGTGATAAAATGAGTTTTTAGCCAAATTGATCGCGCTTTCGTTGTCATAATTAACTAGCACGACCTTCTGTTGAAGTGCCGACTGCCTTCCTTGAATGCTTCTGTCACCGCCATATAATGACCTCTTTAACCTACAAACCTTGTTTTCTGTCCCTTTTATTTCGAATATTTTTGGTTGCTTCATGTAGATTTGCTCTTTCAATTTCTCATCCAGGAACGTAGTCTTCACATCCATCTGTTCCAACTCAAGATTGTATTGGGTAACTAGCACCAACACGAATTTGATAGATACTTCATAACCGACGTTAATATCTCAGTGAAGTTGACACATTCTCTCTGAGTATATCCCTTTGCTACCAACCTTGCCTTGTACCTATCCTATTTTTTCTTGAAGATCCATTTGTATCCAATCACTTTACGGCCAATGGGAAGCTCCGCCAGTTCCCATGTCAAGTTCTTGTACAAGGAGTCCATCTCATCGTCCATCGTAGCTTTTCACTTTTTAACATTCAGCTCATCGTGAGCCTCCTGAAGAGTAGATGGATCCACCTCATCAGTAATGAGGGCATATGTGATATTTGAGTCATCCTTGTATCTCGCCAGTAACCTGCGATCCTGTGACGGATTCCTTCTCACAAGTGACTGCTCCACCTGCTCCTGTACCTCTGTTTGCGTATCTGTATCAGCTTGAGCATCATCTGTGTTCACCTGAACGTCCACAACCAACTTTTTCTATTCGTCTTGCTCATTCTTATGGAATAAGGATCCTTCGTCGAATTTGACGTTATGACTAATGATGATTTTCCGTGTAACTCGGTCATACAGCCTTTACCCCTTCACACTACTACCATAGCCAACAAAGATGTACTTTTTTTACCTTTGGTCTAGCTTATCTCTCTTAACTGATGGTACTTGAGAGTAAGATTCACAACCAAACACATGCAATCCTGAGTAGTATACTTTCTGACCACTCCATACTTCCTCAGGAATTTTACAATCAATGGTCGTAGAGGGGACCGATGCACTAAATAACAAGCTATATTAATGTCCTAAGTCTACAATTCCCCACCCAACCCAACATTACTAATCATGGATAAGGCCCTCTCCAAGATAGTCCAATTCATCCGCTCAACCACATGTTTTGCTTTGTTGTGTGGTGCACTATGTTGTGCCTTACAATCCCTTCATCCTTATAGTTTGATTAAATTCACTTAAAGTAAATTTTCAACCATTATCTGTCCTTAGTACCTTCACTTTTCACCCTGATTATTTTTCAACCATTACCTTCCACTGCTTGAAGTTGATGAAAACATCGAATTTATTTTTCATAAAATAAACCCGTATTTTCCTGGAGTAGTCGTCAATGAATGTGATGAACCATGACAATCCTCCAGCAAAAACCACTAGTGCCAGCCCCATACATCAGAATATACATAATCAAGAACACCCTTATATATATTTTTCAGATTTAAAAGATAACCTTAAATGTTTACCACATATATAATGCTCGCATATGCTTAAATAAAAAAACTTTAAAAACTGGAATTAAACTATGGTAAAAAAGTACTTTCATGCCCCGCTCGCTCATGTGGCCCAGATGTGCATGCCACGAACGTTCAGATGTGGAATCTTCTATAGACGCTGCAGCTCCACCCAATGAAGTATTTTCAATCAACCTGTCAAGGTTTTCGCTCCTCTGTGCTTTCATGACAACGAGTGCCCCTTTTGAAACTTTAAGGACACGATCAAAATCGGTGAATCTACACCCAAGCGCCGTGAGTGCATAAAGAGATATCAAGCTCTTCTTCATATCATGATCGTGTCTCACCTCGTTCAAGATATGCTCTATGCCATTAAGTATCTTGATGCGCACCGATCCAATACCCACCACATTACAGGCATTATCATTACTCATAAAGACCTAGCCACCATCGCGGACTCTCTAAGTGGTGAACTAACTCCGATGAGGAGTCATGTGATATGATGCCCCAATATCTAATATCTACTCATCCTTATGAACATTGCGTAAGTGTCCGACCATGGACACTGACAACACATCACTTCCACTTGTACCTTCATCAGACTCGGTAGTGTTGGCTTCCCTAAAAGAAGCCCTTGAGTTCTCTTTTCTTACCTTATGGTTCTTACAATCCTTTTTCATATGCCCAGACATCCCACGGTTCTAACACTTTAACTTTCCCATGCTTGTGCCCTTGGATTTAGATATCGATCGAGAAGATCCACTATCCCGCTCATAATTATGCCTCCTCTTAACCAATGCATCAGTAGAAGTACTCATGTCACCGCTTTTCTTTTTCATCACCTTTCCTTGAAGGGCTGAGCTAACGGTATCGACGCTAAGGGTTGATCTACCGGTGCACAACGAGTTCTTGAATGATTCATATGAAGCCGAGAGAATTCAACAGGATATATGCTTAATCTTCATCCTTCATCGTTTCCTCCACATCCAACAATTTGCAAATCATCTTGTTAAAGTTACTAATGTGGTCCTTAACATCACATCCCTCTGCTATCTTCATATTAAACAACTGAAGCTTCAAGTCTAGGTAATTTTCAAGAAATTTCTTCGCATAGATGTCCTCTAATTTCACTCATGTACTTACTGTAGTTTTCTCTATCATGATATTGTAGAGGACCTCATCCGTTAGACACAATTGGATAGAGGTTCTTACTTTCTTATCCATCTTATTCCATTCTTTATCTGTCATAGAATCTGTCCATTTCTCAATGATTGCATCATCTAATCCTTGTTGAACTAGGAAATCGGTCATCTTGACCTTCCATAGTTCAAAGTTATTTTTCTCGGAATATTTCTCAACATCGAACTTAGGATTAGAAACCATTAATACGCTACTTTCATATTTAAACTGCATCCCAACGTTATTCTCTGATGCCACTTGTTGGGGAATCGTGGAAGCACATAGAGATGAATCAAATAGAGTATTATAACCGCACAATCAAGCCTAATCACGAAAGACTCTGAATTTAACGTGAAAAAAACCCTTGCGGGAAAAAACCATGGCACAAAGCGACAAATATGCACTATGAAAGTAGAAAATTACAAGAAATAGAGATTACCCGATTCGAACAAGCCTCGAATCAACCCAAGCTACACCCTTAAAACCCTAGGAATGAATTGAAAAGCTTTGAGATAGCCCTTATTCTCAATTACACCCATATTTATAGCCTCCATGAGAATCACAATTGAAATATGAAACAAATCCCACAAATATGCAACTCTATGTAACTCTATGCGATAGTTCTATGGCACATTCGGTGACACTTTGATGGCATCAAATAGCCTTTGATGTTATCGAACAAAATACTAAATTGTTCCAGTGACAAAATATAAATTTTTCCGATGGGACTTCGATGTCATCGATGGCTCGTCAATGGCATCGAACCCCTTCGATGTCATCGAGCAAGGCACAAAAGCATCTAGTAACCAACATGTAATTTTCAAATTTTCTCAATATCATCGAGCAACTATTCGATGGCATCGAACAACCCTTGATGGCATTGACAGACATTGTTGCTGAAAGAATTGAGCCAGCGACAACAATCAATTCGCGTGAAGCGGTGGTAAATGGAATCATTGTACATGCTTTTAAACCCATTTAGTTTTTGCGTTTCCCACCAATTACCACCAAATACCATCGTTTTTTCCATGGTTCCAAACGACCCCATTCAAAAGGATCTTCCTACTTTAATAATTGAAAGGAAAATCTCCATTCAAAAGAATCTTCCTACTGTAATATTTTGTATAATATGTAATTTCTAAGTACATGAAAATCTTTTTACAGTAATACATACTTTATCTTCTATAGAAAGGAAAATGGCATCAGAAAAAAAATGGCAAGTGTGTTTTATAATAATCAGAATTAAACCGTCTAAATTGTGAATACTACTGTCGTAACTTGCATCATAAAAATCACGGTTGAAAAATCCTAACCTCTTCTTTGAAATATGACCATTGAATATTTTTCGCTCATAGCTGTCCAACAAACGTTCAGCAATCGAATATCCTGATAAACAATAAGAGTAACATTTTTGTTCCTGGTACATCTAAACTGGTGCTCATAGTTTAGACGATTTATTTTGAATTATTTACATGCATGCAATTTCTGAGTACTATCTAATTACATGCATATCATCCATCACACCCTGCCAGAGTATTTAAGTAATTTTCTAAGGTCAAATGGGGCCAAGCTTTTTCCTGTGGATCCATCCTAATTCACAGGTTTTGGTTTTCTTTCAAGCTGAATGCGTGGTGTAAAAAAAAAGTTGGCCACTTATGGGTAAGATTAACTAGTACCGATAGATGAGATTTTCTCACCAGCTGGATGGCTTATATCTAGAGCTGTATACGAACTGAGTTAGCTCGGTTAACTCGCTCGGCTCGACTTGAAAAAGCTCGATTCGACTCGGTTCAAAACTGAGTTCGAGCCGAGTCGAGCTGATTTTTGGAGCTCGAAAATTTTTTGAGCTGAGTTCGAGCTTGTCCAAACTCGAATCAACTCAAATCGAACCTCAACTCGAATCGAATCAGTTTGGTGACTTGGTTATTTTGATATTGACGTTGCTCACCAAGTGTTTGATGAAATGACTCAATGAAGTGGTGTTTCAGATGCATACATTCTCTGCAGGATCGGTTGGGGGTGAGGAAGGTATGATACGAAATATATCACTGCAAAAAAAATTTATATGATAAAACTACCATTGTATTTTGATTTTGATGTGCCTATCGAGTGTTTGACGAAATGCCTGTAAACTGCTGCTGCTACTGTTTTGCATAATGTGAGAAATTGGAGGTGCATTCCATGTGCTTGAGAAAATGTCATAGAGGCTCGAACTCATGATCTCGAACTAGTCGGAGCCGCTGACCAAACCGAGTCGAGTTGGCCAATCAGGCTCGAGGACCGAGCTGAGTCAAGTTGTGCCAAGCTTGACTGGGTTCAACTCGTGTACAACTCTACCTAGATCACTGTAAGGTGGACCCCAAAATTTGTAATGTTGGATGGAATGGAAACGAAAAGGGTTTTTCTTCGGTGGATAGAAATTTCTGCTCGGCCACATCTCCAACGGTGATTTTCGCTCATTTAATGCAAAGACCATTGTTTTTAACGTATTATTAGAGATCCTAATTACATTACGTATCTATATAATAAAGTTTGAAAAGTCTTACAGATGGATCCGTGGCGCAATGGTAGCGCGTCTGACTCCAGATCAGAAGGTTGCGTGTTCGATTCACGTCGGGTTCAAAATTTTTATTTTTTATTTTATTTTCTTCACTTCCGTTTCTGCTGGGAAGCTAGGTGGGGCCCACTTGGCTTATCCACGCCATTCAGCTGTTTTTTCAGCTCATTTTAGCGGTTAAGAAAAAAAATTGAAGCATATGCAAAGCTCAAGTGGACCCACCACAGGAAATAGTGGAGATAATGATGTCCACCGTCGAAACCTTCTTAGGCCCCACAATGATGTTGATTTGTCGTCCAACCTATTTTTAAGTTCGCACAGGCATGCATGAAAGGAAAACTTGATCTAAAACCTTTGGGGGTGTTCAATTCACACTTTCACTTGTGGTGTGGTCCACTTTATCTTTGGATATGCTTCTATTTTGGGCTGATGCCCTAAAATAATCTTTTAAAATGGATGGACGGGATGGATAAAACACATAACTCATGGTGGGCCTCACAGAACTATACCCTACTAAGTTACCCAATAAATCTGATTTCCCTGCGAGGGAGTGTAGACTGCAACTAAGGCAGCTAGAGCTGTAAACGAGTCGAGTTAGCTCGGTCAACTTGCTCAATTGGACTCGTAAAAGCTTGACTTGCCTTGGCTCGAAGTTGGATTTAGACCGAGTCAAACTAGTTTTTGGAGCTCAAAATAATTTCGAGCCGAGTTCGAGCTTGCCTGAGCTCGACTTGACTTGACTCAACTCGGATCAAACCTCAACTCATACCGATTCAGATCGAATCAGATTAGTGACTCGGTTATTTTGGTATGGATGTTTCTCGTCGAGCGTTTGATGAAATGACTCAACGAAGTGTTGGCGAGGAAAGAATGCATATATCGGGTGTTCGATTTTGATGCTGCTTGCTGGGTATTTGATTTTGATGCTGCACGTTGGGTGTTTGATTTTTTTTTTTTTTTTTTTTTTTTTTTTTTTTTTTAAATTTGATCTTTGCAAGTCGGTGTTTAATTAAGTACCTGTAAAATTTCGTTACTGTTTTGCATTCTATGAGAAATTTAAGATGCATTACAGGTGTTTGATAAAATGACACATAGGCTCGAACTGGCCCGAGCTGCTAACCGAACCGAGCTGAGCCGAGTTTGAGCTGGGGTTATGTAACGTCCTCAATTTTCGCTATTTTGGATTGTCAAAATCCTATACACACACACACACACACACACACTAGCCGACGTTGTCACTTATTGACCTTTGATGCTCGGAATGAGCCTATATACGGGTGGTACCGATAAAGAACCGCATAAATAAGATTAATCAACCATAGAAAACCAATGAATCTGACCGATCACTTAAACATTGAGTTTAGCCCTGTGATTTGTTCACTTGGGGCCCAAATCTAGCCAACCTATTACTGACCAATCGAGACAACCATAACCAAATAAAGACCTACCTACAACCAATACAACTGTGGGTTGGATCTTAATTAATAAACCAAATCAACCTAGTTACTCATTTGGCCTAAGAACCAACGGTCTAGAGTGATCATGACCAAATCACCATTTTTCCTAATTTCGAATAGGCCACACTATGAACTTAGTTAATCCAGACCCTGACAACTGCGCATAAGAAATCTCCCTACCCAATTCATTCAAAAACATGCCCTAATTATCGGAATAAGCTCTAGACCTATCATTAGTGGGCCACTAAGCCCAAGGCTATAGAAAGACGTTCGTCTCATTGGGCTTAATGTCTATTGTGGGTGGTGAACCAAGAAAATGCCTAAAACTGCTCAACTTGGGCTAGAAGCCAAGTACTTGAAACGCGCGAATCCCCTAGGTTGAAATCTAAAAACCTAAGTAAAATAAACTCCTCACAGTTTCATAAAATTGCGAACTTTTGACTATTAGATTGCAACCAAACTCGAGGTACAAGTCAGGAATATTTCTCCACCCGTATCCGTATAGCCGCGTCCCCGATTGATCATCGATGAGCATCCAATGCAAATGAGGTCCCCGCGGTTTATCAAAGCATCTGATCTCCACCTGATTTTGACCAATTGCAGATCCTATGATGGGGCACCTTCCGCTTGGCACAAATGAGCCAGCGGGCCCTCGAAAGGGCTCTATGGGCCAAAACCAGCCCACTATGGGCAAGTATAATGGAAAAGAGGCCCCCTAGGGGCATTTGGACACAAAATTTGAGACTATAAAAGCCCAGAAATTTCTCTCTCACTCTCATATGAATTTTCACTTGCAAAAAGAGGGGAGAGAGAGGAGGAGAAAGGGAGAAGTGTAGGAGGGATAGATTGGAGCATCACCCCATCCTCGCTAGCTCGTGGCATAGCCGTGACCATGCCACACTCCCGGAATTGCCCCGACGATAATCAAAGGTAACTAACAAGCCATTTTTTGAGATTTGAGCTTTGAGGGCCGATTGCATGTGCCCTTACGAGCTAACCACGCTAGTGCAAGGCATTGACAAGTCGATTTATAGACCCAAATCCTAGGAGCGGCACTAGAAATATTTCTAGGTACGGACCGTTACCCCTATGTTGTCGTTTATTGAACCCCGTGTCATGATTAATGATTTATGTCATTAATAGATGAATGCATGCTAACTTGTGCATACTCATATGCCCTGTTTACTTTCAATGAATTGTTATCCGTGTGTAATGAAGCTTTTATATTCGATTGGTTGCTAGAATATATTGAATTTGTTAATTTTTTGCTCATGCTTCTTACTACTCACTTGCTTATATACTCAATTTACCTTACTGCCCATGAATTGCTATGTTAGTCGTAATACGGCCTGCATGTTCGATAAAATTTCCAAACAAAGTAGAATTTTCCTGATTCACTGTTTGTATACTTTCTTGTAGCTACAATAATTAATTTATTAGTATATTGATTAATTATGGCTATTTCGTTAATTGGGTTGTTTGACAAACTATAAATTTACAAGGGTAGCCATAATTGAGTCGGCCGCCCCAGGCTAGTTCGATTGACCCGGGCTGAATACGAACAATCGACAACAGTTGGACTACGTGGGATGCTTACACCCAGTGCCGGTTGCGCCAAGGTTTGCCTAGTCCACCGAACTAGTCTACTAGCTGACAAACCATGTGTGTCCTCCATGTATGTTCACATCTGCTTGAATCTGGAGCACCCCCATACCCTAGAGAGACCTGTTGATAACCGTTAATGATACAATCCTCATGTCTTAGGAGCTGGGCATGGTGGTATGAGACGCTGTGTCCGTGCTGTCGGCCTACGTTGGGTTGATGAGCCTCTTCGTAGTGACCAATGAGAAACCAATAAGGCTATGAGCTTAGTACATCAAACTGTAATTATGCCTCGACCGTTCTACAATTACGTTTGGGTGACGACCCTTACATCATTTGTGGGTGCTCTCCACCATTCGATGGACGGCCTACCCCTGTGCGTCCGGGCTGCATCATCCGGGTCCTGAGTGATTGGTCGGGCCAGTGTTAGCCTCGCATTGATTGATGAGTTATTGTCTAGGTAGTAAACCCTAATATGGATCAAGGATCGCAAGCACAGAGTCATTATGGCCACCCTGGGCCTAACAATCTGGATAAGACTATTCATTATATAGAGATGTTCCGGCTTCTCCAATTTTACTGGATGAATGGACTTAATTAATTCACTTGGCTAACACGAATATTCATCGCATTGCATTAGTTAGGTGTGACGACTTGGGAGTTGAGGTCGCATGATGAGAGAGTGTTGGCCATTTGCGAATAAGGAATTGGAGTCGCTATGAGGGAGTATTAGATTGTGACGACATGCATCATCTCATACAACATACATGTGCATTAACAAGAGTATTTAGGAACTAGGTGTTTAAGTTGCTTTATCATTACTTGTGTTAGTGGAATCGATAACATGTGTAATTTAGTGTTAATGGAACCACTGAGTTGATCACTCATTCTCACTTTGGGCCGGTGTTTTAAAACACTAAAGCACTGTTATAGATGCAAGTACTATAGAGTCCGATGCATTGGAGGAGGCACACACAGACTCGGAGGAGGAGTTCTCATACATCTAGTTACTGAGCGGGCCGCTATAGGTCACCTTAGGGGCAGCGATGAGATTTTGGGCCGATACATTTTGTATTTTGGAACTACATGTATTTTTGCTCGGATGTAGTCTCATACACTTGATATATATTTTTTCTAGTTAGTTGTATTTTGAGTTAAAATCTACATTTAATCCAGGGTACGTTGCATAGTCCATTATAAATCTCTCGAATGCTCACATGCCACCTGCTTCCACAAAGCATAAGTGACACCTGAGGTATCAGGAGTTGAGTATTTACTCGGCTCCCAAAAATTCAGGGCGCTACAAGTTAACTACTGGCCGAGCCTAGCCGAGCTGTGCCAAGCTCGACTTGGATCGACTCGTGTACAGTGTAAATGCTATTGTGTATATCTATCACCCGTTGTGTTGTCAAATTTTGTTGTGCCAAACCATTTAGTATTTGAATCATGCTTTGAGTTGAAGTGATCAAGTTCGTACATTTCAATGTTCTCTGAATCTTCATCGAATTTGCCTACATCTTCAAGTTGAAGTGAAGAATGTTGAAGTTCATGGTTTCAAGCTAAAATTCAAGAACTCAAGTTCAGGTTTGAAGTTCAACTACTGTACGTTAAAGACTCAAGAACTCAAGCGTAACTCAAGCTCAAGTTCAAGTGATCGAATTCAAGCTTCAAGTATAACAAGATATCAAGATTTGAAAGCGAATGATGTTTCATTTGTTCCTACTCACAAACAGGTTTGGATGACCCTAGATTGACCTTAGATTGTGTTATATTCAATGCATATTGTATGTGGGTCATTTCACATGTTTACAAGTCATTTTCTCAACTAGTCTTAGACCTTGTTTGACTAGTCCAAGTATTGGCTCGACCAGTCTAAGAGTTTTCTTGACCAGTCCAAAGTTTGTTGCTAATTTTTAGAATTTTCTGTTGGATTCTCGACCAGTCCAGGAGACTGCTCGACCAGTCGAGAGAACAGTGCTCGACCGGTCGTGCAGGCTCGACTCAAAGTCTAGCAAGCTTTTTTGGTCCCACTCGACCAATCGAGTGCATTTTCTCGACCAATCGATCAGGCCATTCGACTAGTCGAGCAAGCCACTCGACTAGTTAAGTAACGACCTTATCTTATCGCGCCAGAAAATTTAAAATTTTATTGGTCCTTCGACCAGTAGAACCGACCCTTAGACTAGTCGAGTGAACAATATTTTAACCTATAAATAGAGCACAAATTTCAGAGTTTATTCATTCATAAAAGCTAAATCAAGACACCACTCTGAGAGATAAGTTTGTGATATTTTTAAGCTATATTATGCTCATTTTATATTCTCTTTAATTAGCTTTTGTAATTTGATTTTGAGATCTTTATTCCAATTTTATATTAAGAAAGGATTTGTGATTTCCCCTTTCTTGAGATCAAAATCAAATTAAGCTAGCCCAGTTTGATTTAATTAACAATCATTTAGAACTAGAACCTTTTCATTTGTGAGACTGGACATTGAACATCTTCATCTACATCGGATCAGTTCTACCGGGATTCTTCAAGGGAGAATTTCCAGATAAGTACATTTACATTTTGTATATCTCTTTTTGGTTTTTGAGGTTGTGCCAAAAAAAAATCTCTATTTGGTTTTGTCTGAGGTGACACAGAAAATCTCAGAGTGTGGAATTTTTGTGATTGTGTAAGCCCAACTAAAGACACAATTGTGAAGATTTTAAGGTGAACCTAGGAAAACCTTTTTTATAGTGAACGTCGAGGGAGTGGATATTAGGAGTGGAGTAGTTGTGTGGTTGTCTAACAGTTGGTGTACACACAAGCGAACCATTATAATTCTTGGTGTTGTGGTGGATGATTGAATGTGCCAATATGTGTAAATGTTGTAATCTATTTTAAGCATTTATGGTGAATGATATAATTTATTTTTTGCACTTGTGGGAATGTTATAATAACTTAATTTATTTTATTTGCAATTTACTTTGCCTCTTTATTGGTTTGGGTTTTTGATACTTACAAACAATCTAGTAAGGTTATCCTGCCATAAGCCTTTAGTTTTTGGTGTTAGGTTGTCCTTAGAACTAAGTTTGTATCAACCTCTCAAGACTAATACATTTGAGGTTGCTATTTACTTGTCCTTATTTAATATTTGATTGTGTTATCTTTCTTTCAATTCTGCATTTATTTTTTAATTTGGCATAGTCCTGTGGTACCCCGACTGAAATCAATCTTCGAGAAATACTTCGCCCCTCTCAACTGATCGAACAGATCATCTATCCTGGGCAAAGGATACTTGTTCTTCACCGTGACCTGGTTCAACCTACGGTAATCAATACATAACCGTAGCGACCCGTCCTTCTTCTTCACAAATAGCACAGGTGCTCCCCAAGGAGACACACTAGGTCGTATAAAACCCTTCTCTACAAGCTCGTCAATCTGTTTCCACAGCTCCTCCATCTCGCATGGAGGCATACGATAAGTCGGCAATGAGATGGGCGTCGCACCAGGCGTAAGATCAATTGTAAAATCAATTTCACGCCGAGGAGGTAAACCAGGGATAGTCTTAAACACACCAACAAATTCCCGAACCACCGGCGTACCCACCAATGTCGGACCATCAATCGGCACAAGTAAAGCAGCATAACAATCAACACGGCAGGGCCAACTGACCTGCAGTGGAAACGTGAAAGCTGTGCCATCAGGTCCATAGGCAGTCACGATACGAGTATCGCAATCTATCTCCGCCCTCATCTTGGCGAGCCAATCCATACCAAGGATAACGTCGTAGTGTCATAGTGGAGCAACAATGAGGTCGACGAGCACTGTGCTGCTACCCAAAACTATCGAGCAACCCTCGTATAACTGTGTGACATCCGAGAAGGTCCCAGTGGCTGTAGTGAGTCTCATCCCCTTAGTGGGAATAGTACGCAAAGATAGACGTTTAACCGCCCCACAAGAAATAATAGAAGTAGTGGACCCAGTGTCTACCAATAAGGAAACGGAAGTACCATGAATGTAAGCCGTACCCTCAAAAGCCGTCGGTGCCAAAATCGACGTCTCAGGTGCCTCAGCAACAAGCGTACGTACCCGATCCTGCTGCTGACGGTTCGGCTGAGGAGCCAAGGGGCGTTGTGGCGGCCTGAAGCGCGACACAGGAGGTCGGAAGGAAGGATGTGCAGGAGCAGTCTATAGCGGTGGAGCTGATATGGCCTGTGGGTAAGGGCGATCCAACCTCTGCGGTGGTGCAAATCCGCTAGCCCTCATACGCGAGAAGCAACTCTCAGCAGGATGTCCCGGTTTCCCGCAATACATGCAGGTCACAATCGGGCGTCTCACAGGAACTACTGGTGCCGCAGCCCTGTGAGGTGAATCGGCACGAGGCCTCTTGCCTAGAGTAGGCCTGCTCTGTAAATCCTGTCGTGGCCTCGCAACTATACCACCACGAGATCGGGCCAACCGGTCCACATCCTGTATAAAAAATTCACCATCAACCGAGTACACTCTGTACGGTTACTCGACTGTGGATACACATTACATGTGAAAATGTGGTGGAGCAAATGGAAGTCATCCGTCATCTTCGTCGATGGAAGGCAGTTTCCTCGCGTCCAAGAGACCCGTCGACCACAAAGGTATCGCGTACGGCGGTCCCTTTCTCGCGCACTCCTGGAGAAGTCGTTGTTTGGAAGCACTTCACCACGCGAGATGTTCAGGAGTTGTGCCACCTCAGCCACAGTAACCATACGCCTTATGCCCCTCACAGAGATAGTGAACTGAAGCGGCTCCAACGATGGGTCTATGATATGAGCGTAGAAGGCACGAACCGTGTTCTCACATGAGGGAGACTCGCCTTCAAATATAGGACCCCATCCGACGACATCCACCAAATGGTCCATCATCGGGTGTGTTCCAAACATCCCTTCATCCACGTGAGCTTCAAACACGACCTTACAGTTAGCAAAACGACCGTATTCGAAACCGATCGGTAGTGCATCCCTAAGCGGCAGTTGGGGATCCAGGTCTCGCTTCGACCTATACTCCCGAACGGTGCTAGTGCCGGCCCCATCGTCAGATCTTCTTCGGGAATGGGCTGGCCTACTTGGGCCAGCATCATCAGCTGCGGTCTTCCTCTTTCCCATGAGAGATAGGATGGAGGAAATGGAGAACATAGCCACCACAACACCAAAGAGGGCCATGGAAAAATGACGAAATAAGGGAAAAGGGGCTGATTTCTTTGATCCTCCACAAGCAACGGTTCCAATAGGTGTAGAAGAGACACTAGGGGCAGGAAATGAAGAAGGAATAAAAGGAAAATGGAATGGGTTAGGAGGTTACCCGATTTTGAGCTCCAAATGGGTGATATAAGAGCTCCAACGTGAGAAAAAAAGGAAAAGGAGGAGGCTAGGGCTGCTGCGGACGGTTGGAGTGGGTGGTTTATGAAAGAAAATGGAGGATTTGTAAGATTTGGGGGAATGGGTTGAGGGAAAAAAAATGAAAATGGGGGTTTGAGCATTTGGAAGGGGTGAAAGGAGAGAGAGGGGCGCTCCAGCCCCCAAAATCCCAAACCCCAGCCAAAACCGCATGTGCTAGGGGGTAGGGGAGGTCAGGCCGACCAGTCCCAGGCCCGGCCCACCACCGGCCGAGCCACCGGATGGCGGCGTGCCGCGATGACCGCGGCGCCGCTGCGGTCCACCTTGGCCGGAGCCGCGCCGCCGCGGTGGGGCCATGTTCCCCATGGTCCCAAGGTGCCAATTGCACCCTGGTTCGACCCTGGGTCCCTTTGGATTTAAGTGGGGAGGCCCCTGACTCGATTCGGTTCCAGATCGGGTGTTTCCGAGAAATTTCAGATCTGGACTGATTTTTTTCTGATTTTCTTAACTACTGGATTGGGTGGATAGGGATCTAGACACGTCAATAGACGCTCTAGAAGTGATTTGGACTAGACTCGTGCGACCAGGATCGAGCACGGACTCGATCAAAACGCGCGTTTTCGACGAACTTCGCCAAATGGCGAAATCGGACATCCTAGGATTGTTTTTAAAATTTTTCTCGCACCCTCCTAGGTTGTAATGCGTCAGCGTACGTAATGGGAACATAACTCAGGTCCGGTTTAATCAAAATCATGCTCTGATACCAACTTGTAACGCCCTGAAATTCGGGGGTCGAGTATGAACTCAACTCCCGAGTTCCAACGCATCACTTATGCAACTTACATAATGATGGTTAAATGTTGTCTGAGTTAGAACAATAAACATGAATGAGATTATGCCAAAAACAGTAATTCATACTCCAGTTCAGTTGTATAAAGGCAAGCGGAAGACTGAAATTGTATATTTAAGGTATGTAAAGAAACAAAACTTTTTGTGAACACCAGAGTATGAACACTAACTGAGTACCCAAATACAAGTACTATTTCTGAGTCAAAAAATCAAAATACAATCTAAAAGATGAGTCCTGAAGTCCCCGCGATGCAGTCGGCCTAAGCATAGCCGTCAGAGTACTGCATAAATGAGAACTCATCCTGGTCCTCGTCGAAATCGGGCTCCGGCTCCTGAACCGTCGCGCCGTCTATACCTGTAACAGAGTCTGGTTGGTGTTGCAAACACCGTCCCGTAACGTGGGAGTGAGTAGCTAACTCAGTGGAACAATAAAGCATAGGTTAACATGTTATCAATTCAATCAAGCAGTAATGATAAAGCAGTACAAATCAAACAAGTTTAACTACTCTTGATAAATGCAAGAATGAAATGACATGATGATGTATGCCCTTGCCAAACCACCCTCATGCGACAACATCTTACGTTCGCGAATGCATAACTCCCTCAGTGCCCCACATCTACTAGGCACATGCGGTGCAATGATGCGCATGATTTCCGAGTTGTTATTAGTCCGTTTCAAACAGCAATATTGGGAAACTAAGGTACCTCCCTTGTATCATTCCCAAACATGATCCATTCTAGGGTCGTCAGTCCTAGTTAATCTCATACGATATTATGGTTTGAGAGGCGTAGCGAAGGCATCACAAAGGGCTCGTCACCCGTCACGGATACAGATCTCACCGTATGCGGCTCAATTGCTGACCGTCAGCTCGAGTACAGGTCTCACCGTACTCAGCTCAATCACTAGCCGTCAGCTCGTATACAGGTCTCACCGTACTCGGCTCAACTCATACTCTAGTTGCTGTGATAGACTCGTCGCCAATCACAGACCTTGGATTATACTCGAAGATACTACAGAGGACTCGTCGCCCGTCAGTACGAGTACAGGTCTCACTGTACTCGGCTCTCGCCGTAAGTATTGACGGCTCGAATACAGTGTTCCATACCACCGTATTCGGCTCACGAGTTTGGGTTGCTCAATGGTCACTACGGGGAGGCACATAGCCCCAGCATAGGCCGACAGCTCGGCCACGGTGTCCCATACCACCATGTCCGGCTCATGAGTCTTAGCGGATCGAGGTACCATGGTTAGCGGGATTGCCACTGGTAAGTTTGGTACCCTAGGTTCAAACAGTAATGACCAGACATGGTGAACACACATTCGACATATCGGGTTAATTGACGAGCCTGACTAGCTCGAGCGCACAACAAGTTGGGCGATGTGAAGCGCAAAAGCACTCCGTGTGGTCAACCACTATCGGCAATCGAAGTACGACTCGGGTTTGTCAGACACATCCATTGTGGTGACATGAATCTCAGCCACAATCTCAAGTCTGGTACCGAATGTTTGGACTATAGACTTAGTCCCAAACTCAAACAGTTCTCATCAATAGCATGTGGAGTTAAGCATGATAAACAAAGTAACACAAACATGCTAGGAGGCATGTCATAAAGCATGTTATAAAGCATGATATAAAGCATGTTATAAAGCATGTAATAGAGCACTATACAGATAGGGATACAAATACATATACATCATATGTGAGTGGTTGTAGTAAACAACCACATGGAGGAAATCCTACATGTCTCTAAGGTAGTCGAGAATTCCATCTCAGCACCGACCTACGGTGCAAACATCCAAGCATTTACTCTCACAAGCATTTACACAAACACTTGGAGTATGCTATTTCAACATACATGACGTATATTAGTAAAACATGTATTAGGGCTATTCTTTCGCTAAGCTAACATTTTATCCACGTATATCGTAATCATACAGCAAATAATCATGACAATTGCGTTTCCAAAATTTACACGTATACGATATTTCTAGAATACACAATTTCAACATACGTAGTATTTACAAGTGAACATGTATTACGGCGATTTTTTTCGCCAAGAAATTAATTTATACGCACATAATATATTTATACAACAATTAATCATGACAAACATATCGCTAAAATATACACGTATACGGTACTTCTTACAATACCATATTTCTACATACATGGTGTATATTAGTAAACATGTATTTAGGCGAACCGTTTCGCCAAATGAGTATTTTATCCATACATCATATATCCATACGACAAATAAACATGTCAAATACATTTTCAAAAAAAATACGTATACGGTATTTTATACGAATACCTAGAGTATGTGAAATTCCAAATTCTACAATTCTAATCGAAACAGAAAATGGAAAGCACTTTGTACATGTGCAATTGCATACAGATCATGAATCTACCATTATCGGACATTGAAAGCGTTGAAAACCGTAACCTATACACCTAAAGTCCTCACCTTTCACCTTGGAATCTCAACGAATTAGCAAGGTTGGATGAGCTTCTGTATTCGGGAGTTTTCTAGCCTAAGGAGTGAAATCAGTTAGCTATTTCACAACCTAAAGCCTATACACCTCAAATCAGATCTAGGGTTAGGGTTTCTCACCTTAAAAGGAGTCGGTGACGCCGGAAAAACGTCAAGGAAGGGGTGGTGCAGCCCGTTGGATGATCTACAACAGTAGGAGGAAAATTCTCCCACAAATCCCAAGCTTTTCTCTCCTTTTTTTCTCTCTCTCTAGGGTTTTATCCCAAATTCGTATGGCTGTGAGAGGGGCTGTTCTAAGGCCCTTATATAGCCAAAAACCTCCCCGGAATAGACTCCGGTTCAAGAGGTACGACTATTATAGGTATTTCGGCACTTTTCCAGCTCAAAAGAGTGTTTCTGGCGGCCCCCCTTGAGCCAAACGTCAGACTTAAGCTCACAACTCATGGATCTACGTGGGATTACGTTTTCGACTCGATCGGATTCCCAGATCACACGGGGCGGACCACTTTCAGTTCAACGGTCAGTGGGCCACGATCCGAAATTCCAAGTACATGTAAATGTTCCTGAAATTTTTCCTGATCCGAGGGTGTAATTTGGTCTGATTCCGACGGTCTGGTTGCTTAATACTGATCCGCAACCGAATGGTGCCAGATCACTATTCCAGATATTTATTTTGTAAAGGAAAGAGTGATTTTCATACTCCCTCACTCCGGACTCAAGCAAATAGCCGTGGGACATCGACTGGACCTGATTTCCGAGGTGGTTGTCAAGCCCAGTGAGGTGGTCCTAGTTCCTTAACTTCGTTTGAATCGGACTTCCGATGTGCGGTCTAGACCTAATGCAAAGTTTCATTTCATTCCCGAGAGCAGCCGGAAAATGAGTTTGATCCTAAACTTTAGGGTAACCTAGAGTCAATTATTTGGCAAGTTTTGGGTCTTGCAGATCGTATTTAAAGCGATCCCAACGGATTTCATGGCTAATCGAGTTTTGCACTTAGTTAACTTTGTTAAATTTCCATAGGATTTAATCCTAATTGATTTCTGGTCGAGGTGGTACTCGAGCCAAAGTACGAAAATTTACGGGTCGTTACAATCTACCCCCCTTAAACAAAAATTTCGTCCTCAAAATTTATACCTTTTCGTATTCCTCGAGAATCTGAGGGTAGTTCTTCCTGACCTCGGCCTCAGTCTCCCAAGTAGCTTCCTCCTCGGAATGATGTGTCCATAGTACCTTCACAAGTGGAATGACCTTGCTACGCAGTACCTGCTCCTTCCTGTCAAGGATACGCGTCGGGCGCAACTCATACGTAGCATCCTCGCTCAGCTGTACCTGCTCCCATCTGATGATATGCGAAGGATCAGGAACGTACTTCTTCAGCATAGAGACATGAAATACGTTGTGTACAGATGCTAGTGGCGTGGGCAAAGCGAGACGATACGCCACATCACCCACTCGATCCAGTATCTGAAATGGACCGATAAACCTCGGTGTGAGTTTCCCCTTCTTTCCAAACCGAAGGACTCCCTTCATAGGGGAAACTCGAAGGAACACATGATCCCCGACCTCGAACTCAAGCGGTCGCCGCCTCGTATCGGCGTAACTCTTCTGCCTGCTCTGTGCTGTAAGTAGTCGACGCCTGATAATGTCGACCTTCTCTGTAGTCGCCTGTACCAACTCCGGGCCAATCAGACTACGCTCGCCAACCTCAGCCCAACAGTGCGGTGCTCTACAAGGACGACCATATAGGGCCTCATATGGCGCCATACCAATAGTCGCCTGGAAGCTGTTGTTGTAGGCGAACTCTGCGTACGGAAGACAGTCATCCCAGCTGTCCTTGAAGTCCAACACACATGCCCGCAACATATCCTCCAGAATCTGGTTCACCCGCTCTGTCACGCCCATCGTCTGAGGATGGAATGCCGTACTGAACTTCAACTTCACACCCATCGCCTCCTGGATACGAGTCCAGAAGATGGATGTGAACCGAGTGTCTCTGTCCGACATGATCTCCAACAGAACACCATGCAGACGGACGATCTCTCTGATGTACAATCTAGCCAGCTCGTCTGCAGAGTTCGTAACTCTGATAGGGAGGAAATGGGCCGATTTAGTCAACCGGTCCACAATCACCCAAATGGAATCGTGTCCCTTCCTCGTCTTCGGCAGCCCTGATATGAAATCCATGGAGATGAAGTCCCACTTCCACTCTGCTATGGGCATGTGCTGAAGCAGTCCAGGAGGTCGACGATGTTCTGCCTTGACCTGCTGGCACGTCAGACATCGAGACACATACTCAGTGATGTGGGCCTTCATGTTATCCCACCAATTCGTCCGTCTCATATCCCGGTACATCTTCGTGCTACCAGGATGCATCGCAAGCTTCGAGTTATGGGCAGACTAAAGAAGCTCGCGTCTCAAGTCGGGCACATCAGGAACCCATAGGCGGCCACGAAATCGCAGACCCCCATCAGAACCAACTCTCCACTCGGAGTCCTCGGCGTCGCTAGCTTGCTCTTGAAGCTCAGACAACCGCATATCGCCCTCCTGGGCCACAACAATCCTGTCGTCAATAAGTGGCCGCACCTGAACGTGCGCAACACACTCAAATGGCTCTTCCACAGTGAGTCTCTGTTCGAAGTCCCGTACGAACTCGACCATGTTCCACTCAGCTATCATCAATGGTGCCACAAATGCTATCGTCTTCTTGCGGCTCAATGCGTCTGCCACAAGGTTCGCCTTGCCAGGATGGTAGGAAACCTCGAACTTGAAGTCCTTCAAAGTCTCCATACATCGGCGTTGTCTCATATTCAAGTCTCGCTGTGTGAATATGTACTTAAGGCTCTTGTGGTCGCAGAAAAGCTCGAACTCCTCTCCGTAGAGGTAATGTCCCCAGAGCTTCAATGCAAAGATGACGGCTGCTAACTCCAGGTCATGTGTAGGGTAATTCTCCTTGTGCTTCCTTAATTATCTCGAGGCATACGAAATCACCCTATCCTTCTGCATCAGGACACAACCCAAACCAACGCGAGACGCGTCAGTATATATCGTGTATTTCTCCCCTTACTCTGGCAATACTAGCACAAGGGCGGACATCAACTTGTCCTTCAGCTCCTTAAAAGCTGCCTCCGCCTTCTCATTCCAGGTGAACTTCAAGTCCTTCCGGGTCAACTGAGACAATGGTCTGGTAATCTTCGAGAAGTCTCGAATGAAGCGCCTGTAATACCCAGCCAGACCAAGAAAACTCCTTACCTCGATAATCGATTCAGGCTGCTGCCAATCCTGAACCGCGGCTACCTTAGCAAGGTCCACTGCTATCCCATCCTTGGACACTACATGTCCGAGGAACTTAACTTTCTCATGCCAGAAGTCGCACTTCTTGTACTGTGCGAACAACTGGTTCTTCTCCAGCGTACCCAACACCGCTCTCAAGTGCTCCTCGTGCTCCTCCCGACTCGTAGAGTATATCAAAATGTCATCAATAAAGACAATGACGAATCGGTATAGGAAGGGCTGAAATACCCGGTTCATCAGATCCATGAACACGGCTGGTGCGTTCGTAAGGCTGAACGACATCACTAGAAACTCATAATGCTCAAAGCACGTCCTGAAGGCTGTCTTCTGCACGTCCTCATCTCTCACGCGCAACTGGTGGTACCCCGACTGAAATCAATCTTCGAGAAATACTTCGCCTCTCTCAACTGATCGAACAGATCATCTATCCTGGGCAAAGGATACTTGTTCTTCACCGTGACCTGGTTCAACCTACGGTAATCAATACATAACCGTAGCGACCCGTCCTTCTTCTTCACAAATAGCACAGGTGCTCCCCAAGGAGACACACTAGGTCGTATAAAACCCTTCTCTACAAGCTCGTCAATCTGTTTCCGCAGCTCCTCCATCTCGCATGGAGGCATACGATAAGTCGGCAATGAGATGGGCGTCGCACCAGGCGTAAGATCAATCGTAAAATCAATTTCACGCCGAGGAGGTAAACCAGGGATAGTCTTAAACACACCAACAAATTCCTGAACCACCGGCGTACCCTCCAATGTCGGACCATCAATCGGCACAAGTAAAGCAGCATAACAATCAACACGGCAGGGCCAACTAACCTGCACTGGAAACGTGAAAGCTGTGCCATCAAGTCCATAGGCAGTCACGATTCGAGTATCGCAATCTATCTTCGCCCTCATCTTGGCGAGCTAATCCATACCAAGGATAACGTCGTAGTGCCATAGTGGAGCAACAATGAGGTCGACGAGCACTGTGCTGCTACCCAAAACTATCGAGCATAACTGTCTGACATCCGAGAAGGTCCCAGTGGCCGTAGTGAGTCTCATCCCCTTAGTGGGAATAGTACGCAAAGATAGACGTTTAACCGCCCCACAAGAAATAATAGAAGTAGTGGACCCAGTGTCCACCAATAAGGAAACGGAAGTACCATGAATGTAAGCCGTACCCTCAAAAGCCGTCGGTGCCAAAATCGACCTCTCAGGTGCCTCAGCAACAAGCGTACGTACCCGAGCCTGCTGCGACGGTTCGGCTGAGGAGCCAAGGGGCGCTGTGGCGGCCTGAAGCGCGACACAGGAGGTCGGAAGGAAGGATGTGCAGGAGCAGTCTATAGCGGTGGAGCTGATATGGCCTGTGGGTAAGGGCGATCCAACCTTTGCGGTGGTGCAAATCCGCTAGCCCTCATACGCGAGAAGCAACTCTCAGCAGGATGTCCCGGTTTCCCGCAATACGTACAGGTCACAATCGGGCGTCTCACAGGAACTACTGGTGCCACGGCCCTGGGAGGTGAATCGGCACGAGGCCTCTTGCCTAGAGTAGGCCTGCTCTGTAAATCCTGTCGTGGCCTCGCAACTATAGCACGACGAGATCGGGCCAACTGGTCCACATCCTGTATAAAAAATTCACCATCAATCGAGTACACTCTGTACGGTTACTCGACCGTGGACAAACATTACATGTGAAAATGTGGTGGAGCAAATGGAAGTCATCCATCATCTTCGTCGATGGAAGGCAGTTTCCTCGCGTCCAAGAGACCCGTCGACCACAAAGGTATCGCGTACGGCGGTCCCTTTCTCGCGCACTCCTGGAGAAGTCGTTGTTTGGAAGCACTTCACCACGCGAGATGTTCAGGAGTCGTGCCACCTCAGCCACAATAACCGTACGCCTTATGCCCCTCACAGAGATAGTGAACTGAAGCGGCTCCAATGATGGGTCTATGATATGAGCGTAGAATGCGCGAACCGTGTTCTCACATGCGGGAGACTCGCCTTCAAATATAGGACCCCATCCGACGACATCCACCAAATGGTCCATCATCGGGTGTGTTCCAAACATCCCTTCATCCATGTGAGCTTCAAACACGACCTTACGGTTAGCAAAACGACCGTATTCGAAACCGATCGGTAGTGCATCCCTGAGCGGCAGTTGGGGATCCAGGTCTCGCTTCGACCTATACTCCCGAACGGTGCTAGTGCCGGCCCCATCGTCAGATCTTCTTCGGGAATGGGCTGGCCTACTTGGGCCAGCATCATCAGCTGCGGTCTTCCTCTTTCCCATGAGAGATAGGATGGAGGAAATGGAGAACATAGCCACCACAACACCAAAGAGGGCCATGGAAAAATGACGAAATAAGGGAAAAGGGGCTGATTTCTTTGATCCTCCACAAGCAACGGTTCCAATAGGTGTAGAAGAGATACTAGGGGCAGGAAATGAAGAAGGAATAAAAGGAAAATGGAATGGGTTAGGAGGTTACCCGATTTTGAGCTCCAAATGGGTGATATAAGAGCTTCAACATGAGAAAAAAAGGAAAGGAGGAGGCTAGGGCTATTGTGGACGGTTGGAGTGGGTGGTTTATGGAAGAAAATGGAGGATTTGTAAGATTTGGGGGAATGGGTTGAGGGAAAAAAATGAAAATGGGGGTTTGGGCGTTTGGAAGGGGTGAAATGAGAGAGAGGGGTGCTCCAGCCCCCAAAATCCCAAACCCCAGCCAAAACCGCACGTGCCAGGGGGTAGGGGAGGTCGGGCCGACCAGTCCCAAGCCCGGCCCACCACCGGCCGAGTCTCCGGACGGCGGCGTGCCGTGATGACCGCGGCGCCGCCGCACTCTGCCTTGGCCGGAGCCGTGCCGCCGCTGTGGGGCCATGTTCCCCATGGTCCCAAGGTGCCAATTGCACCCTCGTTCGACCCTGGGTCCCTTTGGATTTAAGTGGGGAGGCCCCCGACTCGATTCGGTTCCAGATCGGGTGTTTCCGAGAAATTTCAGATATGGACTGATTTTTTTCTGATTTTCTTAACTGCTGGATTGGGTGGATAGGGATCTAGACACGTCAATAGACGGTCTAGAAGTGATTTGGACTAGACTCGTGCGACCAGGATCGAGCACGGACTCGATCAAAACGCGCGTTTTCGACGAACTTCGCCAAATGGTGAAATCGGACATCCTAGGATTGTTTTTAAAATTTTTCTCGCACCCTCGTAGGTTGTAATGTGTCAGCGTACGTAATGGAAACATAACTCAGGTCCAGTTTAATCAAAATCATGCTCTGATACCAACTTGTAACGCCCTGAAATTCGGGGGTCGAGTATGAACTCAACTCCCGAGTTCCAACGCATCACTTATGCAACATACATAATGATGGTTAAATGTTGTCTGAGTTAGAACAATAAACATGAATGAGATTATGCCAAAAACAGTAATTCATACTCCAGTTCAGTTGTATAAAGGCAAGCGGAAGACTGAAATTGTATATTTAAGGTATGTAAAGAAACAAAACTTTTTGTGAACACCAGAGTATGAACACTAACTGAGTACCCAAATACAAGTACTATTTCTGAGTAAAAAAAAATCAAAATACATTCTAAAAGATGAGTCCTGAAGTCCCCGCAATGCAGTCGGCCTAAGCATAGTCGTCAGAGTACTGCATAAATGAGAACTCATCCTGGTCCTCGTCGAAATCGGGCTCCGGCTCCTAAACCGTCGCGCCGTCTATACCTGTAACAGAGTCTGGTTGGTATTGCAAACACCGTCCCGTAACGTGGGAGTGAGTAGCTAACTCAGTGGAACAATAAAGCATAGGTTAACATGTTATCAATTCAATCAAGCAGTAATGATAAAGCAGTACAAATCAAACAAGTTTAACTACTCTTGATAAATGCAAGAATGAAATGACATGATGATGTATGCCCTTGCCAAACCACCCTCATGCGACAACATCTTACGTTCGCGAATGCATAACTCCCTCAATGCCCCACATCTACTAGGCACATGCGGTGCAATGATGCGAATGATTTCCGAGTTGTTATTAGTCCGTTTCAAACAGCAATATTGGGAAACTAAGGTACCTCCCTTGTATCATTCCCAAACATGATCCATTCTAGGGTCGTCAGTCTTAGTTAATCTCATACGATATTATGGTTTGAGAGGCGTAGCGAAGGCATCACAAAGGGCTCGTCACCTGTCAGCACGGATAAAGATCTCGCCGTATGCGGCTCAATTGCTGACCGTCAGCTCGAGTACAGGTCTCACCGTACTCGGCTCAATCACTAGCCGTCAGCTCGAATACAGGTCTCACCGTACTCGGCTCGACTCATACTCTAGTTGCTGTGATAGACTCGTCGCCAATCACAGACCTTGGAGTATACTCGAAGATACTACAGAGGACTCGTCGCCCGTCAGCACGAGTACAGGTCTCACCGTACTTGGCTCTCGCCGTAAGTATCGACGGCTCGAATACAGTGTCCCATACCACCGTATTCGGCTCACTAGTTTGGGTTGCTCAATGGTCACTACGGGGAGGCACATGGCCCCAGCATAGGCCGACAGCTCGGCCACGGTGTCCCATACCACCATGTCCGGCTCATGAGTCTTAGCGGATCGAGGTACCATGGTTAACGGGATTGCCACTGGTAAGTTTGGTACCCTAGGTTCAAACAGTAATGACCAGACATGGTGAACACACATTCGACATATCGGGTTAATTGACGAGCCTGACTAGCTCGAGCGCACAACAAGTTGGGCGATGTGAAGCGCAAAAGCACTCCGTGTGGCCAACCACTATCGCCAACCGAAGTACGACTCGGGTTCGTCAGACACATCCATTGTGACGACATGAATCTCAGCCACAATCTGAAGTCTGGTACCGAATGTTTGGACTATAGACATAGTCCCAAACTCAAATAGTTCTCATCAATAACATGTGGAGTTAAGCATGATAAACAAAGTAACACAAACATGCTAGGAGGCATGTCATAAAGCATGTTATAAAGCATGATATAAAGCATGTTATAAAGCATGTAATAGAGCACTATACAGATAGGGATACAAATACATATACATCATATGTGAGTGGTTGTAGTAAACAACCACATGGAGGAAATCCTACATGTCTCTAAGGTAGTCGAGAATTCCATCTCAGCACCGACCTACGGTGCAAACATCCAAGCATTTACTCTCACAAGCATTTACACAAACACTTGGAGTACGCTATTTCAACATACATGACGTATATTAGTAAAACATGTATTAGGGCTATTCTTTCGCTAAGCTAGCATTTTATCCGCGTATATCGTAATCATACAGCAAATAATCATGACAATTGCGTTTCCAAAATTTACACGTATACGATATTTCTAGAATACACAATTTCAACATACGTAGTATTTACAAGCGAACATGTATTACGGCGATTTTTTTCACCAAGAAATTAATTTATACGCACATAATATATTTATACAACAATTAATCATGACAAACACATCGCTAAAATATACACGTATACGGTACTTCTTATAGTACCGTATTTCTACATACATGGTGTATATTAGTAAACATGTATTTAGGCGAACCCTTTCGCCAAATGAGTATTTTATCCATACATCATATATCCATACGACAAATAAACATGTCAAATACATTTCCAAAAAAAATACGTATATGGTATTTTATACGAATACCTAGAGTATGTGAAATTTCAAATTCTACAATTCTAATCGAAACAGAAAACGGAAAGCACTTTGTACATGTGCAATTGCATACAGATCATGAATCTACCATTATCGGACATTGAAAGCATTGAAAACCGCAACCTATACACCTAAAGTCCTCACCTTTCACCTTGGAATCTCAACGAATCAGCAAGGTTGGATGAGCTTCTGTATTCGGGAGTTTTCTAGCCTAAGGAGTGAAATCGGTTAGCTATTTCACAACCTAAAGCCTATACACCTCAAATCAGATCTAGGGTTAGGGTTTCTCACCTTAAAACGGAGTCGGTGACGCCGGAAAAACGTCAAGGAAGGGGTGGTGCAGCCCGTTGGATGATCTACAACAGTAGGAGGAAAATTCTCCCACAAATTCCAAGCTTTTCTCTCCTTTTTCTCTCTCTCTCTCTAGGGTTTATCCCAAATTCGCATGGCTGTGAGAGGGGCTGTTCTAAGGCCCTTATATAGCCAAAAACCTCCCCGGAATAGACTCCGGTTCAAGAGGTACGACTATTATAGGTATTTCGGCACTTTTCCAGCTCAAAAGAGTGTTTCTGGCGGCCCCCCTTGAGCCAAACGTCAGACTTAAGCTCACAACTCATGGATCTACGTGGGATTACGTTTTCGACTCGATCGGATTCCCAGATCACACGGGACGGACCACTTTCAGTTCAACGGTCAGTGGGCCACGATCCGAAATTCCAAGTACATGTAAATGTTCCTGAAATTTTTCCTGATCCGAGGGTGTAATTTGGTCTGATTCCGACGGTCTGGTTGCTTAATACTGATCCGCAACCGAATGGTGCCAGATCACTATTCCAGATATTTATTTTGTAAAGGAAAGAGTGATTTTCACACTCCCTCACTCCGGACTCAAGCGAATAGCCGTGGGACATCGACTGGACCTGATTTCCGAGGTGGTTGTCAAGCCCAGTGAGGTGGTCCTAGTTCCTTAACTTCGTTTGAATCGGACTTCCGAGGTGGTCTAGACCTAATACAAAGTTTCATTTCATTCCCGAGAGCAGCCGGGAAAGGAGTTTGATCCTAAACTTTAGGGTAACCTAGAGTCAATGATTTGGCAAGTTTTGGGTCTTGCAGATCGTATTTAAAGCGATCCCAACGGATTTCATGGCTAATCGAGTTTTGCACTTAGTTAACTTTGTTAAATTTCCATAGGATTTAATCCTAATTGATTTCTGGTCGAGGTGGTACTCGAGCCAAAGTACGGAAATTTACGGGTCGTTACAATCTACCCCCTTTAAACAAAAATTTCGTCCTCGAAATTTATACCTTTTCGTATTCCTCCAGAATCTGAGGGTAGTTCTTCCTGACCTCGCCCTCAGTCTCCCAAGTAGCTTCCTCCTCGGAATGATGTGTCCATAGTACCTTCACAAGTGGAATGACCTTGCTACGTAGTACCTGCTCCTTCCTGTCAAGGATACGCATCGGGCGCAACTCATACGTAGCATCCTCGCTCAGCTGTACCTGCTCCCATCTGATGATATGCGAAGGATCAGGAGCGTACTTCTTCAGCATAGAGACATGAAATACGTTGTGTACAGATGCTAGTGGCATGGGCAAAGCGAGACGATACGCCACATCACCCACTCGATCCAGTATTTGAAATGGATCGATAAACCTCGGTATGAGTTTCCCCTTCTTCCCAAACCGAAGGACTCCCTTCATAGGGAAAACTCGAAGGAACACATGATCCCCGACCTCGAACTCAAGCGGTCGCCGCCTCGTATCGGCGTAACTCTTCGCCGCTTTCAGTGTCTTTGTAAGTAGTCGACGCCTGATAATGTCTACCTTCTCTGTAGTCGCTTGTACCAACTCCGGGCCAATCAGACTACGCTCGCCAACCTCAGCCCAACAGTGCGGTGCTATACAAGGACGACCATATAGGGCCTCATATGGCGCCATACCAATAGTCGCCTGGAAGCTGTTGTTGTAGGCGAACTCTGCGTACGGAAGACAGTCATCCCAGCTGTCCTTGAAGTCCAACATACATGCCCGCAACATATCCTCCAGAATCTGGTTCACCCGCGCTGTCTGCCCATCAGTCTGAGGATGGAATGCCGTACTGAACTTCAACTTCACACCCATCGCCTCCTAGATACGAGTCCAGAAGATGGATGTGAACCGAGTGTCTCTGTCCGACACGATCTCCAGTGGAACACCATGCAGACGGACGATCTCTCTGATGTACAATCTAGCCAGCTCGTCTGCAGAGTTCGTAACTTTGATAGGGAGGAAATGGGCCGATTTAGTCAACCGGTCCACAATCACCCAAATGAAATCGTGTCCCTTCCTCGTCTTCGGCAGCCCTGATATGAAATCCATGGAGATGAAGTCCCATTTCCACTCCGCTATGGGCATGGGCTGAAGCAGTCCAGGAGGTCGGCGATGTTCTGCCTTGACCTGCTGGCACGTCAGACATCGAGACACATACTCAGCGATGTGGGCCTTCATGTTATCCCACCAATACGTCCGTCTCATATCCCGGTACATCTTCGTGCTACCAGGATGCATCGCAAGCTTCGAGTTATGGGCAGACTCGAGAAGCTCGCGTCTCAAGTCGGGCACATCAGGAACGCATAGGCGGCCATGAAATCGCAGACCCCCATCAGAACCAACTCTCCACTCGGAGTCCTCGGCGTCGCTAGCTTGCTCTCGAAGCTCAGACAGCCGCATATCGCCCTCCTGGGCCACAACAATCCTGTCGTCAATAAGTGGCCGCGCCCGAACGTGCGCAACACACTCAAATGGCTCCTCCACAGTGAGTCTCTGCTCGAAGTCCTATACGAACTCGACCATGTCCCACTCAGCTATCATCAATGGTGCCGCAAATGCTATCGTCTTCTTGCGGCTCAACGCGTCTGCCACAAGGTTTGCCTTGCCAGGATGGTAGGAAACCTCGAACTTGAAGTCCTTCAAAGTCTCCATCCATCGGCGTTGTCTCATATTCAAGTCTCGCTGTGTGAATATGTACTTAAGGCTCTTGTGGGCGCAGAAAAGCTCGAACTCCTCTCCATAGAGGTAATGTCTCCAGAGCTTCAATGCAAAGATGACGGCTGCCAACTCCAGGTCATGTGTAGGGTAATTCTCCTCGTGCTTCCTTAATTGTCTCGAGGCATACGAAATCACCCTATCCTTCTGCATCAGGACACAACCCAAACCAACGCGAGACGCGTCAGTATATATCGTGTATTTCTCCCCTTGCTCGACAATACTAAGCATAGGGCGGACGTCAACTTGTCCTTCAACTCCTTAAAAGCTGCCTCCGCCTTCTCATTCTAGGCGAACTTCAAGTCCTTCCGGGTCAACTGAGACAATGGTCTGGCAATCTTCGAGAAGTCCCGAATGAAGCGCCTGTAGTACCCAGCCAGACCAAGGAAACTCCTTACCTCGGTAACCGATTCAGGCTGCTGCCAATCCTGAACCGCGGCTACCTTAGTAAGGTCCACTGCTATCCCATCCTTGGACACTACATGTCCGAGGAACTTAACTTCCTCCTGCCAGAAGTCGCACTTCTTGTACTGTGCGAACAACTGGTTCTTCTCCAGTGTACCCAACACCGCTCTCAAGTGCTCCTCGTACTCCTCCCGACTCGTAGAGTATATCAAAATGTCATCAATAAAGACAATGACGAATCGGTATAGGAAGGGCCGAAATACCCGGTTCATCAGATCCATGAACACGGCTGATGCGTTCGTAAGGCCGAACGACATCACTAGAAACTCATAGTGCCCAAAGCACGTCCTGAAGGCTGTCTTCTGCACGTCCTCATCTCTCACGCGCAACTGGTGGTACCCCGACTGAAATCAATCTTCGAGAAATACTTCACCCCTCTCAACTGATCGAACAGATCATCTATCCTGGGCAAAGGATACTTGTTCTTCACCGTGACCTGGTTCAACCTACGGTAATCAATACATAACCGTAGCGACCCGTCCTTCTTCACAAATAGCACAGGTGCTCCCCAAGGAGACACACTAGGTCCTATAAAACCCTTCTCTACAAGCTCGTCAATCTGTTTCCGCAGCTCCTCCATCTCGCATGGAGGCATACGATAAGTCGGCAATGAGATGGGCGTCGCACCAGGCGTAAGATCAATCGTAAAATCAATTTCACGCCGAGGAGGTAAACCAGGGATAGTCTTAAACACACCAACAAATTCCCGAACCACCGGCGTACCCTCCAATGTCGGACCATCAATCGGCACAAGTAAAGCAGCATAACAATCAACACGGCAGGGCCAACTGACCTACAATGGAAACGTGAAAGCTGTGGCATCAGGTCCATAGGCAGTCACGATCCGAGTATCGCAATCTATCTCCGCCCTCATCTTGGCAAGCCAATCCATACCAAGGATAACGTCGTAGTGCCATAGTGGAGCAACAATGAGGTCGACGAGCACTATGCTGCTACCCAAAACTATCGAGCAACCCTCGCATAACTGTGTGACATCTGAGAAGGTCCCAGTGGCCGTAGTGAGTCTCATCCCCTTAGTGGGAATAGTACGCAAAGATAGACGTTTAACCGCCCCACAAGAAATAATAGAAGTAGTGGACCCAGTGTCCACCAATAAGGAAACGGAAGTACCATGAATGTAAGCCGTACCTTCAAAAGCCGTCGGTGTCAAAATCGACGTCTCAAGTGCCTCGGCAACAAGCGTACGTACCCGAGCCTGCTGCTGACGGTTCGGCTGAGGAGCCAAGGGGCGCTGTGGCGGCCTTAAGCGCGACACAGGAGGTCGGAAGGAAGGATGTGCAGGAGCAGTCTGTAGCGGTGGAGCTGATATGGCCTGTGGGTAAGGGCGATTCAACCTTTGCGGTGGTGCAAATCCGCTAGCCCTCATACGCGAGAAGCAACTCTCAGCAGGATGTCCCGGTTTCCCGCAATACGTGCAGGTCACAATCGGGCATCTCATAGGAACTACTGGTGCCGCGGCCCTGGGAGGTGAATCGGCACGAGGCCTCTTGCCTAGAGTAGGCCTGCTCTGTAAATCCTGTCGTGGCCTCGCAACTATAGCACCACGAGATCGGGCCAACCGGTCCACATCCTGTATAAAAAATTCACCATCAACCGAGTACACTCTGTACGGTTACTCGACCGTGGACACACATTACATGTGAAAATGTGGTGGAGCAAATGGAAGTCATCCATCATCTTCGTCGATGGAAGGCAGTTTCCTCGCATCCAAGAGACCCGTCGACCACAAAGGTATCGCGTACGGCGGTCCCTTTCTCGCGCACTCCTGGAGAAGTCGTTGTTTGGAAGCACTTCACCACGCGAGATGTTCAGGAGTCGTGCCACCTCAGCCACAGTAACCGTACACCTTATGCCCCTCACAGAGATAGTGAACCGAAGCGGCTCCAACGATGGGTCTATGATATGAGCGTAGAAGGCGCAAACCGTGTTCTCACATGCAGGAGACTCGCCTTCAAATATAGGACCTCATCCGATGACATCCACCAAATGGTCCATCATCGGGTGTGTTCCAAACATCCCTTCATCCACGTGAGCTTCAAACACGACCTTACGGTTAGTAAAATGACCGTATTCGAAACAGATCAGTAGTGCATCCCTGAGCGGCAGTTGGGGATCCAGGTCTCGCTTCGACCTATACTCCCGAACGGTGCTAGTGCCGGCCCTATTGTCAGATCTTCTTCAGGAATGGGCTAGCCTACTTGGGCCAGCATCATCAGCTGCGGTCTTCCTCTTTCCCATGAGAGATAGGATGGAGGAAATGGAGAACATAGCCACCACAACACCAAAGAGGGCCATGGAAAAATGACGAAATAAGGGAAAAGGGGCTGATTTCTTTGATCCTCCACAAGCAACGGTTCCAATAGGTGTAGAAGAGATACTAGGGGCAGGAAATGAAGAAGGAATAAAAGGAAAATGGAATGGGTTAGGAGGTTACCCGATTTTGAGCTCCAAATGGGTGATATAAGAGCTTCAACGTGAGAAAAAAAGGAAAAGGAGGAGGCTAGGGCTGTTGTGGACGGTTGGAGTGGGTGGTTTATGGAAGAAAATGGAGGATTTGTAAGATTTGGGGGAATGGGTTGAGGGAAAAAAAATGAAAATGGGGGTTTGGGCGTTTGGAAGGGGTGAAATGAGAGAGAGGGGTGCTCCAGCCCCCAAAATCCCAAACCCCAGCCAAAACCGCATGTGCCAGGGGGTAGGGGAGGTCGGACCGACCAGTCCCAGGCCCGGCCCACCACCAGCCGAGCCACCGGACGACAGCGTGCCGCGGTGACCGCGGTGCCGCCGCTACCCGCCTTGGCCGGAGCCGTGCCGCCGCGGTGGGGCCATGTTCCTCATGGTCCCAAGGTGCCAACTGCACCCTGGTTCGACCCTGAGTCCCTTTGGATTTAAGTGGGGAGGCCCCCGACTTGATTCGGTTCCAGATCGGGTGTTTCCGAGAAATTTCAGATCTGGACTGATTTTTTTCTGATTTTCTTAACTACTGGATTGGGTGGATAGGGATCTAGACATGTCAATAGACGGTCTAGAAGTGATTTGGACTAGACTCGTACGACCAGGATCGAGCACGGACTCGATCAAAACGCGCGTTTTCGACGAACTTCGCCAAATGGCGAAATCGGACATCCTAGGATTGTTTTTAAAATTTTTCTCGCACCCTCATAGGTTGTAATGCGTCAGCGTACGTAATGGGAACATAACTCAGGTCCGGTTTAATCAAAATCATGCTCTGATACCAACTTGTAACGCCCTGAAATTCGAGGGTTGAGTATGAACTCAAATCCCGAGTTCCAACGCATCACTTATGCAACATACATAATGATGGTTAAATGTTGTCTGAGTTAGAACAATAAACATGAATGAGATTATGCCAAAAATAGTAATTCATACTCCTGTTCAGTTGTATAAATGCAAGCGGAAGACTGAAATTGTATATTTAAGGTATGTAAAGAAACAAAACTTTTTTTGAACACCAGAGTATGAACATTAACTGAGTACCCAAATACAAGTACTATTTCTGAGTAAAAAAAAATTAAAATACAATCTAAAAGATGAGTCTTGAAGTCCCCGCGATGCAGTCGGCCTAAGCATAGCCGTCAGAGTACTGCATAAATGAGAACTCATCCTGGTCCTCGTCGAAATCGGGCTCCGGCTCCTGAACCGTCGCGCCGTCTATACCTGTAACAGAGTCTGGTTGGTGTTGCAAACACCATCCGTAACGTGGGAGTGAGTAGCTAACTCAGTGAAACAATAAAGCATAGGTTAACATGTTATCAATTCAATTAAGCAGTAATGATAAAGCAGTACAAATCAAACAAGTTTAACTACTCTTGATAAATGCAAGAATGAAATGACATGATGATGTATGCCCTTGCCAAACCACCCTCATGCGACAACATCTTACGTTCGTGAATGCATAACTCCCTCAATGCCCAACATCTACTAGGCACATGCGGTGCAATGATGCGCATGATTTTCGAGTTGTTATTAGTCCGTTTCAAACAGTAATATTGGGAAACTAAGGTACCTCCCTTGTATCATTCCCAAACATGATCCATTCTAGGGTCGTCAGTCCTAGTTAATCTCATACGATATTATGGTTTGAGAGGCGTAGCGAAGGCATCATAAAGGGCTCGTCACCCGTCAGCACGGATACAGATCTCACCGTATGCGGCTCAATTGCTGACCGTCAGCTCGAGTACAGGTCTTACCGTACTCGGCTCAATCACTAGCCGTCAGCTCGAATACAGGTCTCACCGTACTCGGCTCAACTCATACTCTAGTTCTTTGTGGAGACTCGTCGCCAATCACGGACCTTGGAGTATACTCGAAGATACTACAGAGGACTCGTCGCCCGTCAGCACGAGTACATGTCTCACCATACTCGGCTCTCGCCGTAAGTATCGACTGCTCGAATACAGTGTCCCATACCACCGTATTCAGCTTACGAGTTTGGGTTGCTCAATGGTCACTACGGGGAGGCACATGGCCCCAGCATAGGCCAACAGCTCGGCCACGGTGTCCCTTACCACCATGTCCGGCTCATGAGTCTTAGCGGATTGAGGTACCATGGTTAACGGGATTGCCACTGGTAAGTTTGGTACCCTAGGTTCAAACAGTAATGACCAGACATGGTGAACACACATTCGACATATCGGGTTAATTAACGAGCCTGACTAGCTCGAGCACACAACAAGTTGGGCGATGTGAAGCGCAAAAGCACTTCGTGTGGCCAACCACTATCGCCAACCGAAGTACGACTCGGGTTCGTCAGACACATCCATTGTGGCGACATGAATCTCAGCCACAATCTGAAGTCTGGTACCGAATATTTGGACTATAGACATAGTCCCAAACTCAAACAGTTCTCATCAATAGCATGTGGAGTTAAGCATGATAAACAAAGTAACACAAACATGCTAGGAGGCATGTCATAAAGCATGTTATAAAGTATGATATAAAGCATGTTATAAAGCATGTAATAGAGCACTATACAGATAGGGATACAAATACATATGCATCATATGTGAGTGGTTGTAGTAAACAACCACATGGAGGAAATCTTACATGTCTCTAAGGTAGTTGAGAATTCCATCTCAGCACTGACCTACGGTGCAAACATCCAAGCATTTACTCTCACAAGCATTTACACAAACACTTGGAGTACGCTATTTCAACATACATGACGTATATTAGTAAAACATGTATTAGGGCTATTCTTTCGCTAAGCTAGCATTTTATCTGCGTATATCATAATCATACAGCAAATAATCATGACAATTACGTTTCCAAAATTTACACGTATACGATATTTATAGAATATACAATTTCAACATACGTAGTATTTACAAGCGAACATGTATTACGGCGATTTTTTTCACCAAGAAATTAATTTATACGCACATAATATATTTATACAACAATTAATCATGACAAACACATCGCTAAAATATACACGTATACGGTACTTCTTACAGTACCGTATTTCTACATACATGGTGTATATTAGTAAACATGTATTTAGGCGAACCCTTTCGCCAAATGAGTATTTTATCCATACATCATATATCCATACGACAAATAAACATGTCAAATACATTTTAAAAAAAAATACGTATACGGTATTTTATACGAATACCTAGAGTATGTGAAATTCCAAATTCTACAATTCTAATCGAAACAGAAAACGGAAAGCACTTTGTACATGTGCAATTGCATACAGATCATGAATCTACCATTATCGGACATTGAAAGCGTTGAAAACCGCAACCTATACACCTAAAGTCCTCACCTTTCACCTTGGAATCTCAACGAATCAGCAAGGTTGGATGAGCTTCCGTATTCGGGAGTTTTCTAGCCTAAGGAGTGAAATCGGTTAGCTATTTCACAACCTAAAGCCTATACACCTCAAATCAGATCTAGGGTTAGGGTTTCTCACCTTAAAACGGAGTCGGTGACGCCGGAAAAACGTCAAGGAAGGGGTGGTGCAGCCCGTTGGATGATCTACAACAGTAGGAGGAAAATTCTCCCACAAATCCCAAGCTTTTCTCTCCTTTTTCTCTCTCTCTCTCTAGGGTTTTATCCCAAATTCGTATGGCTGTGAGAGAGGATGTTCTAAGGCCCTTATATAGCCAAAAACCTCCTCGAAATAGACTCCGGTTCAAGAGGTACGACTTTATAGGTATTTCGGCACTTTTCCAGCTCAAAAGAGTGTTTCTGGCAGCCCCCCTTGAGCCAAACGTCAGACTTAAGCTCACAACTCATGGATCTACGTGGGATTACGTTTTCGACTCGATCGGATTCCCAGATCACACAGGGCAGACCACTTTCAGTTCAACGGTCAGTGGGCCATGATCCGAAATTCCAAGTACATGTAAATGTTCCTGAAATTTTTCCTGATCCGAGGGTGTAATTTGGTCTGATTCCGACGGTCTGGTTGCTTAATACTAATCCGCAAGAACCGAATGGTGCAGCATCACTATTCCAGATATTTATTTTGTAAAGGAAAGAGTGATTTTCACACTCCCTCACTCCGGACTCAAGCGAATAGCCATGGGACATCGACTGGACCTGATTTTCGAGGTGGTTGTCAAGCCCAGTGAGGTGGTCCTAGTTCCTTAACTTCATTTGAATCGGACTTCCAATGTGCGGTCTATTTGAATTGGACTTCCGATGTGCGGTCTAGACCTAATACGAAGTTTCATTTCATTCCCGAGAGCAGCCGGGAAATGAGTTTGATCCTAAACTTTAGGGTAACCTAGAGTCAATGATTTGGCAAGTTTTGGGTCTTGCAGATCGTATTTAAAGCGATCCCAATGGATTTCATGGCTAATCGAGTTTTGCACTTAGTTAACTTTGTTAAATTTCCATAGGATTTAATCCTAATTGATTTCTGGTCGAGGTGGTACTCGAGCCAAAGTACAGAAATTTACGGGTCGTTACATTTCCGATTAAGTTGATATTTGTTTTCATTTCATCTACCTCTATGTTAGCTTATGAATAGATCGGATCTCAAAATATATAAGGGTTGGCCCGACTGATATACCTAAGGCCCATTTGATCGGCTCATTTGATTCGGCCCATTTGATCGGCCCATTTGATTCGGCCCATTTGATCGGCCCATTTAATTTGGCCCATTTAATTCTTCCCATTTGAATCGGCCCATTTGATCGGCCCATGTGATTCAGCCCATTCGATCGGCCCAATGCGATGTATGTGAAGCCTATGAGCGAGGCCCAATGTGATGTATGGGTGACCGTTACAATGTGTATGAATTCCTCATGTAGGCCACCCCTTGGGAGCAATGTTGGTTTGACGTTCATATTGATGGGCAATGATGGTTAGACGTCCTCATTGTGACCTTCCCTTAGGCCTTGTTAGACCCATTCTCTTCATGGGTTAACCCAAATAAGTGGGCCCCATTTGCTGTAGATGAATGACTTCATGACCAAGGCAAACACTGATTATCGACCCTGATTATCGGTGCCGATTACCGATGCTGATTATCAGTGTTAATTGTCGAGGCCAACGCCGATTATCAACCCTGATTATCAATGCCGATTATCGACCCTGATTATCGGTGTTGATTGCCGAGGCCGACATCGGTTATCGATACCGATTATAAGTATGTGACAACATAACATCATGATACATGCCCATGCGTATTATCTGTATGCTTGTGCAGAGATGAGTGATTGATCATAGCACATGCCATTGTGCAGATTGTTATGCACTCCTTGGTAAGGGAAGTTGCCAGCATGAGTGCGCGATACGCACATGTTTGCTGTATGACTAGATTGCGTGATTCATGCATCTTGCATTGTATGATATGTTTACTATATGCCCTAGTGACATCAGGGCCATAGCCTCCACGGGCATATCGTGGTTGACAGGATTGGATACCAGAAATCTTGTTCTACATGGGGTGCTATAGATATCCCTGGGTAAAAGTCCCTAAACCCTTATGGTACCAGGAGGTTACTCCAACGTCTAGACCGAGTAGGTGTATGAGCACCGAGTACTGATTACCAGACGGTCGCGCTTTCCACTGTATCGTGGTCGGTTGGAAGGGGGTGCGACCTTACCCGCCTGAGAGGAGGGGGTGAAGCAAGGCTGAGTTTGACCAGCTCAGAGAATGGGTCCGTTATCGACGAGTCGAGCTCGATATTGGTAGGCGGATAGTGAGGTCTCTTTCACTTACCTTATTACGCGTGATGGGGTAGCAATCTGGTTTGGAGTGTACTAGACCCCGGTGATATTCAAGATTTGAGCTGTATTGATGTGTGGACTTAGATGAGGATTTGTATGCTTGAGTTTGCATCTCGCATCGCATGGCCTTGGTATGACTGATATCACTCATGCCTTGCATCGCATAGTCTTGATACTGCAAATGGTATTCATGGATTCATCAGCATGTTTCGTATTACTCTGATACTTCATTACTACCTTGCGCACACACTTTCACCTCCCTCTAAGCTTTCCATAAGCTTATGCACGACCATTACGTGTAGGTGACGTTGGACCACAGCAGCGCTGAGGTAGGAGCACATAACAGATCATCTTGAAGCTTTTGTCCATTCTCATTGTATTTCCCTTTATATTCTTTGTACTTATAAAGTTTTTTATCATAGTGGAAATGTGATAGAGTTTTTGGTTGTTGTTTGTGGGTTATGCCTTTGGTTATGCTTATTACGAATTAAACTAAGGTTGAAAATCCTCCTCATAGCATCCCAGGATCGAAACCTAGCGAATGGGCGCTGGGAGCCGAGAATGGGGTACTAAGGAGGCTGTCGCGCCAGATTCGACAATCGAAAATTTTGTGAGACTAGTTTTCGAGTTTAGGGCGTGACACATTAGATTATGCAAGATAAAAAAAATTCTTCGCCGAGGTACACAATTCTTCTGGGATGATCCATATTTGTTTAAATATTGCCCAAACCAAATCTTAAGGAGATGTGTGCCAGACAATGAATATTAAAGTGTCATCTCCTTCTGTCATTCTTAGGCCTGTGGCGATCACTTTTTTGCCAAAAAGACCACCTCCAAAATTCTATAGTGTGGCTTTTACTGGCCCACTATGTTCAGGGACACTCATGAGTTTTGAAAAGTTTGTGAGCATTGTCAAAAATTAGGATAATTGTCCCGTCGAAACATGATGCCTTTGAACCCCATTCTGATCATTGAAGCATTTGATTGCTGGGGCATCGATTTCATAGGACCATTCCCCCAATCCTTTGAGAATTTATACATTCTGCTAGTAGTAAACTATGTCACTAAATGGGTCGAAGCGATTCCATGCCGGAACAATGACCATCAAACAGTCATTAAGTTTTTAAAAGAGAACATCCTTTCCCAGTTCAGAATGCCTCGAGCCATCATTAGTGATGGGGGCTCACATTTTTGTAATAGGTCATTCGCGAACTTAATGAAGAAATATGGCATCTCTTACAACGTGAGCACTCCATATCACCCACAAACAAGTGGGCAAGCTGAGATTTTCAATAGGAAGATCAAACACATTTTGGAGAAAACGGTTAACCCTGATCGAAAGGATTGGTCAATCCGATTGACCGATGCTTTATGGGCTTGCCGTACTGCATTTAAAACCCCTATTGGAATGTCTCCCTTTAGACTTGTTTATGGGAAGGCTTGCCACTTACCTGTGGAGTTGGAACAAAGGGCCTACTGGGTAATTAAAAATCTGAACTTCAATTTAGATAATGTTGGCTCATTACGCAAATTACAATTGAATGAACTCAAGGAAATCTAGAATGACGCGTACGAGAACTCGAGAATTTACAAGGACAGGATGAAGGTGTTCCATGATAAGAACATCCTTCGAAAATAATTCTTAGTTGGTCAAAAAGTCCTTTTGTACAATTCTCGGTTACATATTTTTCTGGGTAAACTCCGATCTTGTTAAACCGGTCCTTTCAATGTTACTAATATTTATCCTCATGGGGCCGTCGAGATAAAGACTTCGAACAATGTCAATGTTTTTAAAGTAAATGGGTTGAAGCCATTTGTTGAGAAATTTGATTCAGAGGACATGTCCAAACCTCTGATTGATCCTGTTTACGAAGATTGACCTCCTAGTCTGATGGAGGTATAGTTAGGTTTATTGCTTTCATAAATGTCACACCCCAAACTAGGAAACCGGGCTCACAAAATTCCCGATCACCAAATCCGGTGCCGACAGCCTCCGTAGTACCCCATTCTCGGCTCCCGGCACTCATATACTATGTTCTAATCCTGGGATTCTACAAGGAGGATTTTTAATAGACATTTGATTTATAATAAGCATAACCATAAGCATAACCCACGAACAATAACCAAGACACCATCACAAGATCAACTATGATAAAAGACTTTAAGGTACAATGCGTATAAAAGGAAATATAATGATAATAAAAATGGAAACTCCTGAAGCTCGACTGCACGCTCCTACTCCTACTAAGCTATGGCTGCATCCTGGCGTCACCTGCACGCATCAATCGTGAATAAGATTATAAAAAAGCTTAGAGGGTGGTGAGAGTGTGTGCGCAATATAAGCGTGCTTAAAATGCAATATCAGAGTGATGCGGAATATGTTGGTGAATCTATGAATACTATTAGTCGTACTAAGGCTATGCGATGTAAGGCATGAGTGCTATTGGCCATATCAAGGCTATGCAATGCAAGGCGTGAATGATATCGGCCATACCAAGGCCATGTGATGCGAGATGCAATATAAGCGTACAGTCCTCATCCGAATCCACATATCAATGCAGCTCATCACTATAACATCAATTATCAGTACAGTTTTCACTCTGAATAATCACCGGGGTTTAGTATACTCCAAATGGCACTGCCCCTTCCCTAGGTGCACAGTTCAAGTGAGCGTAAGAAACTTCACTATCCGCCTGGCTAGTAGCCTGTCAATACCTATCCGGCATGTTGATAGCGAACCCATTTACGAGTTGGTCATAATCAGCCCAGCAATTTCTCCCTACCCTCGGGTGGGTAAGGCCACACCCCCTTTCAACTGACCACGACACAGTGGGAGACGCGACTTCCTGATATTTGGCCCTCGTGCACTCATGTATCCACTTGATCTCGATGTTGGAGCGTCTTCCGGTACTGTCAGGTTTAGGGACTTTCACCCAGCGACATTTATTGCACCCCATGTAAAGAGAAGATTTTCGGTGTCCAATCCTACCCTCCACAATATGCCTGTGGAGACTATAGACCTGATGTCGGTAGGGTGTATAACACTCATAACACACATACAAGATGCATGAGTCACACAATCTAATTATGCATCAATCCTACGCATACCGTGCAATTATGTGGGACGACTCCGCCTATTAGGGAGTCCCATAAACAACCTACCCTATGACATATGTGATGGTCAACCACATCCCATAACAAACATGCAGATGATGCATATGGGCATGTATCATGATACTATGTTAAGTATGCCCGAAATTGGTATCGGTAACTAGCCTATTGACAGGGCAGGGTCCATAGATGGACTCTAAGATTAAACAATCTTACTAGCAACCAATGGGGGCCTAACATTATGGGTTATCCCAATATAAATAGATGGGTCATGCACATATTAATGGGGCCCAATGATTTGGGTTGACCCAAAATAATGAGAATTGTAAAGGTCACAATGTGGACATTTAACCATCATCGCCCATCAATGTGGACATTTAACCAACATTGCTCTCAAGGAGTGGCCCACATAGAGCTAAACATATAGTGGGGCCCATGGCCTCACATAAGGGCCTCACATACAACGTAATGGGCCTCACACAAGAGCCCCCTATACATCACAATGGGCCTCACACAAGGGCCTAATATACTTCTCAACGGGCTTCATCATACGGGCCTCATATATATTAAGTGGGCCACATCATATGGGCCTCATATACAACACATTGGGCCTCATACACATTAGTTTGGGCCCCACACAAGGGCCTCACATACATCGCATTGGGCCTCATATACATCAAGTGGGCCGCATCACATGGGTCGCACCAATGGGCCTCATATACATTAAGTGGGCCACATAACATGGGTCGCACCAATGGGCCCACCAACCTAGCTGATCCATATACACCATTCATCTATTTTAGAGATCATTTTAGAGCATTTCCCAAAAATGAATCATATCAAAAGATCATCTGGACCACACCCTAAATAATGGCGGAGATGATGATTGAAAGATCATCTGGACCATACCACAAATAATAGTGGAGATAATGATTCTCGCTGTTAAACAATTCACTGGGCCAGCGCCCACCATCACATTTATTTCTATCCAATCTGTTCATATGGTCACAAGGACCTAAATTAAGTGGAAAAATAAATTTCATACTGATCCAAAACTTCTGGGACCCCAAATGGGTTTCATTGGTAGACGTTCAATCCCTCATTGGTTTTACGGTATGGTCCACCTGATAGATGGTGTAGATCAACGCATACATCATGGGGTGGCCCACGCGGCACCGTCCAGATGGACGGTGTGCATATGTAGGACATATATCAAGGAGGGCCCCACCCAGCAAAACGTCCAGATGGATGGCTGGATGGAACAGATACACCATGGTTGGCCTCACATGGCAATACATACATCAAGGTAGGGCCCCACACGTGTGGATGTAAGGCATCCACCAAGGTGGCCCCCACGTCCATGTATTGGACGAACGGAGTGTATATAACACATTCATCAGAGGTTGGGTCCCACCATCCTGTCCAATGGATGGTGTGGAATATAGAATACGTACATCAAGGTGAGTCCCATCCCACACGTGCAGCATGTGTGGGATGGGCCCCACACGGCTGCCAAGATGGTTGGGCAGTATAGATATAAAACATACCTCACGATGGGTCACAGAACTTGCTAACATGTAGTACAACAGCTATATGGTTACGTGAGGTACCTCAGTTAATCCACACCCACCGTCCATGGATTGGACGGTGTGGATGCAACACATTAATACAAGGTGGGCCCCGCACGCTGTCATGGTGGGGTCTACGTCCAATTGATGGATGGTAGGGATATAACATATACCTCACGATCAGAACCCAGAACTTGCTGGCATCAATGCAGCAGGTAAAGCTACTGGCCGCCTAGCAGATAGACAACCTAGGTTCATACATACAAGGTGGGTCCACACGTGTGGGACCCACCAACCTTGGAGTAAGCTGAAATTTGTGTTTTCTCTTCATCCAGGTCTGCTGGACGGTGCCAGTAGTGCTGGACCGTCCATCCACTTGCTGGAAGTTAGCAAGGTGGGCCCCACGGGCGACTGGATCAGGTGGGCCACACCGCATCATAAAGAGGGAGAGAGAGAGAAAGAGAGAGAGAGAGAGAGAGAGAGAGAGAGAGAGAGAGAGAGAGAGAGAGAGAGAGAGAGAGACGTGTGAGGGGAGGGGCTCTGCCATTATGAGCCATCCCTATCTTATAATGTATACATGAAATGGGTCCCACCGAATGTGGGCCCTCAATTAAAGATCAATGATGGAAATCCTAAGATCACCCACCTATATGACTCCTTCTTTAATTCTCTAGACTCCTTGGCTCCTAAGCTAGCTCTTTAATGGTGGATGATGAAGGTTGGATGGCTAGGATGGGAGATTGGGTGGTAGGGAGTGGGCCTTCTCTTGAGTTCTTCTCTCCTTAGAATTATTTTTCTCATGTAAGCTTGGGATGGAATGAAATGGAGAGAGAGGGTGATGGGATGAAAAGGATGGAAGGAATGGATGTTGTAAGAAAATAACATGGAGGGCATGGGCTTGGTTGAATCTTGGATGAGAGAGGGATGGGTGGAGAGAGAGAGAGAGAGAGAGAGAGAGAGAGAGTTGACTTTGGGTAAGGTATGTGTAAGAGAGGGATGGGTTGTGTACTTGACTTGTGATTGATTGATTGATGTGATGAGTTGTACAGATTCACAACGCATGACATTTTCCTCAAAATAAACACGGGCCCACAACTCTTGACCTGGGTATCGCATCGGCGCGTGAGACACGGCGTTGGAACCGCGGCGATGGTACGATCGCTAGGGTACATGTTTCAAGTTAAGCCGATTTGGGTTGACAGGGTACAACTCAGGGTTGTGCACAAATGCTATCTACACGTCGCGGGTTGCCGGAATTCGACCAGGAGGACTGCGAGATCCTAAGGAACGGTACAGAGTATGATATGGGCCTTACAATAGAATTTATGACTAGGATAGTTTGCTTTCATTGTTTTAGGATAGTTTTCTTTCTGTTTGTTTAGGATAGTTTGCTTTTCGGTTGTCTAATTCTTGTGCTAACCCACCTTCACGCTAAGATCCTTTGGAAAAAGCCTCAAAATTCCTTCATCAGATACTATCTTTTCATCACTTCTCTTTCAATTACATTGTCACTATTGCGAATCATGCTTATTTCTTTTACATTGAGGATAATGTAGATTTTAGGTTGGAGATGGGAGATTAGGTAAACTAATCTGTGTTTTCTTAGTTTTGAGCAAAATTTGTAAAAAATTTTGAAAAATTTTCAATGTTTATTTACTTGGAAAGCAATAAATTATGCATTTAAGACTGTTTTAAGTATGATGATAAGATAGAAATCGAATTTTGAATTGTTGGAGTTTGAGCAACTAAGTAGCCTATCACTTATGGTTCTTACATTTAATTGATTAAGAGGAAGTTTGAATAGCATGTTAATTTAAATTACAAGATACGCTCAATTTGGTTTTTATGAATAGTACTAGATTTTCTGATTGTTAGTATGGTGATCATTGAAAGATATTGAGAATCGAGTCTGGAGAATTTTATGCACCTTAAAAGAAGAAAAGGACCAGTTGAAAAAAAAAGGAGATCGACAAAAAGGTCATGAATAGTGAAAAGACTGAAAAAGATTGGAAAAGAATGCAAAAATAATGCAAGGTTTGTAAAAGAATGAATAAAAAATTGTCCGTCGATATAAAATAAAAAACTGGAAAAATGAGGAAAATACGATAAGTTTGGAATCAGTACTCAATTTTCAACTAATCTTAAATTGATGAGCATGACTAACATTATGAAAAGATAGTATTTTTATGTGAAGTAAGTTGATTTCCACTGAGCACATTGAAAAACTTGATATGTGAACTATGCTCTGACTTAATGGATAAAGAACTTATTTGATTAATTGCTTATGTGATTCGGCTCTAGGTTTTCAAAATCTCACTTTTTTATCTTGAGTCTACTCATTCATACTTGATTACAAAAAAGATTGTTTTCTGAAAAAAGGTTTGAACATTGCGCATTAAAGTTCATTTTTAGCATACTTTGCTTAGGACTAGCAAAATGTTGGTTGGGATTGTGTTAAGGGTCAAATATTTCATATTATCCCCCATTTATTACTTAGTTTTATGAACATGATAATGCTTTCTATTTTTATCATGTTTGTGTTGCAAGGTGAATTTAAGAGCTTGGATTGAAAAGGATGCTAAAAGCATGGATTTAACGCTTAAGAATGACCAAAGCAAGGATAGATCTTATGAGACCAAAAATGAAGAATTCACATGCCAAAGATCCAAGAAAACTAAGTGAGGAATGAAGAGAATTGAAGACTTGAAGTAAAGAAAAGGAACCCTAAAAATTTGTCTGTTTCGACTAGTCTAAGCCCTAATTCGACCAGTCTAAGGCTCTTGCTCGACTAGTCGAAGAATCCTCAACTCGAACTCCAACAACAAAATCCTTTAATTTTTCGTCATCCTCGACCAATCGAAGGAAACCCTTGACCAGTCAAAGGAAACCATTGACCAGTTGAAGGTTCTCTCGACCAGTCAAAGGATTTCCTCGACTAGTTTAAGGTTACGCAGACAACACACGGATTGCGTAAATTCGAGGCAGTTTTCAGATTTTTCCAACTCGGTGTGAAAGTTGGAGTTACAAAATTATAAAAAAGGGGTTCCTAGGATGTTCCTAGGCATCTTCTAGGGTTTGAGGAGTGGAGCAAGAGTGTGGAGTGAAATTGTGGTAATGACCGTAATAAAAGAAGTTGGAATAGGTCAAAGTGTCCTAGTGGGGGTGAATAAGACTTTTTAAAATTTTATGCCACTTTGAAATCCTATTAACCAAATCTTGATCTAATATGCAATCATCAAGATATACTCATTTCTACTCTAATGGCTTCCAAGCCAAGTAGAGGATCTAATCACATGACTGCTCAATATTTAAACAAGATATAGCAATTAGTCCATGATGATAGATGAACTATGTGAAAGTGTGTGGGATGTGATTCTTTTTAGTTCTAGATATGTTATTGTAAGTGCTATATTTTCTAGCTCCTATGATTGTCAAATTTTGTAGTGTTAAAACCTCTTGGAATCTGTGTCTTGTGTAGCTCATCTACATATTCAAGATCATGCATCTCATGTATAAGAACAAAAGTCTTTACCTCAAGAACTTCAAATGTAAGATCAAGAAATATACAAGTTCAAGTTCAAGTTTAACACCAAGTGTTAGTTCAATCTTCCAAGCTTCAATAGTTAAAGGTTTCAAAGCTTCATCCATGTCAAGACAAAGTTCTTTACTTTGGTACTTAAAGCTCAAGATGAAATACAAGTATCTCAAGTTTAAGCTTCAAATAATTTCAAATTCAAGCTTCAAAATGCTACAAGTTCAAGCTTCAACATACTTCAAGATGTCAAGCTTCATGTATGTCAAGATCAACTATCAACCAAAGCAAAAGATGTTTCAATATTCAAACATCGCTTTTAAGGTATGAATGACCCTAGATTGACCATAGGTTAGGTCATATTGATTACATATTTTAATTGTACTTTAATTGGGTCACTTTACAAGTGTATTGGCTATTTCTCGACTAGTCTTAGCCTATGTTCGACTAGTCTTAATACTGGCTCGACCAGTCCAAGAAATTCCTCGACCAGTCCAAGATTTGTTACTTATCTTCGGAATTTTTTGTTAGATCTTCGACGAGTCCTGGAGACTGCTCGACCAGTCAAGTGAATAGTGCTCGACCAGTTAAGCAGCCTCGACTCAAAGTTCAACAACTAAAATGGGTCCCACATGACCAGTCGAGAGCAGGGTTCGACCGGTCATGCAGGCCACTCTTTCGGTCATGGATGCCACTCGACTAGTCGTGGAATGGTTTTATCTTATCGCACTCGAAATTTTAAAAATTTGTTAGTCCTTCGACCAGTCGAGCTGTCGTCTCGGCTAGTCGAGTGAACAGTTTCTGTACTTATAAATAGAGCACAATTTTTAAAGTTTTTCATTCAATTCAAGCAAAATTAAGGCACCACTCTTAGAGATAAGTGAGTGATATTCTTAAGCTATTTAGTGCTCATTTAATATTCTCTTTAATTAGCTTTTTTGTATTTGATTTTGTATTTTATATTCCAATCTTATTTGAAGAAGGGATTTTTTTCCCTTTCTTGGAATGAAAATTAAATCAAGCAAGCCCAAAGTGATTTAATCTAAAAATCGTTTAGAACTTAAAACCTTTTCATAAGTAAGTGTGGACATTGAACATTTACATTAAACATCTACTTCGAATCGGTTCTACTGGGCTTCATCAAAGGAGAATATCCAGATAAGTATTTTACAGGTTTGTAAATCTCTTTCTTTTGGTTTCTTTGAGATTGTGCTAGAAAAATCTTTCTTTTGGTTTGTCTGAGGTGATCCAGAAAACTCAAAGTGTGGGATTTTTTGAATTGTGTAAGCCCACTTGAAAGACACAATTGTAAAGGTTTTAGGTGAACCTTGAAAAACTTATTGCATAATGAACGCTAATATCCACTGTGTGAGGATATTAGGAGTGGAGTAGTTGTGTGGCTGTTTTTCTAAATAGTTGGTGTACACACAAGCGAACCACTATAATTTCTTATCTTGTGGTGATTGATTAATTGATTGTGACATTGTGTGGATGTTGTATTTTCCTTTTATGTATTTGTGGAAGAATGGTTGTAATCTTTTTATACAAGTGTGGGAATGTTGTAATAGCTTAGTTTAATTCTTTGCTATTTATTTATTTATTTATTTATTCCTCTATATCAGTTTGAGATTTTGATACACAAACCTTTCTAGGAATCAGGTTGTCCTACCATAAACCATTGGTTTTTGGTGTAAGGTTGTCCTTAGAACAACATCTGTATCAACCTCTCAATACTTGTACATTTGAGGTTGCTTTACATTTCTGCATTATGAGATTGTTTTAAGTGCTATCTTTATTTAAATTTGTTTAATTCCACATTTAAGTTTCTTTTTAATTTGGCATAGTCCTATTCACCCCCACTCTAGGACTTTAGCTTGGCCTTTTCAGTTATCATGCTTTAAATGAACATTCAAGATATACACAATAAAAGAATAGGCAAATAGCAATCCCAAACACAATCGTTTATAATGGTTCGGCTATGTGCCTACTCCACTCTCGGCAGACGCACTCAACTATTGAGTGTACCAGATTTCACTAACGGAGGTTCCAAATCAGGTTTATCTCTAACCTTTACAACCTACCCAAGGTCGACTCTAGGACCTACACAAGGTACCTAAACATGCCTACACAAGGCAAACGTTTATGCCCTACACAAGAGCAAAGGTCCTACATAAAGCACCTAGGTTTTATGCCCTACATAAGAGCAAAGGATCCACACAAGGAACCTAAGTTTTATGCCCTACACAAGAGCAAAGGATCCACACAAAGAACCTAGGTTTTAGGCCACACAAGTCAAGGATCCACACAAGGATACTAGTTTAGACCACACAGGTCAAGGACCTACACAAAGACCCTAATTTAGGCCACCCAGGCCAAGGATCCACACTAGGACCCTAGTTTAGGCCACACAGGCCAAGGACCTACACAAATGACCAGAGTTTATGCCCTACACAAGAGCAAAGGTCCTACACAAAGAACCTAAAATGTACTCTCCCGTCGGAGGCCACCTATGAGGGCTTATAATGGGTGAGATATACGTGTGACGCAATCCTACACAAGGAATGATCAACAGGGTCTCTGGACTCTAATGACTAACAAATAAGTAGGTGAGCCCCGTTATGCACGTTGATGAAGACGATCTCCCTTGATGACGGAGATTCTTCAGCTTCCTTGATCCGCAACACTGATGATGCTCCAATATAAGGCGATTGGTTGGGTCAAGGTTTTGTTAGAATCTACTCTAATGAATACCACTCATTTGACAGACGGAGAAATTCCAAGCTCTTATGCATTCAAGACATCCCAGATCAATGATTTGCCATTAAGATAGTAGCTGGATGATCGTTGAATGAGGTAATTCATTCATTAATCCACTCTATTGAATATTAATAAAGAGGGTGGATTGAAGGATGAACTCCCATGAGAAAAAGGGCTTAGGGTAGGTGATATGCAATTACTCTCTCAAAGCTCTTTCTCAATACAACAACCAAGAACAAGCCTTCCTTATAAAGGCAAAAATCTCCAACAGAAATAAAACTGTCAATTTCTGACTGAGTTCGATGTCATCGAACGTATACTTTTGATGCTATCGAATTTCGGTTCGATGATACGAACTCAACTGTAAAACATTCTTGGAACTTTTTTATAGATAATCGATGCCATCGAACTTAATTCGATGTCATCGTGATTTGAACTTCGATGCCATCGAATTGTAGTTTGATTCCTCGATATTATATGTGACTTTACACAAGAGCTTCCTGGATAAATAAAAGGCTAACTACGATGTCATTGAAATTCAAATTTCCATGTCATCGAATCACAGTTCGATTCATCGATCTTTTCATAATATATTCCTTAAAAGCTCGCTAGACGCTTCTTTGTCCTTTTTCAATGTCATCGAGACTTACTCGACGTCATCGAACTTTGACTATCGATGTCATCGAGGTTATCTCGATTCCTCGAACATTTCCATTGTTTTTCCTCTGAAGCTTGCTGGACATACTCTTGTCCGAAATCGATGTCGTCAAACCTTTCTCGATGATATCGAAGTTTGAATTTTGATGTCATCGAGTCTCGTTTGATTCCTTGAGCAATGTCAGAATATTCTCTAAGAAGATTTGTTGGACAATGCTCTAAGTCCTTCGATTTCATCAACTCTCCCTCGATGTCATCGATTACTAATGTTCGATGTCATCGAAGGAATGTTCTATTCGTCGAATATTTTGTCCAAATACTTTATGGTTGTTGGACATAAAAGGTCTCATTTCGATGTCATCGATTCCAGTTCGAGGTCATCAAATGTGAGTTTTCAATGTCATCGACTCCAACACGATGTCATCGAACTAAGCAGAAAACTTTTTAAAAAAATTCCTATTTAAAAACAAGTTTTCTCACTTTTTACTCTTATGTTGTTCTAAGGCCTTTTTAGGGTTTATTCACCTGGATGTTTTGGGACATGGGATGTGAGGCTTAATTTACCTTTGACGGGCTCGGAACACACATCTGGTTGAGGCATGTCTTGAATGATCTGCATATAGAGCTCACCCGACTCACTGACTCACTGACTCAACCATCACGCTAATTGACAAACCATGACACTTTCATGGAGAAGCCGTTGCTAAGAGTTTTTCTTCCTTTTCCTTTGTTGTTTTTATGCTTTTCTTAAGAGATTTTAGTTCAATCATGTCTATGGTTGGCTAAACCTCTTAACTAAGGCTAAAAGGTGAAGCTTGTAGCGTGATGAGATGTTTCTTTTACTTTGATTCATGTTTATATTAAACCTTCTTTGATTTTAGTTTGATTTTAAAGAAATACTTTCATTTCTTAATGGTTTATTGTGACTCAAATTACAGTAGATCTGCAATAGCTTTGAGTATCTTCTTTTCCTGATTTTGAGATTGTGGGATTGGTAAATCCTATTGTTAGCCATTGTCTTATAGGCATGGTTTGGTGATGGAATCTCTTCCAATTATCACAATTCTCTTCCATTGAGAATTAGGTCAAGGAAAGTTCAGATTGATCTTAATTGTATATCTTCCAATTGGATAGGATAGGACTCCAATTCCAATCGTATGACTTAAATCAAGTAAGAGGGCTCCCTGATCTCTACAAGTGGATCCTTGAAAACCCTAGTTACCACCTTTGAATTTGTTAGTTTTAATCAGTTTAATCATAATTACTCTCTCAATTAATTCATATTTAGATTCACATCTTCTTCTAGTTCTAGTTTTAGTTACTTTGAGAATACACACAAGATTAGTCCTTTTGGATTCGACCTCGGTCTCACCGAGATTATTACTATATCGCGACCCTACACTTGGGGTTGTGAATAGATGCTCAAGAATCACCAAGGCAAGGGATGGATCTTAAGAAACCAAGATTGAAGAATTCACATGCCAAAGATCCAAAAAAACCAAGTGAGGAATGAAGAAAATTAAAGATTTGAAGTGAATAAAAGGAATCTTGAAATCATCCTTAAAAAGCATATTTTGAAACTCTGGGTCATTTTATGAAATTGTGCAGAATGAAGTCTATTTTGGGAAACTGCGCGGAGTAAAATCTATTTTAGCAAACTACGTAAATTTGAGGCAGTTTCTAGAGTTTTCCAACTAAGCGCGGAAGTTGGAGTTTTACAATTATAAATAAGACTCCCTAGGATGTTCTTAGGCATCTTCTAGGGTTTAAGGAGTGGAGAAAAAGGGTGAAGAATCCATCGGCAAGAGTTTTTTTTCCTTCTTTAGTTGTTTTCATGTTTTTTCTTAAGAGACTTTTGTCCAATCATGTCTATGGTTGGCTAAACCTCTTGGCTGAGGCTAAGAGGTGAAGCTTGTAGCATGATAGGATGTTTTTATTACTTTGATTCATGTTTATGTTGAACTCCATGGATTCTAATTTAATATTTAAGGAATACTTTCAGTTTTTAATAGCTTATTGTGACTCGAATTACAGTAGATCTGCAATAGCTTTGAGTATCTTCTTTTCCTGATTTGAGATTGTGAAATTAGTAAGTCCTGTTGTTCACCATTGTCCCTTGGGCATGGTAGGGTGATGGAATTCTTCCTAATCTTTACAATTCTCCTGCTTTGAGATTATGGGATTGGTAAATCTTATTGTTTGTCATTGTCTCCTGGGCATGGTTTGGTGATGGAATCCCTGTCAATTATCATAGTTCTCCTTCATTGAGAATTAGGTCAATGGAGGTTCAGATTTGGTTTTATTCATATATTTTCCAATTGGATAGGATAGGACTCCAATTCTAATTGTGTTACTTAAATCAAGCCAGAGGGCTCCCTGATCACTATAAGTGGATCCTTGGCACCCTAGTTCCCACCTTTAAATTCTTAGTTTTAATTACTTTATTCACAATTACTCTTTCAATCACTTTAGAATTAGTTTTACATCTTCTTATAGTTCTACTTCTAGTTAATTTCATAAACGCACAAGATCAATTCCTATGGATTTGACCTCGGTCTTACTGAGATTATTACTACATCGCGACCCTATACTTGGGGTTGTGAACAGCGTATTTGAAATCAGTTCTACCTTTTACAATCCTCTCTTCCTACGTATCTTCTTCCTTCTCGCTCAAATGATTCTTCATCTTCTACTCTTACTTACCATTAGGAAGATTTTATGAGAGTATTGAACATTTTTCCTTCTGGCTTAGTGATTAATGACATTATTTTTGACATTCCTGTCGAACCAAAGAATCATACCTTACACTCAGTTTTCCATCTTGAAATCACTCCTGAACAAATCCAACCCATAGAACCATTCTTCCTTGGCTGTCTTGGGAAAAAGTTTTTTCTTTAGTCTAATTCCCTTGCGGATCCTGTTAATGCTTTTAAGATCTCGAGATCATGGCCGAGACTCATAAAAGGATGGTTAGAATGGTTTGACCGTGTATCCAATCAACATGGTGATACATGGCAAAGACTGGTATCTACGAATGTATCAATCTATATTTGCATGAATATACAACAAACACTTCTCTTCTTGCTATAGTTTCTGCTTTCTAGAGTCGATCAACAAATACTTTATATTTCGAATGTGGTCCTATGAGCTCGAAAATCATGGATATTTATGCTTTCACCCATCTCGTTCCTTTTGGCGATCCAAATTATCTTGACTTCACTTGGGACGAGGAACACTACTTTGTCCTTATAGACAAGAATGGGTGAACTTATTCTACCTTCTTATCCACTCAATAGAAATCTCATAATGTTGTTGACAACCAGGAGCACAACATTCCTATTGATGTGGATTTGTCGTTATTTGCTTTGTGTGAATGTTATTCAGATAACCAAAGAGTATGTTCAACTAATTGAGACGCTAGCTAGAGGATGACAGTTAGCTCTCGCTCCATTCATGCTCGACCACTTGTATCGTAGAATATTTAATGCAACTACCAAGGGTTTTTATCATAGCGGGGGACCTCTCTGGCTTCTTTAGATGTGCTTGTATGAATACTTCCACTCTCTACTCTTGTAAATCCTATTCCCCCTCCAAATTTTTTTACTTCCTTCAGCCACAAGAACATCTTTTAGCCTGGAGACATCCATTGTTTCACAGATTATATGATATTCATCATCGCCATTAACATGGATAAACCCAACAGTTCTTTTTACCCATTCCGCGATAAAGAGTTCAATCTAGCTTGGTTCAGAGAAGAATATGAAATAATTAATGTGGAGATGGTCGAGCTCTGAGATAAGGCTTGGGAGAACTACCTCTTCTGTAGAGATCTCCCTTATGGTAGCACCGTGGAGATCTGTATCAATACTAAGGCAGGGATCGAGCAGTACTGCTTGAATCTCCTGGCTCGTTAATTTGGGTTAGCTCAATCCCTTCCCTACTCATTCACTAACAAGACTGGGAATGAACCTCCCTATGATCGTACGCTTGTTGATTCTGTTAGGATTTTTCAAACACTCAATGGTAATTTCGATATGATGCACGCGGCTTTTGAACCTTCCATTTTCCCAAGTTGTCCTCGTTGAATGCGCACTTTTTGTGAATGATGGTTAAATTATTATAATTGATTGGTTACTAAATCTATTGAACTTATCATCACCTGACTCTTTCCTTCTATGACAAGGATAAAAGACCTACGGTTGAGAAGAAGAAATCAATGATTGATGACAATAAGAAGAAGACGGCGTCGAAGCCGACCGAGTCCTCGAGTCAAAGAACGACGTGGTCGAGACAAACGATATCGGCCACTCCAACTGCTTTCCATTCGGTATTAATAAAGGTGGTCGATCCAACAATTCCCATGCCAAAACGCCAAAAGATTATGGTCACCGGTCCAATTAAAGTAAATTTACCAATTTAACCGTCCCATACCCCTACTGCTCTGCTTGTTATTAGGAAGATTTCTGACCTTGAACCTCTTCCAGGTATTGTCCATAAACCTCATGTTCCTCTAATTGTTCAAGATGCATAAATAAATCCTCCAACGATGACCAACAGAAACACTTGAGCTATAGCGCAGACTTCAGGATCTCCTCTGTCACTAAGGATGTCTCTACCTTTGAAACATATTATTAAACAAAGTTTTGACCATGACTCTCTCCCTCAGATTATTCTTGGGAAATAAAAGAAGCTCATAAGAGACATGAACAAGTCCATTTTAATAAAACTTGGAATAAATCACAGAAAGAAATGGAGAGGTTGAACAATCCTAACCTTCCTTTTGACCGTTATTTGACACCTTATTGGCATAATCCACCACTTTTTCCTACTTCCACTCGACCTCTAGCAATACTTATCAATGATCCTTCTAAAATTCAACCAATGATTGACCGATATTCTGACATTGCTATCCGTTCTGACTTTGGTGGATATTTTCCTTTTTCTCTTTCTTTTCACCTTCTTCCTTTTTTTCTTCTTCACCTTCTCTAATTTTTTCTTGACCAAATATGTAGTTACAAGAGAACTGTCAACTGCTAAGAAACGGGTAGTCCTTGCAACATCTTCACAACCTCAACCAAAATTACCATCCATTACCGCTATTGCACCGAGTGAACCTGGAACTCACATGATGGAACTTAATGCGACTAATTCTGAAGCAACGACAAGCGATATCCCCCAGCCTGATGATCAAGCTCATGAAGACACAAAAACTATTCAATAAGCAAAACCTTTTTGTGTTTCAATTCATTATGAGGCTTTGTCGATTGTTATCGTGGTGACGCCAAAAATTTCTCGCGGGACTGCGTCTTCTCACTCTATTCCTGCATCGGCCAATCCTCCAATTCCACTTCTCGAACAAAATGCTCTTATCACATCTGTCAGGCAAGGTTTCGTCATAGACGAGTAGAAAGAAGAAATATAACCATTTTGGCAGGTTACCACTGCTTCTATCTAGAAAGAAATTATTGAAGCTCATTTACCTGATGACGATGTTGCACCATCAGAGCAACCACCTGAAGCTACATGTCTGTCGATCGAAATGATGACAATGCCTTCTCTAACATTAGAGATAATGTTTCCTATTGAAGAAGTACTTTCTTCATGCAGCTAAGCTTGTCATAGTGACATCACCATAGTGAAGTCTCCCTTGCCTTCTTTAGAACTTCAATAACTCCAGGAGGAATTATGTGCTCTTATGCACTTAGGAGCTATTGAGATCATCTCCACATGGTCAGTCGAGCAACTTGAACATCTCATTCATCGCTACCAAGTATTCTCTCACTTAGACGAAACTCCCTCCACCAAAATGCTTGCAGTTCACGAATTCCTTGACCTCGTTCAAGAATATCAAGACCTCAATGCTATGGTTGAGAGAATCTAGGCCGAGCATTCGGCCATGACCCATGAAGTGACCAAAGTTGTTGCGGCTGGTGAAAAACTCTCTGTTATGCATGTCCGGCTAAAGGGAATCGTTATGGAAATGACCGAGGTCACTACCCAAATCACAGCACTATAGGAGAAGCTGAAGGCTTTGAAGAAACATCATTACGAGCTGACAAAAGCTAAGAGGAAGGACATAAAGGAAGTTGGAGCCTTGGTCGATTATGTTAAAGGCAGAACCCCCTCTATTGGCCTAGCCAAACATTTGGTTTTAAATACCCAAGCGGCTCTCGGTCAACAAGAAGCTAGGCAAGCGAAGATATCAAAGAAAATCACTATCTTCTCCTCTTTTGATTTGTAATCTCAAATTGACCTATATAACTGTCTCAATTAATGAAATCGGCCAGAGTGCCACTTTTGTTTTTCCATGTATCGACCATTCTATACTTAGCATTTTTCTTTTTATGCACTAAAAGTAACAACTGCCCTGATGACATGGCATGGAAAGGAAGAGTCATGTGCACCATTCTCAGTAATAACTATCACTACTGTCGTGATTGCACATTTCAACTTCTTAGGAGGCACATTGCATGTCATTTTTGGGCATCCCATTCATCACGATACATCGGATGCAATGCCTATATAAATATTCCTTGGGTGACTCATTCTCTGCACTCATCCAGACTTTTCAGCCTCCAACCTCCCAATACTTTCATACTTTCGTAAGTCCTTGACTCTTTAGCAATCATGTCTTCTGATGGAATCCTCTCTCTACTCGCTCGGGCTCAACATTTCGTGAAGAAAATCTTCACTTATGACCTTGAGTCCTTTGTGCATTCTAACATCTAGTATGACATTTACCCCTTCGTTCATGACCTCAAAGTGGTTGCTGATATTGATGAACATTTAAAAGAGATCTTGGGTGTTTTAACAATACTTCAAAGTCTCGAGACCGCCATCTTCATAGCTGAGTCCAGTATTCAAAAACTCGTTGCCTTGGCACAAGAGAAGACTATCGTCCACATAGAGGCCACCAATCTCTCTGACCTCTACGACACCACTTGAAATCAATTCTCCACTAGAATTGACTTCATCACTTCAACAAGTTCGTGTTACGAGGTCTCCTAGTCTAATGCAAAGAACTGGACGAAGAAATCAAAAGCAAATGGCTGACTTTACGGTTATAATAAAGAAGCTCGAAGAGAACCTAAAAGACGTTGACAACAGTTGCTTTGTAAATTTGGCCAATATGGTTGAATCGAACGATGAAGGAGATGAAGATACATGGAGTTGAAAGAAGCCCCTGATAGGGTGGAAGATTCTCAAGCTCAGGTTCAGAATCCCTTGATCAAGGTGAACTCAACTGATATCGCCGTTGGATCAGGTACTGGTTTTGAATGAGGAATAGAAACGTTGGTCACTTGAACTCTTACCATTACTCGGTCAGAGATGATGACTTCATGTGTTGTGAATGACTGAAGTTGTAATTCATCATGGGAGGATCCCAAGACTGGAGATGGTTGTCGAGTGGATGATAGAGTAGATCGTGAGGATGACGACCTCCAAGTGCTTTAGGGAGTGGCCAACAAAGGCTGAGTGTTCACTTTAGCATTGTCTTCTCCATGCCCTTAGTCGATAACAAGTGTGGGTGACTAAGGTTGATCGATCGTATGCACAAGTTCAGTCTCGTCAGCCATTGTCTCATGGATGGGAGGAAGAAGAAGAGGCTCGTTGCTCATTGTCCCTTCAGAATCAGTGGCTTGTTATTCTGTTGCTTCAACAACCTCAACAGCCTATTCAATTTATTGAAGTGTTGGTTCTGGAACAACTTGTCATTCTGTAGCCGACAACTCCTGAGTCATTACGAGTAAAGAGTAGGGTTAAAAATAAAATGATAAAAGGAAGAAGAATGTGAAGAGGCAAGTATGAAAGTAACATCCACCTAAGTTAGAACGGACAATGATGGTGGTGAATTGATTGTTTACTAACAGAGGATTAGGAGTTTCAGGAGCTGGACTAAGAGGAGGTCCCAAATCAGTAATCCTTGCGGGAGTAGCTGGATGAGATTGGACTGGGGTCTTTCGAATGACAGACCCATTCACCATAACTTTTTAAGATTTCGATTTAGGAGAAGTCCTGACTGCTTGAGTTGCTACTGTAGTCAACTCGGTTGTCCTTCGGCCGGAAGTTGCGACTGATTGTGACGCAGTTTTCTTCTTTCCTCCTAAGTCCATCGAGGAATAGAGGTGAGTAGTAATAAGCTCAAAAGATATGACGACCAGTTGTTTATAGTGCCCCACCCACCATTTTAAAAAGGTGTCCATTATTTAGGGATGGTTTAGAAATTTGTGAAGCTTAAAGGACATGCTGGTCGACTGAAAAGTGTAATAAAGAGAACAGTAAAGTTTGACCTGATAAATGATCAGTCGAGTGTAAGGGGGTTGGTTGTAAGTCTTTTGGGTGAACGGACAAGGAATACATTGGACGGGGCCAAATTGTCGAGTAAGTAAATTCGGACAATATTACTCGATTCCAGCATTGACATTCTTGCTAGTTTTTAAGGTGTTGCCATGGGGAAGGTCCTTGCAGATGAGGCAACTTTCCCAAGCTTGAAGCATCGGTGAGGTCAATTGTTCGTCATTTTCTTCAAAATGGCCCATAAACCAAGTTGGATTAAACTCTTTTAAATAAAAAGGGGTAAATATGCATTAACACTTACTAATGTTAAGGGAAAAGAAAAGAGAGTCTATGTATGCAGAAAACGTACGGACTTCTTGGGGAAAATAAATATTGCAATGGTCGTAAGAAGTATAAATGATATCATAAGGAGGAGGAGAATGTATAAGGAAAGAATGAAAATATTCATACAACCACATTTGGAGAAGTCATAACGGTCCTCCGCTGTGAAAAAGACCTTTGGTGGTTAGATCATACATGCCTCTATACAGGTAGCCGAGCACAAAGGGCGCAAATGCTAATTTTCTACCCTGTGCAAGTGCCTCAGTTAGTTGAACATATTTGTTGGTGATCTGGAGAGCATTCACTTAGAGAAGATGGTGGCAGATCCATAGTAGTAGAAAAGCTGTGTATTCTTCATACTCGATAAGGCCTTCATGTTGGCAAGCATGAAATGGGAATAGGCCTGTTGAAGTGTCTCTTTTTATTATGAGCAAAGCTTGGAAAAATTGCTCCACCAAAAGGAAGAAGCTGGGTAAGGGCACATACATCCAAAATTATCAAACTTATGGGGGCCACATCCAAAAAAGAAGATGTTTGTGGATGAATTACAGAATGTGAATACTGCAGTGAGGAGAGGGGGATCTGGTGCATAATCATACAGTGACAGTTTAATGCATTCATACATGTTGATCTCTCTCCAAGAAGCCTTGTGTTGTGCAGTGATTCGATCAAATCAATAGTGTCATCCTAGCAAGGGTTTCACCATGATTGCGGAATCTTCAGGGCGTTTGATGGATTGGGAATCAATTAAGATTTAATCAGCATGTTCTCACCAGGGTAGTTTGGAAAGAAACGGTCCATTGGGTAGATCTCATCAACCTCGATTTTAGTAAAAGAAGGTTAGGCCAAGGCAGTAATAATCATCGAGCAGCGATTTGAAGAAGATCTCGTTAGTGAACCTTTTGGAAATACATTTTTGCTAGAAGATTGGAGAGACAGAGGATGAGGAAATATCCATTGCTAAAATGAGAGACTTAGGGTTTGAAAATGAAGAAATAAGGAAGAAAGCTTGAGAAACTCGGAAATATGTAGAAATGGGGTTTATATTGGCTGAAATTGGGTGCATTAATTAGGGTGTAATCATGATCTCGTATGGTACGATGCTTATACATGTGTTACCATGGGAATAACTCTTTGTTCAAAAAAGAAAAACACGACCATCATTCGAAATTGTTTCAGTCATGCGTAATAAATGAAGCATTGCCATGTGACATATAGAACAACTGTATTTATAAGTGGTCACATGTCACTTTCACCTTTTACCAAAGGCCGGCGTGTGGGGGACAATGTTGTACCCTACTTTGTCCATTCCTACCAGAGCCAATCAGAGAGGGACACGTTTAATTCTACAAGAGTTATATGATGTATTTGAAATATGCAAAGATATACGAAGCGAATTTTACAGTCATATAGCTGGTGTCTATCGAGTGATGCCACGTCATCCATAAAGGGTGGTCGGGCAGAACGTGTTCGAGTCAATAAGGGAACTTGGATTTATTATAGGACAGATGATAAGTTTAGAAGAAGTGTTCCAAGAAGTTAGTAATATTGAAACGGTTATAGTAACTGTCAGAACATAGGAAGTATCCCGATGATCTATTTAATGCTATAAATATAGCATAAAAATTCAACAGAAGAAGATGTCTCGTACCAACTAAACCAAATCAAATATAACTTTCAATTACTTTATACTCCCTAACATTATCTGTTATTTACATTCCTTGGTATAATCCATATCAGTAATCAAGTAGTTATTAACCTTAATATTATCTGTTATTTACATTCCTTAGTATAATCCGTAACATTAATCAAGTCGCTATTAACTTTAGCTATAATTTGAGTCTACGCTAATATGCTCGATTCAGTTCAAGTACCAAGCAAAGTTCTTCGTTCAAAAAGGCATCTTGCAGTTTATATCCATGGTTGACTGTAAAAATTTCCTTTTTGTTTTATCTATATTAAAAAAAAAAAAAGTCCTTTCATATGGAAGGTAAAGGTGTAACTCATTTTCAGAGGACGAATCCGACCCTCTGATAATCGTTTGATCATCTTAAACAACGCCATCCAAGTGATTAGATGAATGGCCGATTGTATTTGATCTAGGTCACATGCGTTCCATTTCCGATATATCTATCTATCCTGGCGCTTAGGTTCAATTCCGCCCACACAAACCACATCACCGAAATTGAAACCAAAAAATAGTGAATAAAGCAATTTTATTAGCAAACTAGCCGATTAGCGGAGATTAATTGAATGGTTGAATTGAAAAAGCGCACGGTACTTCAGCAAGCAAGCGTCCACCAATCAAATGCATTCAGGCCATCTGATTATGGAATGATGCCCTCTTTACTTAAGCTATACAATTTGAACGTATACTTGAGCTGACTATAATTTATGAATGCCCGAGAATCAACTATCACACTCTGGCAGACTATCAAATCGCATCCCATGATAAGAAGCAATAGTTAGAAATAAGCCATACAAAATCGGACGCGGATTCCTCGCCAAAAAGCCTTTCGCGGGAACTTTCTGCGACCGGAAGCTGGGTGGGGCCCACCGTGTTGTTTGTGAGAAATCCACTCTTTCGTTCCGTTTTTCCAGATCTTGTTAGAACACGGGCTCAAAACCGGCTCAAATCCAAAACTCAAGTGGGCGACACGACATAGGATTGAACGTCCACCGTTGAAAGATGCATGGAGCCAGATAAGTTTTGAATCAGGCTAATTTTTATGTTTTCAGTTATCCTAGTGGGAATGTCCCCTTATTAAAGGTATTAATGGTTTATAAACATCCGTAGACCCCAGACAGGTTTCAATGGTTGGAATTTACCTACACACGTTTTCCATTTTCCTGACGTACGGCCCACATGAGTTTTGGATTTAGATAATTTTTTATCCCATATCTTAAAATGATCTTGCAAAAATGATGGACGTGATGGATTTCCCATGAACATCACGGTGGGCCCCACCTAGCTTCCCGTCCCGGGAAGTTTTTAATCTGCGTCTTGCAAAATCTCACCAAAATGGAATGTTAGATCATGCCACCCCAACTAAGTTAATATGAGCTTATAAATTCACACGTTTCCACAGCCTCTAAGCATCTCTACTCGGCTTTCTCAGTTCCAACTCCGTCCTTCCCATCCTATATTCAAACCTAAATATGAAGTCTGTTGCTGTTCCTCTCTTCCTAGTTCTTCTCCTCTGTTTTCATGCAGGTAACTTGTTTCATTGACCATTGTACACGTGGCATACATGTAATGTGATCTTGTCTAACCGTCCAATTCATGGCTACCGTTGTGGATGGAACATAGCCCAAAAATTACAATCACCAGAGTATCTTAATTGTCCGATTCTTCCCGTTGAATTTGGAACGCTTAATGTTTATACTTTCAACTGTTCAGATTTGATAGCCACCAATCAGACGATCCAATCGAGGCCATTTTGCATTCTAGGTCCATCCACAAGGGGCTTTATGGTTTGGACGGTCTGGATTGATAGATATTCATTTTATGTGTACTCTGAACCATGGTAGCCCACTTGTACGATCCAAGAAAACCCATTTGCACACCGTAGATGGTGCTGATTACGGAAGCGGATGCCATCCTGCCCCACTTGAACCATACTCCGTCCAGGCATGATTATGTGGGGCCCACCGTGATGTATGGTTTTGTTCCACACTGTCCATCCGGTGGTGTTTCAGATCATTTTAAGACATGAGCCCAAAAATAAGGCAGATTCAAGTCCCAGGTAGATCACATGGTAGGGATTGAACACCCACCATTAAAAACTTCTTGAGAGCCCCCAGGATATCTGTGTTTTCCTTTCATCCAGTCCATATAACCTTATCGAGAGGTGGAATGGCAAACAAGAATCACAGTGGGCCATAGGAAAATTTCAACTGTGGGTGAAACTTGGTCCTGAGGGGTTTCACTAGGTGCTGCTTCAAATGAACAGTTCAGATTTGTGAGATTTATCACGTATGATGGGTTGTCAAAAGAATTCATACGTACTACGTACGAACTGGTTCGCAAGTGAGCGTTTTTCTATATATATATATATATATATATATATATATATATATATATATATATATATATATATATATATATTTATTGTTGGCCACTTTAGCTTTGGATCTGTTTTGTATACCCCACAGAGGGAAACGGATTGGCTACTATTGCCACTAGCCATGGGCTGGTGGTCGGTGCTATGTGGGCCCACCATGATGTATGTGTTTCATCATGCCGTCTATCTATTTTTCTATATCATTTTATAGTATTATTTAAAAAAAAAAAAAAAGTGGTATATCCCAATCTCAAGTAGACCACATTACAAGAAACAGCGTTGAAGGAGCGTTGACCACTAAAAACGTTTTGGAGGCTATAAAAGTTTTGGATCAAGCTGATCTTTGTTTTTTCCCTTCATTTGAGTTTCAATGACCTAATCAACAGATTGGATGTCAAATAAACAGTACAGTGGGCCTTATGAGGATTTTAATGGTGGATATCCAATCACTATTGTTTTCCCGTGGTGTGGTCCACCTGAGAATTTTATCCCTCCTGTTTTTGGGATAAAGCCCTAAAGTGATCTGTGAAAATGGATGAACGGAATGGATGAAACACATGCATCATTGTGGGGCCTATAGAGCACCGACCATCAGCCACCGGGCTGGTGGCCAGGGACTAGCCAATCCGTTCTCCCCACGGATCCATCCAGGCCGGGACAGGAGGCAAATCGCTTCCTCTAATTACGTAGGTGGGTCCCATGTCTAGTGGCTAGACCGTAATTTTGTAACAGGATTTTACTGACTCGAGCAAAAATATAAAAATAAATAAATAAGAACAGGTGGGGCAGCTGCGTTCAAGGTCTGCAAAGATCGGCTGGTAAACAGGGATTCATGCATTCAAGAACGCTGTGCAAGGTTTTGCGCCAACGGTATCCCCTGCGGAGTGGGCGAATGCGACGACCAAAATAAGGCCATCTGCAACTGTTTCTACTTATGTTGAGGTCCCATATGATGCCACCTTAGATCTCAACTTGCTGAGCTGGCATTCCATCTCGCCGTCTATCGGATTGCATAGAGAAGTCCTAATAAAATAATATTCTTCTTGATTATTATTATTATTAATTTTTATTTTTAATTCCCGTGTTTGGAGCTCTTTTTTCTAAGTAATAAAAAAGAATAGTACCTGTGATCCACTCTTTCCATCAGATAGATTACCACTTGTTTGGTTATGGGTCACAAAAATCAGGATGATTCAACACTCAGGTGAGCCACCCTCATTAAATTAAATTTAGAAACCTCTAAATTTAGGGGGTATTGTAGGTAATCCTTTTATGCTGACGAGGCACATCATATAAATGAATCGGATGACATGTAAACAACACATTGGGTAGAGTTGTACATAAGTTGAGCTGAGTCGAGCCGAGTCGAGCTATGCCGGCTGACCCTAGCTTGAACTCGGCTTGGCTAGGTCCTCAAGCTTGATTGGCCAACTTGGATCGGTTCAGTTAGCAACTAGGGCTAATTCAAGCCGAGTTCGAGCCTGTGCAGTGTTTTCTCAAACACATGATGTATACCTTCAATTTACCGCCGTATGCAAAACTGCCACAACAGTTTATAAGTATTTTATCAAGCAGTTAGTAGGTAGCATCAAAAGCAAGATATAATGATAGTTTTATCATGTAACGTTTATTTTTTTGGTAGTAATTTGTTTCATATCTTTACCTTCCTCACCACTAGCCAATCCCATGGAGAATCAATGCACCTAAAACAACACTTCATCATTTCATCAAATACTTGGTGACCAGCATCAATATCAAAATAATTGAATCACCGAGCTAATTCGATCGGAGTCGAGGTTCAATCTGAGTTGATTCGAGTGTGGATAAGCATGAATTTGGCTGAAATTTTTTCGAGCTCCAAAAGTCAGCCCGACTGAGCTTGAACTCAGTTTCGAACCGAGTTGAATCGAACTTTTTCGAGTCGAGTTGAGAAAGTTAACCAAGCTAACTCCGTTCGTGTACATCTCTCATCTCCATGCAAAACTAATGGTAGCCGTCCCATCACAACCTTTTCCTAGGATGTGGCCTACCTGAGTACTAGATGGTGATGATTTTTGAGTTTGAAGATGGACATAAGGCAGTGTACCTGATGGACGGGGTGGATCTTTTGAAAGTTCCGCCGACGTGGCTTTCACTTTGCGAGGTACCTAGCGCAAGTTACGCCAGGGCTGCTAAAAACAGAAATATTGCCTATAGGAACCGCTGAGATGGTGCCACGGAGGAAAACCGGCTGGATGAATAAACGATGTTCATTCTCAATGCATTGAGACCGATGTTTTGAAAGCAACACATGTCTAAATGCGCCTCATGTGTTACCATCCATTGGATGCATCGTCATATCTCGGCCCAAACTTTAGGACCGAATCTGAACCATCGATCAATAGCAGAAAGTTGCAGAGTGATATATTGCGCCCGTCGGACGGAAAATGTGAAAAGTCCATTTCGAAATAACACTCGAGCAGGCGCCAATATTGCGATCGCAGATTGCCCTTCCTGCCACAGGAAGCTAGCTGGGGTCCACCGTGATGTTTGTTAGAAATCCACACTGTCCATCCGTTTTTCCAGATCATGTTACGACAGGGACCTAAAAATGAGTCCGATCCAAAATTCAAGTGGGCTGCACGATAAAAACTAATGGACAGGGAATTTCCTACCATTGAAACCTCCCTGGGCTTACTGTGATGTTTATGTGCCATCCATACCGTTCGTAAGTTCATTCCTACTGGGATGAACTGAAAAATATTAGCATGATTTAAAACTTCTGTTGCCTAAAAGATCTTTCAACAGCGGACCTTCAATCCTCATTATTTCCTGTCGTGTGGCCCAGTTAATCTTTAGATCTACCTCATTTTTGGGCCCATGTTATAGCATGATATAGAAAAAAGGACGGACGGGTGGAATTTCTCACAAACATCACGGTGTGGCCGAGCTAGCAATCAGCATTCCTAACTTTTGAAAAGCGCTTGCATGAATAACGCAGTGACGTCACCAAGCGACGTGGAAGGCATACTTCACATGGAGCTGATCCGCTCCGTCCATCAGGTGTGCCATCCTGCGTTTGGACTGTGGCCCAAAAATCAGTCTAATTATAACTTCCGGTGGACTACACAATTGGGAATAGTTGATATGGAAAGTCCACCATTAAAATCGTCCCAATTGTATGTGTGGTCCACCTTGGCGTCTATATTCCAACAACTCCACTGGTCTGATTCACTACAACAAGACGAATGGGTCCCCTGAAAATCAGTACATTCTAAGATTCGTGTGAGCCATAACACATGAATTTAGAGTTATTGGCCATGATGTTACACCTTCACTACCGTGTGGCCCACCTAAGTCTCCCATTGGACTAATTTTTAGGATATGGGGTGAATACGTGGAAATGTAGCTGATGAACAAGGTTGATCTGATACACGTTCTAGCCCCTGTGCATGGCTCCGCCCGGGGTCTGATAGGCTCGGAGGCAAGATTGTAAAGAATTCAGCCATGGGGAAAAGATATCACGATATCTTGCTTGCATATACATGTATGGTAAGGCAAGCAAATATCCGAGTAATATCTAATTTAAAATTTTATAAAATGATGTTAAATCTTAATAATATTTGCAAATATATTTAAAAATAGAAAATTAATATTTTTAAATAAATATTATTATGGGTAAAATTGGATTGACCAAAAAACTAGAACGATATAGAAACAACAAGATTAGTAGTTCAGAAGAGGAGATCGGGTAAGAGCTTGGTCTCGACTACTGAGCATGACCTATGCAACCGACCCAATCACTAACCATCGGCAATGGCTTCAGTCACTTATTTAACATTTCGTTATCGCGACCAAGAAATGACCATAAGTACCGACCTCACCCTGATTGGAGGCCCTAGCCTTAAAGATCGACCTCGACCACGATCGAGAATTAAGCTCGGTCTGCAGAACCTCGGCCAACGCGACTTAGAGGTCGGCATTGGCTATCGACCACGACCTCCTCGGATGTCGAGCACTGAGAGATCCCCCTTCGTATGTGAGGAGGATTACCCCCGAGATCTTCACCGAGAATCATGCCGAGTATAATGTCATGTATCATGGGGAAGATCATTTGCGTGATACGCGACTGCATGGTAGACTCATTGCTATATATGTAAGGAGCACTAAGAGACTATAAATGAGAACCCTACTTACAGTAAAAGGTATGCACAAAAAATGCTAATTCGACTAGACCTAGAGTGCTTGTTCTAACTTTAGCGTCAGAGGGTCCTCTGCTACATCCATAGCCCCCATTGTTATTTGGTTTTCCAGGTACGCGACTTTAACGTCTTGAAAAAATCCGTACAAAGACCCGAGTACCACCTCAGGCAGAAATCACTAAGGACCAAATTTTGTAGAAATTAGACGAAAATTAATTAAATACTAAACTAACTTAATCAGTGTATTAGCTCAAACCATTATCTATACGAACCGCAAAACCCAAAACTATTAAAATCACTAATTCAACATTACCTAAAAACCTAGGAGCAATCTCAAAACCCAATTGATCTCGGGAGCATAATGAAACTCCGTATCGGACCTGGACCGCGCGTTGAAAATCCGATGACTACGAAACTATAGGCTTAGGACCGCCTTATTGGGCTTGATAATCATCGTGGGAATCGAGCCCAAATAATATCCAAAAATGCACAACTTGAGCCATGAGCGAAGTGTGTGAGAAACGCGAATATCTTTAGAAAATGAACCAAAACTTAAGTGAATTGGGCCGTTCGCTTGCGGGCGAAATTAAAGACTTCAGACCGTTAAATTTTTACCAAACTATACCCTTAGATCAAGAAAATTTTCCTTCACATATTGGTATACTTGTAGCCCTAATCGAGTGACGACGACTGTTGAACTGACACGAGTCCTCCACGGTCAATCCGCTAATCCGATCGTACCAAATTCGTATCCTGATTTAGATCCATGGTCATGGACTTTACCTTGTGACATAGACAGGTAATAGACCTCCGGATGTGCCCCATTCATCAGAAACAGTCGCCCTTTGGCTATAACCTAAGTATACCATGACATTGGGGCCATTAACATCACTTCTGAGCCTATATAAGGCCCTTAAACCACCTCACCCCTATCACGCTCCAAACTCGAAAACTGAGCTCATAAAATTCTCAATCTCCAAATTCAGTGCTGACAGCCTCGTACCCCATTCTTGGCTCCCAACGCCTATACACCAGATTCTGATACTGGGATCCTACAAGGAGGATTTTTCAGTGTACATTTATCTCGTAATAAGCATAATCACAGGTATACCCAAATCATAAAGGCAACATCATCATCATATATCCACTAATATAAACAGTTGAATACAGTGCTGAAAGGAAAATAAATATGTCAAAAATCAAAGCTCCATAAGTCCACTGCACGCTCCAAGCTCAATGCTAATACAACCTAACGCCACCTACCCGCATCTATCGTGCATAAGCTTATAGAAAGTTTAGTGGATGGTGAAAATGTGTCCACAAGGTAAGTGTCAAGTAAGCAATATTAGAGTAACAGAGTAAGCGAAAATACTGACAGGCCCATAAATTATATAATATTAGAATAATGCGAAAACATACTAATATACCCATAAATACCATCAGCCTTATCCAAGCTATGCGATGCAAAAATATAAACCGATATCATATATTGAGGAAGTACTGTAGATCAGCTATACAATGCGAAGACAGTAAGCCAAATACTATGTGCTGAGGATGCAATGCAATATGCGATGCAAATGAAATGACCAAGCTGGAGTGTGAAGTCGGGATGATAATACGTAGTATCGCAGGCTACGGGGTCCATCACAAGGGACTTCTATCCATACCAGTCCCATACCTAAATTCGGATAGTCAAACTCAATGTGGTAAACTCCCGATCTCAGGTTACTCGCGCACCCCAACCGAAATCCTGGCCATTGCGAAAGTACACAAAATAATTAGTTGCACACCATCGACCCAAGTGAATAGTGAATGAATAAATGAGTATGCAACTCCTGCTCAATAAGTACATATCAATACTATTCATCTCTAGGATCATCACTGAGATCTAGTACACTCCAAACTGGCTACCGCCCCTGCAGGCCGCGTAGCCTAGCGAGTGAAAAAGACCTCACTACCCGCCTGCCAGCAGTATACCAATGCATACTCGGCTCGTCGATAATAGACTCATTTAGGAGCTGGTCAGACTCAACCTAGCTATGACTACTCCCTTAGGCGGGTAAGGCCACACCCCCTCCCAACCGACCATGACACAGTGGGAGACACGGCCTCCTGGTATTCGGCACTCGAGCGCTCATGTATCCACTCGGTCTCGACGTTGGGGCGTCCTCTGGTACCAAGAGGATTTAAGGATTTTCATATGGCAGCCCGATGCTAATAACAGATTTCCGGTGTCCCATTTGGCCATCCACGATATGCCTGTGGAGGCTACGGCCCTAATGTCAGTAGGGCATACAGTAATCACAACACACAATGCAAGGTGCATGAGTCATACAATCCAGTCATGCAATAATCCTGTGCATACCGTGCGCTCATGTGAGATAACCTCCGCCTATTAGGGAGTTTCATAACAGCCTGCTCAATGACATATGCACTAGTCAACCATATCTCATAACAAACATGTAGATGATGCATATGGGCATGTATCATGATGTTATGCTGTCACATACTCGTAAATTGGTATCAATAACCGACATCAATAATCGACCTCGACAATGTGGACATGTAACCAACATTGCCCCCAAGGAATGACCTATATAGAGCCTAACATATAGTGGCCCATGGTCTCATAAGGGGCCTGGTATACAACACCATGGGCCTCACTCAAGAGCTTAATACACATCACGATGACCTTTCACATGGGCCTAACATATATCACAATGGGCTCCATCGCCTGACCCTCAATGCATCACGATGGGCCTCATCACATAACACTCATATACATCACATTGGGCCTTAAACACGGGCTGAATACACATCACAATAGGCCTCAAATACGGGCCACATATACATCACATTGGGCCTCAAACATGGGCCACATATACATCATACAGGCCGAATACACATCATAATGGGTCTCAACTACAGGTCGCATATACATCATATAGGTTTGACAATCGGCCTCGAAAATCGAAATCGGCCTCAATAATCGGAATCGACACTCAAAATCGGCCTTAACAATCAGAATCGGCCTATACAATCGGCCTCGATAAATCGGAATCGGCCTATACAATCGGCCTCGATAAATCGGAATCGGCCTCAATACTCGGCCTCGACAATCGGAATTGACCTTGATAATTGGCCTCGACAATTGGAATCGGAATTGGCCTCGACAATCGGAATCAGAATCGGCCTCAACAATCGGCCTCGACAATCGGAATCGAAATCGACCTTGATAATCGGCCTCAACAATCGGAATCGGCCTATACTATCGGCCTCGATAAATCAAAATCGGCCTCGATACTCGGCCTCGACAAATCGGAATCGACGTCGATACTCGGCCTCGACAAATCAAAATCGACCTATACAATCGTCCTCGACAAATCGGAATCGGCCTTGATACTCAGCCTCGACAATTGGAATCGGCCTCGATACTCAGGCTCGACAATCGTAATCGACCTCGACAATCAAAATCGGCCTTGACAAATCGAAATTGGTCTTAATACTCAGTCTTGACAATCGGAATCAGCCTATATAATCGTCCTCAACAATCGAAATCGACCTCGACAATCGAAATTGTAAGAGTCTGTACTATTCTGTAGATTTTTGCAATACTCCTTGTTGAATTCCGGCAACCCGCGATCTGAAACCGGCATTTGCGCGCGATTCTAAGTCGTATTCCCTATATTAGAGTTGGCTTGACCTGAGACTTGTACCAGTGTGACCGTGCCGTCTCTGCGGTTCTGATGCCGCGTCTCGTGCGTCGAGGCGATACTCAGGCCAGGAGATGCGGGCCCGCGTTTAGTTTGAGGAAAATGCCACACGTAGTAAATCCCAAAGAATGTCCCATCAATCACATCAAATGTCACATCAATCTATCAATCAAAGCCAACTACAAGTAACCTCTCTCTTACACAAGTACCATAAAGTTAACAAGCACCTTACCTCTCATGTCACTCCATCATCCCTCTCTCCCATCACCTCTCTCTCTCATTTTCTCCCAAGCTCCATGAGAGCAACCCACATCCATGGCTTCCATAGGGGAGAAGCTAGTATGACCCACTTCCTATTTCCCATCCCCACCATCTAAAGTCCATCTCAACCATTAAAATCCATCCCTTGGAGCTCTAGATCGCATCGGTGGAAGGAAGAGTCTGAGAAGATCCTTAGGTGGGTGCCTCTATTCTTCTCTCTCTCTCTCTTTCACTTTTGTTATGTGTGACGATGTGGCAGTGTGGCCCACCCAGATGTACCCCACTTGATATATGTCTTATCCAACCGTCCAAACCATTTGGGTCCTACCTTAGGGAGATGGGAAAACACAAATATCAAGTTGGTCCAAATCAAGTGGGCCACATCCACATGGGACCCACCAGCCATGGTCCCCACATGTGGGACCCACCTTATACATGTGTTGTATGCAAACCGTTCAGCGTTCAGGGATGCTGGACGTGGCTGAGAAGTGAAGAGTGAACTGACAAGCAAACAAAATATCAGTTTGATTTTTTAAAAACTTTGGGTGGACCACTCATACAAGCCTCACTTGATGTATGGATTTAATCCACGCCGTCCATCCTATTTCCCAACTCAATTTAGGCGTTGAGCCAAAAAATGAACCCAGTCCGACTTTCTGGCGGGCCATTGCATAGAGAATAGTATTCTCACCATTGAAATACACCTTGATGTTTCTGTACACCAAAACTCATCGAATATTGGGCTTGATGGGTTTACATTGAGCAACAGAGACCAATGGGCAGGGCAGATTTCCCTAATGCGGGCCCCAACTAGGAAAAACCTCAAAAAAATTCATGAAAAAAAATTATATATATATATATATATATATATATATATATATATATATATATATATAAATATATATATATAAAACAACAGCAGACGCTGTTGCAGTCAACGTCTTTGGACGCTGTAGCAAGTAGCGTCCACTGCTTTGGACGGGGCTAGTCAGTGGGCTCCATCTCAAGCCACACCATGATGTGAGTTGAACATCAATACCGTGCATTTGGTGGGCCTCCCTCCTAGTAATGAGTCGCCCCAAAAATCAGCGGTATGAGGAACTCTGCTGGCCCACATGGAAGGAAACAGTGTGATTGAACGCCTGCCATTGAAACTCTTTTTGGGGCTGTCGCAGAAGTCTTGAATCATCTTGAAATTTGTTTTCCCTCTTCATTTGGGTCTGTGTGACCTCGCCAACGGATTGGATGACAAATAAACGTTATGGTGGGCCCTACGTGGAACCCACCTAATGATGTATGTGTTTTGTTCACGCCGTCCACGGTGGTGGACGGTGGAACCCACCTTGGTGTATTTATTTCAAATCCCCACTGTCCAGAGATCTCTGGACGGTGCAGTGGGAACCACCTTCATGTATGTGGTGTGGGGCGTGCCATAATGTATATGTTTTATATCTAAACCATCCATCCATTGGATGACAGCATGTGGGGCTCACCCTGTATTAATGTATGTGCATCCATCTGTCCATCTGTATGTGGGATGTGCTAGCCAGGACGTCCAGTCCTTGGACGAGATCTGGACCGTCCAGATCGTGTGGGCCCACCTTAATCTCCACAGGGACCACCTTAAATGCATGTGTCGTATTCGTACCGTCCCAGTGAAGTGTGAGCTGACAGTGGGGTCTCTTAACCAGCTAACAGATAAGGAAAAAAAAAAAGAGAAAAGAAAAATAATAATAATAATAATAAAGGTAATGTTATTATATATATATATATATATATATATATATATATATATATATATATATATATATATATATATAATGCTGGGCCCTATGTGAGACCCACTATATGTGTTTTATAGTCCCTGCCTAGTAGCGTGGGCTCGACACATGTGAGGATTCCACTGTGATGTGCAAGTGGGGACCCACCATAGTGTATGTGTTGTATCCATTGTCCATTAAGATGGGACGGTGGGACCCACCAGCAGGGGAATGGATTGGCTGGGGTAACTCATACCAACTACATGGCTGGTGAGTTGCCGACAACAAGTTCTGTAAGCCCTAATGATGTATATGTTTTATATCCACCGTCCACTGTTTGGACGGTGGGGCCCATCATGATGCGTGTGTTATATCCATACCATCCAACCATTTTGAGATATCATTTTATGGTACGAGGTAAAGAATGAGTCAGAACCAAAGTTTAAGTGGGCCTCGCCATTGAAATCATGGACAGTGACATCCACCGTTCAAAATTTCTAAGGGCCACAGTAGTTTCCAATTAAGCTGATATTTCATCTATCTCTATGTTAATTTATGAATAGGTTAGATCTCAAAATACATCACGGTGGGCCACACCGTGCGATCCAGCCATAGTATGGTCCAGATGATCTTTCGACTTGATATATTGGGGGTCATGTGCAGGGCCCACTTGTTTTGTATTTGTGGCCCATTTGATAAGGCCCATGGTGATATTTTTGGCCCAGTTGGTAAGGCCCATTGTGATATGTATTAGGCCCATTAGTGCGGCCCATTGATGCAGCTCAATCGATGTATATGAAGCCCATTGGTGCGACCCATGGATGCGGTCCACTTGATGTATATGAGGCCCATTGGTACGGCCCATGTGATATGGCCGACTCGATATATATGGTCCATTGCGATGTGTAATTACTCCATAATGTATGTAATGATGATTATGGCGGGCCACTCCCTGGGAGAAATGTTGGTTGAATGTTCACATTGATGGGTGATGATGGATAAACATTCACATTATGACCTTCCCTTAGGCCAATTCTGATTGCGATTGCCAATTCCAATTAACGTGACCGATTTACCGATTCTGATTATCGATCGATTCCGATTGTCGTTACCGATTGCTGATTCTGATTGACGTGACCGATTTGCCGATTCTGATTATCGATCGATTCTGATTATCGTGACAGATTGTACATGCCGATTTCGATTGTCGAGGCTGAGTATCGAGGCCGACTCTGATTGTCGAGGCCGATTGTTTCAGCCAACTCCGATTGTTGAGGCCGATTGTTTAAGCCGACTCCGATTGTTGAGGCCGAGTATTGAGGCTGATTCCGATTTTCGAGGCTGATTGTTTAGGCCGAATCTGATTGTCGAGGCCGAGTATCGAGGCCAATTCTGATTTATCGAGGCCGATTGTTTAGGCCGACTCCGATTGTCTAGGCCAATTGTCGAGGTCAATTATCGAGGCTGATTCTGATTTGCCGATTTCGATTATCAAGGCCAATGTGATGTATATACAGCCCATATTTGAGGCCCATTGTGATGTACATTCAGCCCGTGTTTAAGGCCCAATGTGATGTATATGAGGCCTATGTGATGAGGCCCAATGTGATGCATTAAGGACCAAGCGATGGAGCCCATTGTAATGTATATTAGGCCCATGATGCATGACCCATTTGATGTATTCAAGACCTATGTGGAGGGCCCACATGTCAGGTATTTGAGGCCCACGGGTAAGGCCTATTGTGATGTATTCATGGCCCATGGGCAAGAGCCATTGTGATGTATTCGTGGCCTATGGGCAAGGCCCATTGTGATATGTATTAGGCCCATGAGTAAGGCCCACCTGTTGTGTATATGTGGCCCTTGAGTAAGGCCCATTGTGTTGTATATTTGGCCTTTGTGTGAGGCCATGGGTCTACTATATGTTAAGCTCTACGTGAGTCATTTCTTGGGGACAATGTTAGTTAAATGTTCATATTGTTGAGGTCGATTGTCGATGCCAGTTATTAATATCGATTATGAGTATGTGACAGCATAACATCATAATACATGCCCATACGCATCATCTGAATGTTTGTTATGAGATGTAGTTGACCATTGCATATGTCATTGGGCAGGTTGTTATGAAACTCCCTAATAGGTGGAGGTTATCTCACATGAGCACACGGTATGCGCAGGATTGATGCATGACTGGATTGTGTGACTCATGCATCTTTCATTGTGTGTTGTGATTACTGTACGCCCTAGTGGCATCAAGGTCGTAGCCTCCACAGGCATATCATGGATGGCTAGATGAGACACCGAAAATGTTTGGTTCGAGCATCGGGCTGCCATAGATGGCCCTATGTGAAAATCTTTAAAACCCTATTGGTACCAAAGGACGCCCTAACGTCGAAACCGAGTAGATACATGAATGCCCGAGTGCCAAACACTAGGAGACCGCGTCTCCCATGTGTCATGGTCGGTTGGGAGAGGGTGTGGCCTTACCCGCCCGAGGGAGTAAGGATAGCTAGGCTGAGTTTGACCAGCTCGAGGAATGGGTCTATTATCGACGAGCCGGGTAGGTATCGACAGACTACTGGACAGGCGGATAGTGAGGTCTCTTCCACTTACCCAGTTGTGCACTTAATAGGGCGGCAGGTGGTGTAGAGTGTACTAGACCTCGGTGATGATCCTAGAGATGAGCAATACTGATATGTGGACTTATTGAACAGGAGATGCATACTCATTCATTCATTCATTCACTATCCACTCAGGCTGGTGGTGCGTAACTGTTTGTTACGTGTACCTTTGCAATGGCCAGGATTTCAATTGGGGCACGCAACTAACCTAAGATCAAGAGTTTACCACATTGAGTCTGACTATCCAAATTTAGGTATGGGACTGGTTTGGATAGAAGTCCCTTGTGATGGACCCCATTGCCTGCGATACTACGTACTATCATCCCGACTTCACACTCCAGCATGGTCATTCCATTCGCACCGCACACTTCATTACATCCCCAACATATGACATTTTGGGTTACTGTGTTTTTGCATTTATTTGGTCTAGGTACGGCTGACGGTATTCGTGAACTCATCAGGAATTATATATTACATTGCATATTCGGCATTTGATATCTGGCTCTTTATGACTCCTTATTTGCATAGCTGATCTATATTGCGTACTCTGATATTGTTTGACTCTGGACTTGTCAGTATTTCCACTTTACTTTGATATCGTATGATTCATGATCTTACCAGTATTTTTGATATTGTATGATTATGGCGTTGTGTTAAATACTTGGTACTTACCTTGTGCACACACTTACACCACCATCTAAGCCTTCTATAAGCTTATGCACGGTAGAAGCGTGCAAATGATTTTAGGTTACAGTAGTGTGGAGCTTGGAGTATGTAGCTGAATTCTGGAGCTTTCATTTTTACATATGTATTTTCCTTTCAGCATTGTATTCAAATGTTTATATTAGTGGATATGATGATGATGATGTTACCTTTGTGATTTGGGTAAACTTGTGGTTTTGCTTCGTACGAGAAAAAAAAATTACGTTGGAAATCCTCCTTGTAGGATCCTAGGATCAGAATCTGGCGTATAGACACTAGAAGCTGAGAATGGGGTACTACGGAAGCTGTCGGCACCGGATTCGACGATCGGAATTTCTATGAGTCCGATCTCCGAGTTTGGGTCGTGACAGAAGTTGGTATTAGAGGATAACTTGGGAATACCTAAAGATAACATCACATATCTACTGATAGTTACCCTACACTGTATGATTGTTGAGAACTTAGAATGATTAGATTCCCAAGTTCGGTTAACTTACAGATTTTCTGATATAGCTCCCTACTGTTGAGATTGCGAGGCTGCATAGTATTCCAGTCTCGATCTTTTCTGACCGGGGTCCGAAGATCAATGGGGTCATCATAGTGTTGATGAGGAATCTTGGGAGTGAGAAGTTGAGATTTGCGAGTGTTATCGTCGTCTCCTTGTTATTGACTACATTCGAGGGTTGTGTTTTTGATTTTACATAGTGAGATGATTTCCCTCTTCTATGAGTTATGCTTAGTTGTGATGATAGTGTAAATTTTGAGGACAAAATTTTTATTGGGAAGGGATGGCTGTAAGGCCCGTATCCTAGTCTGTACTGTTCTATAGACTTTTTTAATCCTCTCTGTCGAATTTCGGCAACCCACGACCTGAATTCGGCATTTGCGCGCGATCCTGAGTCGTGTTCCGTATATTAGAGTTGGCTCGACCTGAGACTTGTACCAGTGTGACCGCACCGTCGCCGCAGTTCCGGCGCATCTCGCGTACCGAGGCGATACCCAGGCTAGGAGATGTGGGCCCGCATTCAGTTTGAGAAAAATACCGCGCGTTGCAAATCCCAAGAGAATATCCTATCAACCATCAATCCATCAATCAAAGCTAAGTACAAGCAACCCATACCCTAGCCTTGCCTCTTTCTTACACAAGTACCATAAAGTCTACAAGCACCTTACCTCTCATGTCACTCCACCATCTCTCTCTCCCATCACCTCTCTCTATCTCTCATTTTCTCCCAAGCTCCATGAGAGCAACCCACGTCCATGGCTTCCATGGGGGAGAAGCTAGTATGGCCCACTTCTTATCTCCCATCCCCACCATCCAAAGTCCATCTCAACCATTAAAATCTACCCCTTGGAGCTCTAGATCGCATCGGTGGAAGGAAGAGTCCGAGAAGATCCTTCGGTGGGTGCCTCTTTCTTCTCTCTCTCTCTCTCTCTCTCTCTCTCTCTCTTTCACTTTTGTTGTGTGTGATGATGTGGCGGTGTGGCCCACCCGGATGTACCCCACTTGATATATGTCTTATCCAACCATCCAAACCATTTGGGCCCTACCTTAGGGAGATGGGAAAACACAAATATCAAGTTGGTCCAAATCAAGTGGGCCACGTCCACGTGGGACCCACCAGCCATGGTCCCCACACGTGGGACCGATCTTATACATGTGTTGTATGCAAACCATCCAGTGTCTAGGGACGCTGGACATGGCTGAGAAGTGAAGAGTGAACTGACAGTGTTATGTACTGATAAGCAAACAAAATGTCAGTTTGATTTTTTTAAAACTTTGGGTGGACCACTCATACAAGCCCCACCTTGATGTATGGATTTAATCCATGCTGTCCATCCTATTTCCCAACTCAATTTAGGTGTTGAGCCAAAAAATGAACCCAATCTGACTTCCTGGTGGGCCATAGCATAGAGAATAGTATTCTTACCATTGAAACACACTCTGATGTTTCTATACACCAAAACTCATCGAATATCAGGCTTGATGGGTTGTATTGAGCCACAGAGACCAATGGGTGGGGGCAGTTTCCCTAATGTGGGCTCCAACTAGGAAAGACCTCAAAAAATATTCATGAATATATATATATATATATATATATATATATATATATATATATATATATATATATATATATATAACAACAGCAGACGCTGTTGCTGTCAGCGTCTCTGGACGCTGTAGCAAGCAGCGTCCGCTGCTTTGCATGGGGCTGATCAGTGGGCCCCATCTCAGGCCCCACCATGATGTGAGTTGAACATCAATACCGTGCATTTGGTGGGCCTCCCTCCTAGTTATGGGCCACCCCAAAAATCAGCAGTATGAGGAACTCAGGTGGCCCACACAGAAGGAAATAGTGTGATTGAATGCCTGCCATTGAAACTCTTTTTAGGGCTGTCATAGAAGTCTTGAATCATCTTGAAATTTGTTTTCCCTCTTCATTTGGGTATGTGTGACCTCGCCAACGGATTGGATGACAAATAAACGTTATGGTGGGCCCTATGTGGAACCCACCCAATGATGTATGTGTTCTGTTCAAGCCGTCCACGGTGGTGGACGGTGGAACCCACCTTAGTGTATTTATTTCAAATCCCCACCATCCAGAGATCTCTGGATGGTACGGTGGGAACCACCTTCATGTAAGTGATGTGGGGCGTCCCATAATGTATATGTTTTATATCTAAACCATCCATCCATTGGACGACAGCATGTGGGGCCCACCCTGTATTAATGTATGTGCATCCATCTATCCATCTGTATGTGGGACGTGCTAGCCAGGACTTCTAGTCTTTGGACGAGATCTGGATCGTCCAGATCGTGTGTGCCCACCTTAATCTCCACGAGGGACCACCTTAAATGCATGTGTCGTATTCATACCATCTCAGTGACGTGTGAGTTGACAGCGGGGTCTCCTAACCAGCTAACAGATAAGGAAAAAAAAGAGAGAAAAGAAATAATAATAATAATAATAATAATAATAATAATAATAATAATAATAATAATAAAGGTAATGTTATTATATATATTATATTATATATATATATATATATATATATATATATATATATATATATATATATATATATATATATATATAATGGTGGGCCCTACATGAGACCCACCGTGATATATGTGTTTTATAGTCCCTGCCTAACAGCGTGAGCCCCACACATGTGAGGATTCCACTGCGAGGTACAAGTGGGGACCCACCATAGTGTATGTGTTGTATCCACCGTCCATTAGGATGGGACAATGAGACCCACCAACAAGGGAACGGATTGGCTGGGGTAACTCATACCAGCTACATGGCTGGTGAGTCGCCGACAGCAAGTTCTATAGGCCCCAATGATGTATATGTTTTATCTACACTGTCCACTGTTTGGACGGTGGGGCCCATCATGATGCGTGTGTTGTATCCATACCATCCAACCATTTTAAGATATTATTTTATGGTACGAGGTAAAGAATGAGTCAGAACCAAAGTTCAAGTGGGCCCCACCATTGAAATAGTGGATAGTGACATCCACCGTTCAAAATTTCTAAGGGCCACAGTAGTTTCCAATTAAGCTGATATATCATCTATCTCTATGTTAATTTATGAATCAGTTGGATCTCAAAATACATCACAGTCGGCTACACCGTGCGATCCAACCGTGGTATGGTCCAGATGATCTTTAGACTTGATATATTGAGGGTCATGTGCAGGGCCCACTTGTTTTATATTTGTGGCCCATTTGATAAGGCCCATGGTGATATTTCTGGCCCAGTTGGTAAGGCCCATTGTGATATGTATTAGGCCCATTAGTGCGGCCCATTGATGCAGCCCAATCGATGTATATGAAGCCCATTGGTGTGACCCATGGACACGGTCCACTTGATGTATATGAGGCCCACTGGTACGACCCATGTGATATGGCCGACTCGATATATATGGTCCATTGTGATGTGTGATTACTCCATAATGTATGTAATGATGATTATGGCGGGCCACTCCCTGGGAGCAATGTTGGTTGAATGTCCACATTGATGGGTGATGATGGATAAATGTTTACATTGTGACCTTCCCTTAGGCCAATTCCGATTGCGATTGGAGATTCCGATTGATGTGACCGATTTACCGATTTTGATTATTGATCGATTCCGATTGTCGTGACCGATTGCTGATTCCGATTGACATGACCAATTTACAGATTTTGATTATCGATCGATCCCGATTGTCGTGACTGATTGCTGATTCCGATTGATGTGATCGATTTGTCGATTCTGATTGTCGATCGATTCCGATTGTCGTGACTGATTGTACATTTCGATTGTCAAGGCCAAGTATCGAGGCCGATTCTGGTTTGTCGAGGCCGATTGTTTAGGCCGACTCCAATTGTCGAGGCCGAGTATCAAGGCCGATTCCGATTGTCAAGGCTGATTTTTTAGGCCAACTCCAATTGTTGAGGCCGAGTATCGAGGCCGATTCCGATTGTCGAATTCGATTGTTTAAGTCGACTCCGATTGTCGAGGCCGAGTATCGAGGCCAATTTCGATTTGTCGAGGCCGATTGTTTAGGCCGACTCCGATTGTCTAGGCCGATTATCGAGGTCAATTATCGAGGCTGATTCTGATTTGCCGATTCCGATTGTCGAGGCCGAATTGTGATGTATATATGGCCCATATTGAGGCCCATTGTGATGTACATTCAGCCCGTGTTTAAGGCTCAATGTGATGTATATGAGGCCTATGTGATGAGGCCCAATGTGATGCATTGAAGATCAAGCGATGGAGCCCATTGTAATGTATATTAGGTCCATGATGCATGGCCCATTTAGTGTATTCAAGACCCATGTGTACACGGCTCACATGTCAGGTATTTGAGGTCCATGGGTAGGCCTATTGTGACGTATTCGTGGCCCATGGGCAAGGCCTATTGTGATGTATTCGTGGCCTATGGCAAAGGCCTATTGTGATATGTATTAGGCCCATGAGTAGGACCCACCTGTTGTCTATATGTGGCCCTTGAGTAAGGCCCATTATGTTGTATATTTGGCCCTTGTGTGAGGCCATAGGTCCACTGTATGTTAGGCTCTACGTGAGTTGTTCTTTGGGGACAATATTGGTTAAATGTTCATATTGTTGAGGTCGATTGTCGATGCCGGTTATTAATATCGATTATGAGTATGTAATAGCATAGCATCATGATACATGCCCATACGCATCATTTGCATGTTTGTTATGAGATGTGGTTGAGTATTGCATATGTCATTGGGCAGGTTGTTATGAAACTCCCTGATAGGTGGATGTTATCTCACATGAGCGCACGGTATGCGCAGGATTGATGCATGACTGGATTGTGTGACTCATGCATCTTGCATTGTGTGTTGTGATTACTGTACGCCCTAGTGACATCAGGGTCGTAGCCTCCATAGGCATATCGTAGATGTCCGGATGGGACATAGAAAATATTTGGTTCGACCATCGGGCTGCCATAGATGGCCCTGGATGAAAATCCCTAAAACCTTATTGGTACTAGAGGACGCCCTAATGTCGAGACCGAGTGGATACATGAGCGCCCGAGTGCCGAATACTAGGAGGCCGCATCTCCCACTGTGTCGTAGTCGATTGGGTGGGGGTGTGGCCTTACCCTCCTGAGGGAGTAGGCATAACTAGGCTGAGTATGACCAACTAGAGGAATGGGTCCGCTATTGACGAGCCGGGTAGGTATTTGCACACTACTGGCTAGGCGGATAATGAGGTCTCTTCCACTTACCCAGTTGTGTGCTTGATGGGGCGGTAGGTGGTGTGGAGTATACTAGACCTCGATGATGATCCCAGAGATGATCAATACTGATATGTGGACTTATTGAGCAGGAGATGCATACTCATTCATTCATTCATTCACTATCCACTTGGGCTAGTGGTGCGCAACTGTTTGTTATGTGTACCTTCGCAATGGACAGGATTTCGGTTGGGGCGCGTGACTAACCTGAGATCAGGAGTTTACGACATTGAGTCTCACTATCCAAATTTAGGTATGGGACTGGTTTGGATAGAAGTCTCTTGTGATGGACCCCATAGCCTGCGATACTATGTACTATCATCCCGACTTCACACTCCAGCATGGTCATTCCACGTATCGCATACTATGACATTTTGGGTTACTGTGTTTTTGCATTTATTTGGTCTAGGTACGGCTGACAGTATTCGTGAACTGATTAGGAATTATATATTGCATTGCATCTGATATCTAGCTTTTTATGACTCCTTATTTGCATAGCTGATTTGTATTACGTACTCTGATATTGTTTGACTCCTGGACTTGTCAGTATTTCCACTTTACTTTGATATCGTATGATTCATGACCTTACCAGTATTTTCGATATTGTATGATTATGGCATTGTGTTAAATACTTGGTACTTACCTTGTGCACACACTTACACCACCCTCTAAGCTTTCTATAAGCTTATGCACGATAGATGCATGCAGATGATGTTAGGTTGCAATAGCGTGGAGCTTGGAGTATGTAGCTGACTTCTGGAGCTTTAATTTTTACATATGTATTTCCCTTTTAGCATTGTATTCAAATGTTTATATTAGTGGATATAATGATGATGATGTTGCCTTTGTGATTTGGGTAAACTTGTGGTTATGCTTCTTATAAGAAAAAAAATTTACGTTGGAAAATCCTCCTTGTAGGATCACAGGATCGGAATCTGGCATATAGACGCTGGAAGCCGAGAATGGGGTACTATGGAGGCTGTCGGCACCGGATTTGGCGATCGGGATTCGTATGAGTCCGATCTTCGGGTTTGGGGCGTGATAGGAATCGGCCTCGATACTCGGCCTTGACAATCGAAATCGGCCTCAACAAATCGAAATCGGCCTCGATACTCGGCCTCGACCATCGGAATCAACCTATACAATCTGCCTCGATACCCGGCGGGATCCATATATGAACGAGCGATCAAACCATAATATAAAGATCGACCCTCGGCCGTGGTTATATCAAATCCAATGGCACGGAGCCATCCATTTATAGCGAATGGGGCTCACTTATTTCGGTTAACCCATTAAGAGAATGATGAGAATGAGCTTAACAAGGCCTAAGGGAAGGTCACAATGTGGACATTCAACCATCATTGCCCATCAATGTGGACATCTATCCAACATTGCTCCCAAGGAGTAGCCCACATAAGGGATTCATACACAACGTATCAGCCACACATACATCATGTTGGGCCCCTTTATGGGCCTCCCACATATTGCATTGGGCGTTGTACAAGGGCCTCAAATGAATTACAATGGGCCACGTCCATGGGCCTCAAATATACCACAATGGGCCTCGCCCATGGGCCTCGAATACATCACAATGGGCTTCACCCATGGGGCTCAAATACATCACAATGGCCTTGCCTATGGGCCTCGAATACATCACAATGGGCTTTGCCCATAGGCCTCAAATACATCACAATGGCCTCGCCCATGGGCCTCATATGTCAAGTGGGCCACATCACATGGGCTGCATTATTTGGGCTACACCAATGTGCTTCATGTATATCAAATAGGCTGCACCGATGGGCCTCATATGTATCAAATCGGGCCCACCCTTATGTATTTTTGAGATCCGACCAATTCATAAGTTAATATAGAGATAGATGAAGTGAAAACCAAATATCAGCTTGAGTGGGAACCACTATGGTTGTTAGAAGTTTGAACAGTGGATGTCATTGTCCACTATTTAAATGGTGGGGTCCACTTAAACTTTAGATCTGACCCATTCTTTTACTCATGCCATAAAATGATATCTCAAATGGTTGGATGGTTGGACACAACACATGCATCATGGTGGACCCCACCGTCCAAACAATGGACGGTGTAGATAAAGCACATACATCATTGGGGCTCATGCCACAGGGATGAATCACATACATCTGGAGCGGGTCCCACCATCAAAACAGCTTGGATGTGTACGTACATCACGTGGGACCTACGGAACTCACTGACGTTTAAGAGAGAGAGCAACTACATAGTTGTTATATGAGCAACATTGCTGCCTCTTTAAAGAAAAGGGAGGTGGGTTCCACGTAGGGCCCACCATATCATATATATAATATATTAATATTATATTATATACTAGCATGCAGCCTTTGCTACTTTTTAAAAGAAGCAGAGGTGGGTCCCATGTAGGGCCCACCACAACATTTGTATTAAATATATAATATTATATTACATTATAATATATTATATTTATTAATATAATAAATGATATGATATATTAATATTATATTTAATAAATATACAACGTCCAGGCCCTAAACGGCCTGGACATACACATACATCATGGGTAGCCCCACACGTGGGGTGGGTCCCACTGTCCAGGGATGGTGGATGCCCCACACGCATCATGGTGTGGCCCATCAAGATGAGTGGACGACATGGGTGGGTCCCACGGATCTCACTGTTCGTTCACACCTCACTGTTCGCACCCACCACACCGTCAATCACACCCTACTGCTAGCCACCCCCACTGACAGTTCACACCCCACTGCTAGCCACCCCCACTGACAGTTCACACCCCACTGCTAGCCACCCCCACTGACAGTTCACACCTCAGAGCTATCCACTTCCACTGTCCGTCCACACCTCACGGTAGAAACAAGGTATCTTTTACTCAGTCTGCCACTAGAGCTATGGATCTGGGTGTGGATAAATACATCAAGGAGGGCCCCATCCACATGCATGGGGTGGGTCATGTCCTAGATGGATGGTTGGGATGTCATATAAACATCATGGTATTCCCACATGGATGGGGTCCACCGGTAGATGGCGTGGGTGTAAACATCATGGTGGGCCACATACCTCATCATTGTCATTACCATACAAAGAAGGGAAAGAGAGAAAGAAAGAGAAAAAGGAGAGATCAGATGGTGATGGAGGGACCCCGCCACTATGGGCCCTCCATGGTTGCAATACATAGATCAAGATGGGTCCCACCATATGTGGGCCCTCAAATCACAAAAATTAAATCATAAAACACTCACCTCAAGATCTCCTCTTCCTTCTTCCGCCTATAGCCTCTAGAGTTCTAAGGGAACGTTTTTAATGATTGAGATGAACTTTGGATGGTGGGATCGGGTGGAAGGAAAGTGGGCCACACCAAGCTCTCTCATGGAGATTGGAGGAGCTTGGGCGTTGGGTTGCTTGCTTGAAAGAAATGGAGAAATGAGAGAGAGAGAGAGAGGGATGGGTGAGTGAGTGATGGGTGATGGGTGTACTTGACATGTATGGGTTGTAAGAGAAAGAGTTTGACTTTGGGGTTGCTTGGAGATGGGGTGTGAGGTGATGTGTACTTGACATGAGATGTGATTGATGTATACTTAATTGATGGGACATGTTGTAGAGATTCTCTTGAGATGACAAATGCGTGGCGTTATCTCAAACTGAATGCGGGCCCACATCTCCTGGCCTGGGTACCGCCTTGGCCCGTGAGACATTGCGTCAAAACCACGGCGACGGCGTGGTCGCTAGGGTATAAGTCTTAGGTTGGGCTGACTCTGGAATACAAGATACGACTCAGGGTCACGCGCAAATGCGAATAACAGATCGTAGGTCGCCGAAAATCGATCGGGAGGACCGCGGAAACCTACGGAACAGTACGAGCTAGGATACGGGTCTCACAACCCCTCTCTCATACGAATTTGCTCAAACCCTAGGTGAGAAAAGAGAGAAGAGGAGAAAAAAGTGAGGAGAAGAGTGAGAGTTTGGGAGATGGTGGCGGTGTTTCTCTCCCACGACTACACTCACTAGATCACCTCTTTGTTACGCTACACGACCTATTCCGACTTTGATTTGGGTAAGGAATCCTAACCCTAATCTTGTTTTAGGAATTCAAATAGAAAAATCTATGAAATAGCTAACATATTTCATTGCTTAGGTGTCTAACATTCGGATTATGGGGATATAGTGAACGAACCGAGTTCGAAATGAGCAATCCGATGAAAGGTGCGGACTATAAACATTTAGGTTATGGTTTTCAAGGCTTTTAATGTCAGCAACGATTTATGTCTGACTTGATTGCTGCCATATGATCTTAGTTATGATGTATTCAATAAATTATACATGTGTGTGAAGTATGTGAATATATAATGCATTCCATGTGTTTGTTGAAATGTTTAAATGAAATTAAAATTATGATTTGTGCTTGCCATGACTATTAATCTAGAATACATGTTTGATGTATGTATGACAACTCCTTTATGAAAGGATTTACCATAATATATGTTATAATTAATTTATTTAATATATGTAGAAATGTGTAGTCTAAGTGTTTGATAAAATGCCTGAATGAGAAATTGCTTGATGAATTGCAGTTAATAAGGGTGTTGAGATAGGATTCTCAACTACCTTATCAATATTTATAATTTCCTTCATGTAATCAAAATTGTTACTACGCAATTCATGGATGAAATGTATAATATGTATAATATATGCTCAATGTGTTTGTTAAAATGTTCAAATGTAATTTATATTTGAATTGTTTGTTAAATGTTGTTTTGACTATCACATGTGAATACTTATTATATTTGAGTATGATTGAGACTAATACATAGTCCAGGCAATTGGTAACGGTTTCTGATCGAGTGACCAAACTAATCTCGCCACAATGGATACGTTCAATGAATCCGAGTCGTATAGTGATTGTTGACACTGGTTAGGCCACGTGGAATGCTTATGCACTCCATGTCGATTAATGTAGTGTGCGCCTGTACTAATCGAACTTGTCAAATAGCCCGATTGGCCTAATGTGTGTTTACCATGTATGGACACTACTGCTTGAATCTAAGGTACCACTTATCAATCTAAAACCCGTTTCAACCATAGTACCATGATCCGCTAAGACTCATGAGCCAAGCATGATGGTATATGGGACACCGTGGTTGAGTTGTTGGCCTACGCTGGGGTGACGAGCCTCCCTATAGTGACCAGTGAGCAACCTAGACTCGTGAGCCAAATATGGTGGTGTATGGGATACTGTATTCGAGCTGTCAGCCTACGTTCAGGTGACGAGCCTCCCATAGTGATCTCAGTATAATCAATTGAACTTTCCTATCCACTGATTTCATTAGGAGTGATTCCCTACAACTTACCTATCGTATGTGATTAACTAGGATTGACGACCCTAGATGGATCTCCGTTTGGGGTAAATGATATAAAGGGAGATACCTTAGCTTCCAGAATCTGCTATATGAATAAGCATAATTAAGAACTTGGCTAATACGAATATGCACCGCATTGCATGTGCTTAGGTGAGGAAGCACATGTTTAGGGAGTTTGTCATGCGCGACTGTGAGATGAAGTCGCTAAGGGAGTGCAGGAGAGGGCATGTATCATTACAACATACCATTCTTACATTAATAAGAGTACTTAGGATATGGCTGTTGTACTGCTTTATCATTACTGCTTAACTGAATTGATAACATGTTAACCTTTGTCTTATCGTACTACTGAGTTGATCACTCACTCCCACTCTAGGACGGTGTTTTAAAACACTAACTAAATCCTGATTTAGATGCAGGTTATGGCGAGGCTTATGCGACGGAGCCAGACTTCTTTGACGAGGAGGAGGAGTTCTCCTACGTGCAGCTCTTTGGCGGGTCTATGTAGACCTCGAGCTGCATCGTTGGGATTATAGGGTTATGGATTAGTTGGATCTTACACTTTGACATTTTATAAATTTTGGAACAATACATGTATATTCAGCCTGGTTACATACTCATACTCTGGGGATTGAGAAATACTTATATGCTTTATATACCTATCTTAGTCTTCCGCCTGCTTCATTTAATTATCTCTAGAGTATGATATGTTGTTTTAGTATAATCCCACTCATGTTTAAGGCACTAATACGGACAACATTTAAACATCATTATCTATGTTACATAAGTGATGCATTGGATCTCAGGAGTTGAGCTTTGCTTGACCCTCGAAATCCGGTGCGTTACAACGACGATCTAGCAAGGACGACCAGATATCAGCATCAATGATTTGACACCATCTGTGGGAAGCGATAGTCAAGCCATTCTAAACTCGCCTGTTGTATCTCCATCCACTTCACAATGACGAAAGGGAGGAAGAGGGCCTTATCCGCCTTTGCTGCACAAACCCCCGCACCAGAAGAGCAGCATGCTGATCCCCAGGATCCTCCCTCATAACATCATACCGACTCTCTGCCTACTATGGTGATGCAGAGGTCTCGTAATCGGGGAGGTCGGTTTGTTTCATTGAAAAATCAAGTCAAGGCCCTAATCAGCAATATAAACCGCATGATGCAAATACTGGAAAGGCAAAATCCACCTCCTGACCATGGGGCAAAAGCAGCCGCAACAACTGAGCTTTCTTTACCTCCTCAAGCGTATGATGACTCACATAGAGTCAAACAACGACCGGGACAATATAGCCATGTGCCCACGCACACCATGGGAACCACCGCTCTCGTCAACTTCGACTTACGCTCAAACTGGAGAAAAGTTATGGGAAAGATCTTGAAGTGATGATAAAGAACGGGGTCCCATGGGAGGCCGATCTCAGGGAGATCTAAAAGAAAAATTGGCGACTTCCAATAAGAATACCGTGCTCGGGTCCCTACCTCAGTTGAGGCCATGTTAGAGGTAATAAAATCACCATTTATCGATGACATCACGGGATCTCCACTTCCAATGAGGTTCTTGAAGTCACAGATTACTCCCTACTCTGGAGATGGAAATCTGGCCAAGCATCTAGAGTCCAACAGGGCGTGGATGGAATTGCACGGTGCTTTCAGTTCAGTGATGTGTCAAGCATTCTACCTAACCTTATCAGCGGCAGCATGAAAGTGGTACATGCAGTTGAAGCTGAGGTCCATTAGCTCCTTCGCCCAGCTCAACAAGACCCTTATCATGCAGTTTATCAGAGGGAATGGTAAAAGGAAGCCAACAACCCATCTCCTCACTGTTACCCAAAGAGAGGGCGAGATATTGAAAGATTACATTATTCGTTTCAATGAGGAGGTAGTGCAGGTAGATGGCTATTTGAACAAGATAACCCTAGCTGCCATGATATCTAGTCTTAGATGGGGGAGATTCCTCTTCTCAATTGGCAAGAACCCTCTGATCACTTTGGCAGATCTCCTTAGCCGAGCGCAGAAGTACTCTAACATGGAGGAGGTCTTTAGCTCGGGAAGAGCTACTAGGAGTGCCGGAAGCTCTGCTAAGGACAATAAGCACAAGGAGGAGCATCCACCCACTATCAACAGCAGGAACAGAAGAGACGACGACCTGAGCAGATGTCAATGCCCAAATTGACGATCGAAGAGCATGTTCCATTCTTACACTTCACTAAATGCGACTCTCGGGCAACTCCTCATGGAAGTTCACGATAAAAGGATCCTGAGGTGTCCGAGCAGGATGAAGGCCGATGTGGATAAGAGAGATAAGTGAAAGTATTGCCACTTTCATCGCGATCACAGCCACACCATTGATGACATTTCGATCTCAAGGAAGAGATTGAGTCCCTCATTCGTGGTGGACATCTGCGAGAGTATCTTGTGGGATGAGCGACTAGACAAGAGGGATGAGCAACATGGTAATAGAAATGATAATGAAGCAACATACGAAATCCACACAATATTCGAAAGAGCTGTAGGAGGTGGGACTTAAATAGAGCTCGTAGGGCTCATGCTCGGAGCATCGATGACAAAATCATAAAGCATCACATTAATCTCATAAGTAAGGCTGCGAAGGAGAAGAAGTTGGTTCCTTGTAGCTTGACCTTTACCGAGGATGATGCCCAAGGAATCCACTACCTACACGATGATGCCTTGGTGGTGACCATGACAGTGGCCAACCATAAGGTGCATCGTATATTGGTGGACACCGGCAGCTTGGCCGACATCCTCTTTGTGACCGAGAAGAATCACCTCTCGAAAGCACCTTGTGGTCAGCCGAGCTGCCGATGGACATTGGGAACCAAATTTTGTTCCTTTGTGGCCTTACTTGCGAGAGTAATGTGAGGCTCTATGTTGTTGTCATTAATGCTCTAGGCATGAGCTCTGCGAGCTCTATTTAAGTCCCCACCTTCTGCGGGTCCTTCGAATATTGTGCAAATTTTTCCTGTTGCTTCATTGTCATTTTTGTTGCCCTATTACTCGTCCCTCTTGTATAGACGCTCATCCCTAATCCTATGTACGTACACTTACAGATGTTATTTGCAGTGGTGTGGCCGTGATCACGGTGGAAATGGAAATACTTCCAATTATCTCTATTGTCCGTATTAGCCTTCATCCTACTCGGCCACTTCAGGATCCTTTTATCACGAACTTCCATGAGAACTTGCTCGAGAGTCGTGTTCAACAGAGTGTAAGAATGGAACCTGCTCTCTGGTCGTTGGTTCGAGCGTTGACCTTTGCTTAGGTCATCGTCTCTTTTCTTCTTACTATTGACAGTGGGTGGTTGCTCCTCCTTGTGCTTCCTGTCCTTAGCCGAGCTTCCGGCACTCCGAGTAGCTTTCTGCGAGCTAAAGAGCTCATCCATGTTAGAGAGCTTTTGTGCTCGGCTAAGGAGATCGGGCGCTGACCTTTGCTTAGGTCATCGTCTCTTATCTTCTTGCTACTGACAATGGGTGTCTGCTCCTTGTTGTGCTTCTGTCCCTCGCTAAGCTTCCAGCACTCCGAGTAGCTTTCTGCGAGCTAAAGAGCTCATTCATGTTAGAATACTTTTACGTTCGGCTAAGGAGATTGGCCAAAGTGGTTGGAGGGTTCTTACCAATTGAGAAGAGGAATCTCCCCTCTCTAAGATCGAATATCATGGCGGCTAGGGCTATATGTCCTAAAGTTCCATTTACCCACACTACATCCTCGTTGGAATGAATAATGTAGCCTTTCAATAGCTTGCCATCTCTTTAAGTAACAATAAAGAGGTGGGTCGCTGGCTTTCTTTTATCCTTCCCCTTGATAAACTGCGTGATAAAGGTCTTGCTGAGCTGGGCGAAGGACCTAATGGACCTTGGCTTTAGCTGCCTATACTACTTTCGTACTGCCCTTGACAAGGTCAGGGAGAACGCTCGGCACATCACTGAATTGGAAGCACTGTGCAATTCCATCCACACCCTGTAAGATTCTAGATGTTTGGTCGGATCTCCAGCTTAAGAGTATGGTCTAATCTGTGGCGTCCAAAACCTCGGTGGAAATGGAGATCCCATGATGTCGTCGATAAATGGTGGTTCTGTTTCCTTTAACATGGCTTCAACCAAGGTCGGGACCTGAGCATGATATGCTTGTTGGATGTCATGAATTTGTCCTCGAATCTCCCTGAGCTCGGCCTCACATGGGACCTCGTTCTCTATCATCACCTCAGGAGCTTTCCCGTGCCTTCTTTTCTCCAACATGTAGCGTAAGTTGGAGTTGATAAGTGTTGTGGTTCTCGCCATGTGCGTGGGTGCATGGCTATGCTATCCCAGTCGTTGCTTTACTCTGTGCAACTTATCATGCACTTGAGGAGGTTGAAAAAGCTTGGTTGTCACGACTGCTTTTACCCCATGGTCGGGAGGTGGATTCTGCCTTTCTAGTATTTGCATTATATAGTTTATGTTGCCGATTAAGGCCTTGACTTGATTTTTTAAGGAAACAAGTTGACCTCCCCGATTGTGAGACCTTTGCACTACCATCGTAGGTGGAGAGTCGATATGATGTTGCAAGGGAGGATCCTGGGGATCAACGGCATGCTCTTCTGATGTAGGGGTTTGTCGGTGACCAAGGCCCACTTCCTCCCTTTCACCATTGTGCAGTGGATGGAGATATGACAGGCGAGTTTAGAATGGCTTGACTGTCGCTTCTCACATACGACGCTAAACTGTTGATGCTAATATTTGGTCCTCCCTACTAGATCGTCATCTACTTGCAAAACTAAATAACAATGGGGGCCCTAGCTGTAGCAGGACACCCTCTGATGCTAAAGCTAGAACAAGCACTCTAGTTATAGTCGAATTAGAATTTTTTGTCCATACCTTCTATTGTAGGTAGGGTTTTCATTTATGGTCTCTTGGTGCTCTTTACATACATGGCAATAAGTCTACCATACAGTTACGTATCACGCAAGGAATCTTTCCCGGGATACATGATGTTATCCTCGGCGTGATTCTTGGTGAAGATCTCAGGGAGGCAATCCTCCTCGCATACGAAGGGGATCTCCTGGTGGTCGACATCTGATGAAGTCATGGTCGATAGCCGATGCTGACTTCTAAGCCGCATTGGTCGAGGTTCTGCAGATGAAGCTTAATTCTTGATTATGGCAAGGGCCGATCTTCGAGGCTAGGGCCTCCAATCAGGGGCAAGCTGGTACTTGTGGTCGTTCCTTGGTCATGATAGCGAAATGTTAAATAAGTGACTAAGGCCATTACCGATGGTTAGTGCTTGGGTCTGTTGCATAAGTCAACTACTGAGCTCTTACCCGACCTCCTCTTTCAATCTACCTATCTTATCATTTCTATCTCGTTCTAGTCATTTGGTCAATCCGATTTTATCCATAAAAATTAGCTAATACCAAGATTAGTGCCTAGAGAATTTAAATAAAAATTTACCAAATTTCATAAAAGATAAAAGTCAAATATTAACATTGGAAACGTAATCATCCATGCCAATCAAGCATATTTTTTAATATAATGTAATGTACACTTAATATTATAATTTTCTTGAAATAGTGCCTTGTGGAACTTATATCTTGGCACAGGGCCTTTTCATGCAAGAAATTACGCTAATGATCTTCTTTAATTTGTAGGGAAGTATTTATTCAAAAATTCCTAGGAGCAAATGAGATTTCCATGACATGCTTTGACTCTACATCTTTACCAAATTGTGAATATAAAAAGTCAAAAATACCCTTGATGGGGAGTTTTTTGTAGAATACGAATCCCTATCTTTCTAGAAATAAGAAGCACCATGTGATTGGAAATAGTGTATAAAATGATACCCACCATTTGAACTGTTTCTTTGTGACCTGTTGAATCATGGATTGTTTTCTTATAATCTTTACGATGGGCCCTGTAAAAATCAATGTTGGACTTTTTTTCAACTATTTCCTCTTGTGAGGCTTATCTAAATCACGGGTCATCTTGATTTTTGTTGCCAATTAAGGCAGAATCAATGTTGGATTCTACCTTTTTAGTATTTGCATTATACGGTTTATGTTGCCGATTAAGGCCTCGACTTAAATTTTCAAGGAAACAAGTCGACCTCCTCAATTGTGAGACCTTTGTGCTGCCATCACAGGTGGAGAGTCGGTATGATGTTGTGAGGGAGGATCTTGGGGATCAGCAAGCTGCTTTTCTGGTGCGATGGTTTGTGCGACAACGGTGGCCAAGGCCCTTTCCTCCCTTTCGCCATTATAGAGTGGATGGAGATACGACAAGCGAGTTTAGAATGGCTTCACTGTCGATTCTTACAGATGGCACCAAACTATTGATGCTGATATCTGGTCATTCCTGCTAGACCGTCGTCTACCTGCAAAACCAAATAACAATGGGGGGCTTTGTCTGTAGTAGGAGACTCGCCGATGTTAAAGTTAAAACAAGCACTCTAGTTTTATTCGAATTAGAATTTTTGTGCATACCTTCTACCGTAGGTAGGGTTCTCATTTATAGTCTCTTGGTGCTCTTTACGTACATGGCAATGAGTCTATCATGCAAGGGATCTTTTTCGGGATATATGGTGTTATCCTTGGCGTGATTCTCGGCGAAGATCTTGGGTAGGTAATCCTCCACGCATACGAAGGGGATCTCCTGGTGGTCGGCATCTGATGAGGTCGTGGTCGATAGTCGATGTCGGCCTCTAAGTCATGTTGGCCAAGGTTCTATAGACTAAGCTTAATTCTCGATCGTGGCAGGGATCAATCTTCGAGGCTGGGGCCTCTAATCAGGGGCAGGCTGGTACTTGTGGTCGTTCCTTGGTCGCGATAGCGAAATGTTAAATAAGTGACTGAGGTCATCGCTGATGGTTGCCACTTGGGTCTGTTGCATAGGTCGTGAAATTACGGCTTATACCGTTGATACTGAAGAAAGAATCTGAGTTAAGATCCTAGAGGGGGGTGAATAGGACTTTTCAATTATTTTTTCCTATTTAAAATCTTGATTGCCTAACTTAAATAGTTATTCAATTTAAAGTAAGTTAGGCAATATAACTCTAACAGCTTCCAAGCCAGTTAGAGGTTCCAATCACAAAGGTTATTAAAGATATGTAGAATATAACAACTAGCCTAGTATTACGAGCTTGTGTGTGGAATGTGCTTCCTATTAATTCATAACATTCATTCAATCATGTATGAGAAGTTAAAACATTCAAGCATATACAAGCATAATTAAACAGATGCGCAAATGGAAATTCCAAACACACGCATTTATAGTGGTTCGGCTACGTACCTTGTAACACCCCGTACTTTCCAGTACTCGAGTGTCACCATGTGGGTCCGAATTAGCCTACATGTATGTGGTAACACACGTAGCTAGATAATGTAAGTCGAGTGGTTCCACAACCTACATACCTATATAGTAAATGAATAAATAAATAAAGACAGATAAAGAAATAAATGGCAATGTATAGGTAGTAATAATAATAATATAAAAATCATGATGAAGGTAGGCCTAATGAAAGCGGGACCCACGACATGATTAAAAAATACACACATGTGGAAAGAATAATAATAATAAATTGAAACAAAAGTAATAATAGTAATAAAATTTATATTATAGGTAGTATTTGGGCTAGTAGCATGTTATGAAGTTTTAACCGTTGACATTAAATTTCAAAGCGATCCGACCATCAGAATGATGTAATCGACACCTAAAAAGGACCTATTTGATTAATATGGCCCACTTGGGCATTTCACCCACCTGAGCTTCGGTTAAAACCCATAATTGGGCCCATTAAATGAAATAGATGGTGTAGATCTATCACAAATGTCGAGATGAACCCTACACTGAGGTGCGTGTGCACCTCAGCCAGCATGCAAGACGCACACCGAACCTTCAGCATGGTCAAACCGGGGGCTGACCGCGTTTTCCCGCAAATGGGAAATCTCCCTCTCTCTCCTGTTCTCTATTAGCAAACGGGCTGACATCCGTTTGCTTCGATGGTGGCCCAACAGAAGGACCCATCTTAATAATCCGAACCATCCATCTGACTCAGAAGGTGGGCTCGACCAAAACCCCACTGTCGTATCTAGTTTTCCGGCACGTGTGTTCACACAACAACCGGCACAAGTAGGACCCGGTAGCATAATGTTTCAAAAAATGGAAACTTCTCTCACCTCCAGCTTGGCAATCCGCGTCAACACCCATTCTCGAATCTCAACCATCCATAGAAAGTCAATCCTGGCCGTTGGAGAATGGTGGTGCTATTGCCAGCTAATCCAATCGTGTGACAAGATATTTCCAACAAGGACAGAGTCAGTGGAAACCTTAGATTTGATCCACATCGCTCTCTCTCAATCTGACAGTTTAGAAACATTAGGGCAGTGCTATTAGATGGGGAAGATCGAGTAGCCACAGCCGCTCACCACCTCTTACAGCAGCTTGAGGAAAAAATCGTCTGTTCCTTCTCCATTCGAACCCATCGACCTAACCTCTTTGAAGCTTCGATGAAGCTTAACTACAAGCTTCCTAGGGTCCATTGGGACTGTCTGAAAGTAACAGATTGGAGGCAGAAGCCCCGTTTTCAAAAATGTCATTAATAGCAGCCATCTCCTCCACCGCTCAAACCGAGTCAGAATCGGTTGAGCAACGCAATTTTTGTCAGGCGACGTTCACTGCTAGATGCTCCAGCACATAAGAAAGAAACTGGGGGAAGAAATAAAAGAGAGAGAGAGAGAGAGAGAGAGAGAGAGAGAGAGAATGAGAGAAGAGATGTGCGGGTGGGGGCTGTGCTGCACCTGCCCATTGAGTTGTGGTTAGGGTTAGTCCGAGTTGGGCAAGTCCGGATTACGTCTAGGCTTCCTAAGAAGCTAGGAAGAGGAACTAATGAGAGAGGGTGAGACAGTTTGGACTGGGCCGAACTGCACCACTGCATCATGCAGCATAAACCGAGCTAAGTCGGGGCTGAGCCAGGACCGAGTTGGGCCTGTTCCAGCCAGGTCGGGCCTGGTTCGGGTACTGTTGGGTATTCTAGCATAGTAGGAAGAAAAAGAGTGAAAGGAAGAAGAAAAGAAAGGAAGGAAGGAAGGAAGGGAGAGAGAAGAGAAGAAGGGGAGGAATGGATGCTGATGTATAAACTCGCTAAGTTAGCTGGGTCGAGTCTGCCATGAGGCTAGCCTGGGTTGAGTAAGATGGGTCCACCTTATTGGACATTAGGTTTGGAGAGAAAAAAATGGGAAGAAGAGGAAATACAGAAAGAGAGGAGAAGGAAAGAAGAGATTGGGTTAGATCCAAGCAGTCCAGCTGAGTCAACTTGACTCAGCCGCTGTTGATTGGCACCAACTCAGTCCAACTTGAGTTTGGTTACACCACCAACAGTAACACCTGTTGTCTCAGTCCTAACTGGGTTACATCTATAGGTGAGCCTCCTCTTATGGTTAAACTACTCCATTTAGTAGGTTGTAAGTTGTTAAATTGTTAAGATATGAGGTTTAGGAGAGGTTAATCTGGTTGTATTCATATGGGCAGCAACCTTTAGGAGGTGGCAAGCTAGATCATTAGCCAAGTGTGGTGGAATCCACCATCTCTTGGACATAGTAAGTCGTCTCCTCAAAACCACCCCACCACTTGAGGATTTCTAAGGTTTAATCGATTACCTAGGACATGATTGTGTCCTTGTCTAGGCAGGCAATTTCCTTTCAAAGAAAATCTAAACAAACCACTTCATTTTGATCATAGGAGGAGCAGATAGGGCTCAACCTTAAGAAGCACACATTTTAGACAACGCCATTAAGAGCAATAACTCCCAAGGTGATGATTCTTCCCCTTGAGCTTTCCATCTTCTCATTAGCTTAAGTTATAGTTTTTATTTAAATTCATAATTAATATCTCTCTTTATAATTACATGTGTTAGCTAGTGAAAATTGAATTGTTGTATTACATGTTTTATGATTATCCTGTATAATTGTTCATGCTTGTGGATTTATTTTTTTGGATTGCTTATGGAACTTAAACTGGTACAGTAGTGAAAAACTCCCACATATGAATGTACACCCATACTTGGGATGTAACTTGACTAGTTGTGATCGTAATGGACCTTCGACTGGTGGTTACTGAGTGTGCTCTAGATGGATCATTGATGTGGGCCTACCATCCAGGGTTGTTGTGTCCAATGGTTTTCAAGGATGGTCTTTTATCGCATGGTTCTAATACTCGCCCTATGTGGCCTACTTTGATATCGTCCTATGTGCTTTGTTCCAGTATTTTTCCTATATGGGTTGAATGTTTTATACTGTACAACCATGCGATGGTAAATCCCATATACTGTAATATGATTGGCCACTAGTCGATGGGTTTCCATTAAACATCCTAAGGTGGTAGTCTCATGGGTTGGGGATGGTGGAATGGGACACTATGCCCGAGCTGTCGGCCTACGCTGGGCCATGTGCTCCCCGTAGTGACCGTGAGCTTATTTAAATTGGCTAGTTGTAATTGGATTAATAACGGATTGGCTAATCATGCATACATCGCACAAACCAGCATCTATTGCTATCGTACGTGATGTACGTATTGTTCTGACTGGATGATGTTTCTCAGGTTCGATGATTGCATGGGCGGCGGCCCTGTCTGCATGAATGAGCATTCCCGGGGCATGAACGCATTGCATGGGTAGCGGCCCTGTCCGCACGGATGAGCATCCCCGGGGCGTGAACGCATTCCATACAGTACTGTTTTGTATGCTTTATTTTATAACTATGCTTACCTAATGCAGCGGCGTGTAATCTTGAGGGGAGTTCACACTGAGTTAGCCACTCATCCATCAAATATATAACCGTACAGGTAGCATAGATGTTTTAAGTGACTTTCAGGTTCAGGCTGATGAGGAGTCGGGTACATGTGCCAGGGTTGCATGACTACATCTACCTCGAGGAGCTACGCAGTCTTGCACCTTATGTTTACATTCTTATATTATTTCCTTGTACTAGATCATGTGGATTCTTGTATTTGTTATGTTCGAGACATTGGTTTGTATAAGTCATTATGGGCACTCTTTTGTATATTCTAAATGATAATGGAATTTTTCCTTTATGCTTACTTGTCCATTCTATGCTCATTTGCTTACTCTGATAAAAGTGATTATATATATATATATATATTTGACCATCCTTTAAGGTTAACACTCGGGTTTTTGGGAAACGGGTCGTGTACTCGGGTCCTGAAAATTTGGGTTGTTACAGTTGGTATCAGAGCATAGTTTAGACAAACTTGGCCTTGGGAAATGACCTTATACAAACTTTGAATGTCTCAAGTTAGGATGTTTGTAATTAGAAATGTTAACTTAAGTAGAACTCCCTTAGACTTAGGTGAATGAATGAGAATGTAGAAACTCAAACTTAGGTTTCCCTGGAAGTTATTTGGATGGCAATCCAAAACTCTCATGACATTCCATTTGAACTATGGACAACTTGAGAACATAGGTACTTCAAACTTTAGCCCCCTGCGATTTATGGGACTAGACCTTTGGGCTTCAAACTCATGAAGAGATCCTTAAAAACTATTAAGTTAGCCATTTAAAATTATGAGGAATTGAGAACATAGTAATTCAAGATTTTAGGCCCCTAGAAAAGTTGTTTGAATGACTGAAGAACTTAGACATGAACTTAAGACCCTTAGAACATTTAGTCATTGAACTTATGAAAAGTTCCTGCAAAAAAAAAAAAAATAAAAAAATCTAGAAATTCAGAATATGAATTTTTTCAAAGCTTTCATGGCTAAGAATAACATTATTGTCAAATAGATTGAACTTAGACATTCTAGGAAATCCTTTATAGCCATCATACCGTACGTTAGATTAAACTTAAGTATTTCCCTATGCTTAAAAAAAAAAAAAAAAAAACTTATTAGAAGTTACAACTTGAATTTCCTAATACCCATCATTAATTGGAAAACGATAATTCTCATAAATGTTAGCACTTAGGGTCAACTAAATGTGAAGTTATAGAAATTTGGGTGAATTATTAATCTTAGACTAGGCATGTGGGAGCTAGGTTCAGGAAGTCAAATAAGACACAAGGAAATTTAAACTTAGGTTTCACATAGGGACCCTGGACCTAAAGTTTCCAAGTAGTGCTTAGATGATCAGAGTGCGCGGCGGAAGCGTAATGGGCCGCATAGGCTTGTCATAGTGAAAATATAAGGTTTCATGACATTTCCAGGAGTCTAGACTAATCGGGGTGACAGATTAATGAAATCATGTTTATGCGGTGTGTGCGCGGCTTGACTCAAATTCTAAATCCTAACCGATCCCAATGATCTCAATGCCCTGATCAGGCAGAAGATCGAGATTTACCAGGATTAGGGATTAATACAGAAAATCCTCTGTTTTACGTAGGCAAAGGATCAATGTATCGGGCTCAAACTTACTATGATCATCTATTCGTGTTACCCTGAACGTTGAAAAATAGAAATTTGAATACACTTTGGACAGCTAGGGACTATCATTAGAAGTAAAAGAAAATAAAGAGAAATGAAAAATATTATCATTAGTGGTCACCAAACTCTTAATGGATGCGATGAGACATTGAGGTAGGTAAACCTTTAAACAAATCCTTAGTATTGGTTAATGCTAGGACGGTTCCAGATGTTCAGCAGGAATTGATATAATAAACTAGATGGTTAGGAGTGTGGCATGTTTAAATATGGCATGTTAACAGTGCAAGACGTGATTGTACAAGTGAGAAATAAAATGCACTATTAAAATGAAATTTCTGCCGGTAATGTTAACACTTAGGGATACACATAACAAATCTCGAGACAAGATTTTTGTTAAGGGGAGTAGATTGTAACACCTCGTACTTTCCAGTACTCGGGTGTCACCATGTGGGTCCGAATTAGCCTACATGTATGTGGTAACACACATAGCTAGATAACGCAAGTCGAGTGGTCCCACAAGCTACATACCTATATAATAAATGAATAAATAAATAAAGATAGATAAAGAAATAAATGGCAATGTATAGGTAATAATAATAATAATATAAAAATCATGATGAAGGTAGCCCTAATGAAAGTGGGACCCATGACATGATTAAAAAATGCACACATGTGGAAAGAATAATAATAATAAATTGAAACAAAAGTAATAATAGTAATAAAATTTATATTATAGGTAGTATTTGGGCTAGTGGCATGTTATGAAGTTTTAACCGTAGACATTAAATTTTAAAGTGATCCGACCATCAGAACGATGTAATCGACACCTAAAAAGGACCTATTTGATTAATATGGCCCACTTGGGCATTTCACCCACCTGAGTTTCGGTTAAAACCCATAATTGGGCCCATTAAATGAAATGGATGGTGTAGATCTATCACAAACGTCGAGATGAACCCCACACTGAGGTGCGTGTGCACCTCAGCCAGCATGCAGGACGCACACCGAACCTTCAGCACGGTCAAACCGGGCGCTAACTGCATTTTCCCGCAAATGGGAAATCTCCCTCTCTCTCCTATTCTCTGTCAGCAAATGGGCTGACGTCCGTTTGCTTCGATGGTGGCCCAACAAAAGGACCCATCTTAATAATCTGAATCGTCCATCTGACTCAGAAGGTGGGCTCGACCAAAACCCCACTGTCGCATCTAGTTTTCCGGCACGTGTTCACACAACAACTGGCACAAGTAGGACCCGGTAGCACAATATTTCTGAAAATGGAAACTTCTCTCACCGCCAACTTGGCAATCCGCATCAACACCCATTCTCGAATCTCAACCATCCATAGAAAGTTGATCCTGGCCGTTGGAGAACGGCGATGCTGTTGCTAGCTAATCCAATTGTGTGGCAAGATATTTCCAACAAGGAGAGAGTCAGTGGAAACCTTAGATTCGATCCACACCGCTCTCTCTCAATCTGACGGTTTAGAAACGTTAGGGCAATGCTATTAGATGGGGAAGATCGAGTAGCCACAGCCACTCACCACCTCTTATAGCAGCTTGAGAAAAAAAAAATCATCCGTTCCTTCTCCATTCGAACCCATCGACCAAACCTCTTTGAAGCTTCGATGAAGCTTAACTACAAGCTTCCTAGGGTCCATTGGGACTGTCTGAAAATAACAGATTGGAGGCAGAAACCCCATTTTCAAAGATGTCATTAATGGCAGCCATCTCCTCCACCGCTCAAACCGAGTCGAAATCGGTCGAGCAGCGCAATTTTTGTCGGGTGACATTCATTGCTGGACGCTCCAGCACATAAGAAAGAAACTGGGGGAAGAAATAAAAGAGAGAGAGAGAGAGAGAGAGAGAGAGAGAGAGAGAATGAGAGAGGAGATGTGCGGGTGGGGGGTTGTGCTGCACCTGCCCATCGAGTTGTGGTTAGGGTTAGTCCGAGTTGGGCAAGTTCGGCTTGCGTCCAGGCTTCCTAAGAAGCTAGGAAGAGGAACTAATGAGAGAGGGTGAGACAGTTTGGACTAGGCCGAACTGCACCACTGCATCATGCAGCCCGAACCGAGCTAAGTCGGGGCCTATCCAGGACCGAGTTGGGCCTGTTCTAGCCAGGTCGGGCCTTGTTCAGGTACTTCTGGGTATTCCAGCATAGTAGGAAGAAAAAGAGTGAAAGGAATAAGAAAAGAAAGGAAGGAAGGAAGGAAGGGAGAGAGAAGAGAAGAAGGGGAGGAATGGATGCTGATGTGCAGACTCACTGAGTTAGCTGGGTCGAGTCGGCCATGGGGCTGGCCTGGGTTGAGTAAGATGGGTCCACCTTGCTGGACATTAGGTTTGGAGAGAAAAAAAATGGGAAGAAGAAGAAATACAGAAAGAGAGGAGAAGGAAAGAAGAGATTGGGTTGGATCTAAGCAGTCCCGCCGAGTCAACTCAACTCAGCCGCTGCTGATTGGCACCTACTCAGTCTAACTCGAGTTTAATTACACCACCAACAGCAACACCTGTTGTCGTCCTAACTGGTTTACATCTATAGGTAAGCCTCCTCTTATGGTTAAACTACTCCATTTAGTAGGTTGTAAGTTGTTAAATTGTTAAGATATGAGGTTTAGGAGAGGTTAATCTGGTTGTGTTCGTATGGGCAGGAACCTTTAGGAGGTGGTAAGCTAGATCATTAGCCAAGTGTGGTGGAATCCACCATCTCTTGGACATAGTAAGTTGTCTCCTCAAAACCACCCCACCACTTGAGGATTTCTAAGGTTTAATCGATTACCTAGGACATGATTGTGTCCTTGTCTAGGCAGGCAATTTCCTTTTGAAAACAAACCACTTCATTCCGATCATAGGAGGAGTAGATGGGGCTCAACCTTAAGAAGCACACATTTTAGACAACGCCATTAAGAGCAATAACTCCCAAGGTGATGATTCTTCCCCTTGAGCTTTCCATCTTCTCATTAGCGTAAGTTATAGTTTTTATTTAAATTCATAATTGATATCTCTCTTTATAATCACATGTGTTAGTTGGTGAAAATTGAATTGCTGTATTACATGCTTTACGATTATCCTGTATAATTTTTCATGCTTGTGGATTTATTTTTGTGGATTGCTTATGAAACTTAAACTGGTACATTAGTGGAAAACTCCCACATATGAATGTACACCCATACTTGGGATGTAACTTAACTAGTTGTGATCGTAATGGACCTTCGACTTGGTGGTTACTGAGTGTGCTCTAGATGGATCATTGATGTGGGCCTACCATCCAAGGTTGTTGTGTTCAATGGTTTTCAAGGATGGTCTTTTATCGCATGGTTCTAATACTCGCCCTATGTGGCCTACTTTGATATCGCCCTATGTGGCTTTGTTCTAGTATTTTCCCTATATGGGTTGAATATTTTATACTATACAACCATGCGATGGTAAGTCCCATATACTGTAATATGATTGGCCACTAGTCGATGGGTTTCCATTAAACTTCTTAAGGTGGTAGTCTCATGGGCCGGGGATGGTGGAATGAGACACTATGCCCGAGTCGTCAGCCTACGCTGGGCCATGTGCTCCCCCTAGTGACCGTGAGCTTATTTAAATTGACTGGTTGTAATTGGATTAATAACGGATTGGCTAATCATGCATACATCACACAGACCAGCATCTATTGCTATCGTACGTGATGTACGTATTGTCCTGACTGGATGATGTTTCCCAGGTTCGATGATTGCATGGGCGGCGACCCTGTCCGCACGGATGAACATTCCCGGGGCGTGAACGCATTGCATGGGCGGCGGCCCTGTCCGCACGGATGAGCATCCCCGGGGCGTGAACGCATTCCATACATCCATGCACATAATAAGATCTGCATCATGTACTGTTTTGTATGCTGTATTTTATAACTATACTTACCTAATGCGGCGGTGTGTAATCTTGAGGGGAGTTCACACTGAGTTGGCCACTCATCCATCAAATATATAGCCGTACAGGTAGCACAGATGTCTTAAGTGACTTTCAGGTTCAGACTGATGAGGAGCCGGGTATATGTGCCAGGGTTGCATGACTACATCTACCTCAAGGAGCTGTGTAGTCTTGCCGCTTATGTTTACATTCTTATGTTATTTCCTTGTACTAGATCATGTGGATTCTTGTATTTTTTATGTTTAAGACATTGGTTTGTATAAGTCATTATGGGCACTCTCTTGTATATTCTAAATGATAATGAAAATTTTCCTTTATACTTACTTGTCCATTTTATGCTCATCTGCTTACTCTGATAAAAGTGAATAATATATATATATATTTGACTATCCTTTAAGGTTAACACTCAGGTTTTTGGGAAACGGGTCGTGTACTCGGGTCGTGAAAATTCGGGTTGTTACATACCTACTCCACTCCGGCATCCACACTCAATCCTAGATTGCACCGGATTTCACTATCAATGGTTTTAAAACAGGTTCACCAATAACCTTTACAGTTCTACACTAAGGACACCAATTTATGCTCTCCGCAGGAGCAAATGTCCTACACTAAGAACCCATGTTTAGGCCTACTGGCCAATGTCCCACACTAGGCACCTACCATTTAGGCCCACCGGCTAAGGTCCCTCACAAGGCACTTACATTTAGGCTCACCGGCCAAGGTCCTACACGAGGCACCTACGTTTAGGCCCACCGACCAAGGTCCCACACAAGGAACCTAAACGAGTTTGTTAATAGCAAACTCTCAGCCTCAATCCTACACGAGGAAAGAGACTAAACTTTGAACTCTTAACTATGACACTTACTTATCGGATAGAGTTCTCTTTTGTGGCTCGTCTTGGGATGCTTGATATTCGCGCTCTCATACTTGAATCAGCTTCCTGGTGCTCCCCCGATCACGTAGCTTGTATTTACCTGTTTGGTTTGGCTTTACGATCAAGAACCTTGCATAAAATGTATCTATAAAGGTGACCGAGGTAATGAGAGTTGGTTGAATCTCCTATTTAGGATAATGAGTGAATTTCCTAAGGGATTCAACCTATGAATGCTCTAGAGTATCAAAAGGCAAAGGGTTTTCCTATTGGTTTGGCTTTTGTACTCTAAAAAAGGCACGAGTTTATGGGAGCTTTGAATGCTCATAGGAGTGAAAGATCACAATGAAGAGAACATGAAACTCATATGGATAGAGTCTAAATGAGCTAGGATAAGCTTGGGATACACTTGAGACTTGATGATGCCTATTTCCAATAATTTTACAAGTTTCTTTAAGCTACTTTTATAGATAAAAAATTTCAACGAATAGAAAACGGCTAGTTTGAGGTGCTACCGAAGCCAATTTTGGTATCACCGAACTTGCTTTGGTGGTACCGAAATATCTTTCGGTAGTACCAAATTAATTCTCCAAGTTGTTGACTGAAAATATTCCCCTTCGGTGGCACCGAACTTTGTTCGTCGGTGGCAATCGGTGACACCGAATTAATGTTGTAAGCTTGCTGGACTGTTTTGAGCCCTTTCAGTAACACCGAAGGTATCTTTGGTGGTACTGAAGGTGCTATTCGGTAGCACCTTCATCCTACTGACAGTGGACAGATTTTCTTGTTTTATCCAATAAATCATTCACCAACTTGGGACTTGCTAAAGCCAAGACTAAAAGATAAAAATATGAACTTGGAATTGGCTTTGAATAGATGACCTAAGTAGGTTTTCCTATTTGGTTTGGGATCACCATTTGCAATGTTAAGATCATAGAAGTAGTCATTTGTCGTCAATATGGCTTCGATGCTTCTGATCCAGTTGAGTCGATGGTCTTCATTTGCCAAGAACTTATCCGACTATAAGACACAACTAGTCACGTGATTGACAAATAAATGTGCAACGTTCACCACAAGAAAGAGGGTTTTTAGCAACGAAACCTATTTTCGTCCCTAAAAGTGATTTTTAGCGACGAAAAAAAATTTCGTCGCTAAAAGTTCACTTTTAGCGATGAAACTTTTAGCGACGAATATTTTCGCAGCTAAAAATCTAAAATTGACTTTTAGCGATGTAATTTTTCGTCGCTAAAGGCTCCAACATTTTTTCGGCCCATTAACTTTTAGCGACGAAAATTTTCGTAGCTAAAAAACCTATATGAGACTTTTAGCGATGAAAATTTTCGTCGCTAAATTCTTCGCACATTTTTTCATCAACTTCCAATAAGTTACTTTTAGCTACAAAAATTTTCGTAGCTAAACATCCTGCATGAGATTTTTAGCAACAAAAAATTGCGTCACTAAATGCCCCATACATTTTATAATCAACATCCTGTATGACACTTTTAGCAACGAAAATGTTCGTTGCGAAAGACTCTGATATTGACTTTTAGTGGCGAAAATGTTCGTCGCAAAATGCTCCCTACATTTTTTGCCCTCACTTCGAATACATTACTTTTAGCTACGAAAATTTTGGTAGCTAAAAAACCTGATTGAGGCTTTTCGCGATGAAAATATTCGTCGCTACAGCCTGTGAATAGATTTTGAAAAAAATCCACAGGTTTACTTTTAACTACGAAACGTTTCATAGCTAAAAAGTGCAGATGAGACTTTTAACGATGAAAATTTTCGTTGCCAAAGGCTGTAAACAGTTTTTTTTTAAATCCAATGGATTACTTTTAGGTACGAAACTTTTCGTAGTTAAAATTTGTGGATGAGACTTTTAGCGACAAATGTTTTCGCCGCTAAAGGCGGTGAAAACTTTACCACTGTCATCAGAAGGTTTCCTTTTAGCTACAAAATGTTCCGTAGCTAAAAAACATCGATTAGACTTTTAGTAACGATTATTTTCGTCGCCAAAGGGTGCGAACAGTTTTCGAAGGTTTACTTTTAGCTACGAAAATTTTCATAGCTAAAAAACATTGATGAGACTTTTAGCGACGAAAATGTTCGTCGCTAAAGGCTATAAACATATATACTTTTAGCAACGAAAATTTTCGTCGCTAAAGGGTTTCTTTTTTTTTATATATAATAATATTCCATTTAAAATTTCTTGATATACACCTGTTAGAATATAATTCATCATATTCTTCCTGATATACACCTGTTATATAATATATTTCATCATATTCATATTCACATCCATCTAAACCTAAACTACGTAAATCCATCCAGACATAAACTACATTCATCCAAACACAAACAATCGTATGGAAAAAAAACAAATGAAAAGAGAAAGAACATATGAGAGGTGATCCAGAGAAATGAAAAGAAAAACAACCTTAACCTAAACCTATAACCTACACTTATAGGTTTAGGCTTTAGGTTTAGGTTTAGGTTATAGGTTTAGGTTATGGGTTATAAGTTTAGGTTATAGGTTATGGGTTATAGGTTATAGGTTAAGGTTTAGGTTATAGGTTTTAGTTTATAGGTTTAGGTTTAGGTTTTGGTTTTAGGTTTAGGTTACGGTTATAAGTTTAGGTTATAGGTTATAGGTTATAGATTATAGTTTAAGTTATAGGTTAAGGTTTAGGTTATAGGTTTTGGTTTAGGTTAAGGTTATAGGTTTCGGTTTAGGTTTAGGTTTAGGTTAAGGTTATAGGTTTAGGTTATAGGTTAAGGTTATAGGTTATAGGTTATAGGTTATGGTTTTGGGAATTGAGAATAGGTTAAGGTTTAGGTTTAGGAAATCAGGTTTGGGCTCAGGATCGGGTTTAGATTTGGGTTTTCAAGTTTAGGTTTAGGTTTAGGTTAGGGAGTTGAGATTAGGATTTGGTGTAGGTTTAGGTTTAGGGAATTGAGAATAGGTTTAGGTTTAGGAAATCGGGTTCGGGTTCGGGATTGGGTTTAGGCTTGGCTTTTCATTTTTAGGTTTAGGTTTAGGTTAGGGAATTGAGATTGGGATTTGGTGTAGGTATAAGTTTAGGGATTTGAGAATAGGTTAAGGTTTAGGTATTGGTTTAGGAAATCGGGGAGTTCGGGATCGGGTTTAGGCTTGGGTTTTCATGTTTAGGTTTAGGTTTAGGTTAAGGAATTGAGATTGGGATTTGGTGTAGGTATAAGTTTAGGGATTTGAGAATAGGTTAAGGTTTAGGTATAGGTTTAGGAAATCGGGTTCGGGTTTCGGGATCGGGTTTAGGCTTGGGTTTTCAAGTTTAGGTTTAGGTTTAGGTTAGGGAGTTGATATTGGGATCGGGTGTAGGTTTAGGTTTAGGGATTTGAGAATAGGTTAAGGTTTAGGTTTTATCTTATAGGTTTAGGTTTGGTTTAGGTTTAGGTTAGGTTATAAGTTTAGGTTATAAGTTATAGGTTATAGGTTAAGGTTTAGGTTATAGGTTTTAGTTTAGGTTAAGGTTATAGGTTTTGGTTTAGGTTATAGGTTTAGGTTTAGGTTTTAGTTTATAGGTTTAGGTTTTGGTTTTAGGTTTAGGTTAAGGTTTAGGTTACGTGTTTTGGTTTAGGTTAAGGTTATAGGCTTTGGTTTAGGTTAAGGTTTAGGTTTTGGGTTTATGTTAAGGTTATAGGTTTAGGTTTAGGTTTAGGTTTAGGTTATAGGTTATAGGTTATAGCTTTGGGAATTGGGAATACGTTAAGGTTTAGGTTTAGAAATCGGGTTTGGGTTCGGGATCGGGTTTAAGCTTGGGTTTTCAAGTTTAGATTTAGGTTTAGGTTAGTGAGTTGAGATTGGGATAAGGTGAAGGTTTAGGTTTAGGGATTTGAGAATAGGTTAAGGTTTAGGTATAGGTTTAGGTTTAGGTTTTAACTTATATATTTAAGTTTTGGTTCTAGGTTTAGGTTAAGGTTTAAGTTTAGGTTATACGTTAAGGTTTAGGTTATAGGTTTTTGTTTAGGTTAAGGTTATAGGTTTTTGTTTAGGTTTAGGTTTTAGTTTATAGGTTTAGGTTATAGGTTTAGGTTTTGGTTTTAGGTTTAGTTTAAGGTATAAGTTTAGGTTAAGGTTTAGGTTACTGTGTTTTGGTTTAGGTTAAGGTTATAGGTTTTGGTTTAGGTTAAGGTTTAGGTTTTGGGTTTTGTTAAGGTTATAGGTTAAGGTTATAGGCTTAGGTTAGGTTTAGGTTTAGGTTATAGGTTATAGCTTCTGGATTTGAGAAAAGGTTAAGGTTTAGGTTTAGAAATCAAGTTCGGGTTCGGGATCGGGTTTAGGCTTGGGTTTTCATGTTTAGGTTTAGGTTTAGGTTAGAGAGTTGAGATTGGGATTTGGTGTAGGTTTAGGTTTAGGGATTTGAGAATAGGTTAAGGTTTAGGTTTAGAAATCGGGTTCGGGTTTGAGATCGGGTTTTGAAGTTTAGGTTTAGGTTGGGGAGTTGAGATTGGGATTGGGATTAGGTTTAGGTTTAGGGATTTGAGAATACATTTAGGTTTTAGGTTTAGGTTTAGGTTTTAGCTTATAGGTTTAGGTTATAGGTTTAGGTTTTGGTTTTAGGTTTAGGTTAAGGCTATAAGTTTAGGTTATAGGTTATAGGTTAAGGTTTAGGTTATAGGTTTTGTTTCGGTTAAGGTTATAGGTTTTGGTTTAGGTTATAGGTTTAGGTTTAGGTTTAGGTTTAGGTTTAGGTTTAGGTTTTAGTTTATAGGTTTAGGTTATAGGTTTAGGTTTTGGTTTTAGGTTTAGGTTAAGGTTATAAGTTTAGGTTAAGGTTTAGGTTACTGTGTTTTGGTTTAGGTTAAGGTTATAGGTTTTGGTTTAGGTTAAGGTTTATGTTTTGGATTTATGTTAAGGTTATAGGTTTAGGTTGGGTTTAGGTTTAGGTTATAGGTTATAGGTTATAGCTTTGGGAATTGAGAATAGGTTAAGGTTTAGGTTTTGAAATCGGGTTCGGGATCGGGTTTAGGCTTGGGTTTTCATGTTTAGGTTTAGGTTTAGGTTAGGGAGTTGAGATTGGGATTTGGTGTAGGTTTAGGTTTAGGGATTTGAGAATAGGTTAAGGTTTATGTTTAGGAAATCGGGTTCAGGATCAGGTTTAGAAGTTTAGGTTTAGGTTTAGGTTGAGGACGTGAGATTGGGATTGGGATTAGGTTTAGGTTTAGGGATTTGAGAATACATTTTGGTTTTAGGCTTAGGTTTAGGTTTTAGCTTATAGGTTTAGGTTTTGGTTATATGTTTAGATTATAGGTTAAGGTTATAGGTTTAGGTTCAGTTTAGGTTCAGGTTATAGGTTATAGCTTTGGGAATTGAGAATAGGTTAAGGTTTAGGTTTAGAAAGCGTGTTCGGGTTCGGGTTCGGGTTCGGGATCGGGTTTAGGTTTGGGTTTTCAAGTTCGGTTTAGGTTAGAGAGTTGAGATTAGGATTTGGTGTAGGTTTAGGTTTAGGGATTTGAGAATAGGTTAAGGTTTAGGTTTAGGAAATCGGGTTCGGGTTCTGGATCGGGTTTAGGCTTGGGTTTTCATTTTTAGGTTTATGTTTAGGTTAGGGAGTTGAGATTGGGATTTGGTGTAGGTTTAGGTTTAGGGATTTGAGAATAGGTTAAGGTTTAGGTTTAGGTTTAGGAAATCGGGTTCGAGTTCGGGATCGAGTTTAGGCTTGGGTTTTCAAGGTTAGGTTTAGGTTTAGGTTAGGGAGTTGAGATTGGGATTAGGTGTAGGTTTAGGTTTAGGGATTTGAGAATAGGTTAAGGTTTATGTTTAGGAAATCAAGTTCAGGTTCGGGATCGGGTTTAGAAGTTTAGGTTTAGGTTTAGGTTTAGGTTGGGGACTTTAGATTGGGATTGGGATTAGGTTTAGGTTTAGGGATTTGAGAATACCATTAGGTTTTAGGTTTAGGTTTAGGTTTTAGCTTATAAATATTGGTTTTGGTTTTAGGTTTAGGTTATAGGTTTGGGTTCGGGTTCGGTTTAGGTTTAAGTTATAGTTATAGCTTTGGGAATTGAGAATAGGTTAAGGTTTAGGTTTAGGAAACTGGGTTCGGGTTCGGGATCGGGTTTAGGTTTGGTTTTCAAGTTCAAAGTTTAGGTTTAGGTTAGGGAGTTGAGAATAGGATTTGGTGTAGGTTTAGGTTTAAGGATTGAGAAAAGGTTAAGGTTTAGGTTTTAGTTTATAGGTTTAGGTTTAGGTTTAGGTTTAGGTTAAAGTTATAAGTTTAGGTTAGGGTTTAGGTTACGAGGTTTTGGTTTAGGTTATAGGTTATGGTTTAGGTTAAGGTTATAGGTTTTGGTTATAGGTTTAAGTTAAGGTTATAAGTTTAGGTTATAGGTTATAGGTTTTGGTTATAGGTTTTGGTTTAGGTTAAGGTTATAGGTTTTGGTTTAGGTTATAGGTTTAGGTTTAGGTTTAGGTTTAGGTTTAGGTTTTAGTTTATAAGTTTAGGTTATAGGTTTAGGTTTAGGGATTTGAGAATATGTTAAGGTTTATGTTTAGGAAATTGGGTTCGGGTTCAGGATCGGGTTTAGAAGTTTAGGTTTAGGTTTAGGTTGGGGACTTGAGATTGGGATTGGGATTAGGTTTAGGTTTAGGGATTTGAGAATACATTTAGGTTTTAGGCTTAGGTTTAGGTTTTAGCTTATAAATATTGGTTTTGGTTTTAGGTTTAGGTTATAGGTTAAGGTTATAGGTTTAGGTTTTAGTTATAGGTTATAGCTTTGGTAATTGAGAATAGGTTAAGGTTTAGGTTTAGGAAACTGGGTTCGGGTTCGGGATCGGGTTTCGGTTTGGGTTTTGAAGTTCATGTTTAGGTTTAGGTTAGGGAGTTGAGATTAGGATTTGGTGTAGGTTTCGGTTTAGGGATTTGAGAATAGGTTAAGATTATAGGTTTTGGTTTTAAGTTTAAGTTTAGGTTATAAGTTTATGTTATAGGTTATAGGTTATAGGTTTGGTTATAGGTTTTGGTTTAGGTTAAGGTTATAGGTTTTGGTTTAGGTTAGGTTTAGGTAGGTTTAGGTTTAGGTTTATAGGTTTAAGTTATAGGTATAGGTTTAGGGCTTATTTGGCCGCGCAGATCCCATGGTATTAGGAGAGATGGGATCAATTTTAAGGTAATGATGATGGTGTCAGTGGATTGTCTTAAGATCCATGGGATTACTTATATCCCAGGACAAGTTCACTGGGTTTGTTTGGCACGCCGTGCATATCCCGAGATTTTACCTTCCAATCCATCCAACCAGGGGATAGGATCAATTTTAAGGTAATGATGGTGATGTCAGTGGATTGTTTAAAGATCCATGGGATTGCTCATATCCCGGGACAAGTTCACCGGATCTGTTTGGCCATCATGCCTATCCCAGGATATTGTCGATCTCATTCCTCCTAATACCGTGGGATCTGCCAGGCCAAACAGGGCATTAGGGATTTGAGAATATGTTAAGGTTTAGGTTTAGGAAATCGGGTTCGGGTTCGAGATCAGGTTTAGGCTTGGATTTTCATGTTTAGTTTTAACTTTAGGTTAGGGAGTTGAGAATAGTATTTGGTGTAAGTTTAGGTTTGGGGATTTGAGAATAGGTTAAGGTTTAGGTTTAGGAAATCGGGTTCGGGTTCGTGATCGGGTTTATGCTTGGGTTTTCATGTTTAGGTTTAGGTTTAGGTTAGGGAGTTGAGATTGGGATTAGGTGTAGGTTTAGGTTTAGGGATTTGAGAATAGGTTAAGGTTTAGGTTTAGGTTTTAGCTTATAGGTTTAGGTTATAGGTTTAGGTTTTAGTTATAGGTTATAGGTTATAGGTTATAGGTTATAGGCTAAGGTTTAGGTTATAGGTTTTGGTTTAGGTTAAGGTTATAGGTTTTGGTTTAGGTTAAGGTTATGATTTAGGTTAGGTTTAGGTTTTAGTTTATAGGTTTAGGTTATAGGTTTAGGTTTTGGTTGAAGGTTTAGGTTAAGGTTATAAGTTTAGGTTATAAGTTATAGGTTTGGGGTAATAGGTTTAGGTTAAGGGTGTGGTACCTGCAAATATAGATATAAACACGGCCTGTCCAAATGGCCAGGCCCTTCCAATGCTGTCTATAGGAAATGGACAGCTTCATCATGGTCATAACAGCGGTTCCAACCTTCCATGGACCTCCGCTCATCTGGATAGCTCCGACGCACATCCGGGTCTGCTCCATTAAACTCGACCAAATACAGATATAAACACGGCCTGTCCAAATGACCAGGCCCTTCCAATGTTGTCCATAGGAAATGGACAGCTTCATTATGGTCATAACAGCGGTTCCCACCTTCCAGGGACCCCCGCTCATCCGGATAGCTCCGACGCACATCCGGGTCTGCTCCATTAATCTCGAGCAAATACAGATATAAACACGGCAGATCCAAATGGCCAGGCCCCTCCAATGCTGTCCATAGGAAATGGACAGCTTTATCATGGTCATAATAGCGATTCCCACCTTCCAGAGACCCCTGCTCTTCCGGATAGCTCCAACGCACATCCGGGTCTACTCCATTAATTTCGAACAAATACATAAACTTAGAGTGATGAAAATTTCCAAGTAAATTGTACGAGGTTTACAGTAATCTTAGAGTGCAGAATTTGGCAAGTATGTGTATTTCAGTCCGAGTTATTTCTATGTGCATTTCTCTCTCTCTCTCTCTCTGTGTATTTATATATGGCATGAACAATTCCACAAAAAGAAGGTTGTCATGGTTCATACACTTGGATACCTTCTTTGGAAATAACTCAAAGTTCTTCATATGCTGTGAAAACAAATAAGGTTTAAGTATTCCATCATCAATCCCCATGATTCAAACAATAAGCTTTGATTTTAAGATGAGAGAAGATCATTTACATCTGGTAATATAATCTTAACATCTAATAGCTGAAGGTTCCTAAGGAATGAATGTGAAAAGCTAGCTGATATAACTTCTTCAATAGGAATATCTACGGGCCTGTTTGGCCGGGCAGATCCCATGGTATTAGGAGGGATGGGATCTATTTTAAGGTAATGATGATGGTGTCAGTGGATTGTCTTAAGATCCATGGGATTGCTTATATCCTGGGACAAGTTCACTGGGTCTGTTTGGCATGCCTTGCATATCCCGGGATTTTACCTTCCAATCCATCCAACTAAGGGATAGGATCAATTTTAAGGTAATGATGGTGATGTTAGTGGATTGTCTTAAGATCCATGAGATTGCTCATATCCCGAGACAAGTTCACCTGATCTATTTGGCTCGTCATGTCGATCCCAGGATATTGCCCATCCCATCCCTCCTAATACCGTGGGATCTGCTTGGCCGAACAGGCCCTAATTGTATTTAACATGCTTAGAGATTTTTACTCTCCATTGTTATGAACATTATGGAAACATCATTAGAATTACAACAATTTGGTTGCCTCCTCTTCTATAGACTGAAGGTTTCAAATTCAATTTCAGAAAAACTGGAACTTGCTGAATTGTCTCACTGTACAAGTTTTGAGAAATTTGTAGTAACATTACCTACAAGTCAAGCGACCATACACAGTCGGGTGATGTGAATGATAATGACGACAATGATGTTGGCATTTGTATGTATCCATGAACCAGTATGTACCTCAAGAAGTCCGATGATGATTTGGAATTTGTCTTGAATCCATTGCATGTAAACAACTTGATATCAGTCCCAAAGAGATAGTGGCTGACCATTGTCTGTGCTCATGTTCATACTGAAACAACCATTTCAGTAGAAACTTTGATGCAGTAGATGTTACCACTACTTTCTTATAATCATTCTTATGGATGGAAACCATGTGTATAACAACTTAAAAACCCACCGCTCCAAAACACCTGGTTCTACGTGTCTGCATGTATATATGTATGTATGTATGTATGTTTAAACAAAATTAAAACTCACCTTGCTCCCTTGATTCCATACATATACACACATGCATATATGTATATCTGTATATACTTAAGATGTATGTATATGTATGTATGTACATATGTACACAAACATCATTTTAAAAGCTGAAAACCATGTAGAGAACACCAAAAACCATTTTAAAACAAGAAACTCACCTCTCTCACCTTTCATCTTAAAAACCCACCATTCCAAATCTCACCTTCCTTTCTTCTTCCATACAAACACACATGTATGCATGTGTATGGTGTATATGTATGAACTCATCCACACATCATTTCCAAAGCTGAGACCATGTACACAACAACAAAGACCACTTCAAATCACCAAACCCATCTCTTTTACCATCTCAACTCAAAAACCCATCACCTAAACCTCACCTTCTGCTTTGTGTCTACACAAACACACATGTATACATGTATATGTATGTATGTGTACAAAAATCACTTCAGAGGCTACAACCCATGTGTATAGAAACAAAAATCACATCTCTTAGCATCTCAACTCAATAATTTATTTTTAAAAAAATGCAAGTGTAAAAATAAAAAAAAAACATGATCTATTTGCTTCCACAAAGAAAAAACATTTTCTCATTTTAAGTTGTAGGTTTTGGGATTTAATAAAAGGTTGAGGTTATAAGTATTAGTTTAGGTTATAAGAATAGGTTTAGGTTAGGGTTTATGTTTAGGTTAAGGTTATAGGTTTAGGTTTAGGTTATAAGTGTAGCTTATAGGTTTAGGTTAGGCTATAGGTTAAGGTTTAGGGAATTGAGTTTAGGTTATAGGTGTAGGTTATAAGTTAAGGCTATAGGTTTAGGTTAAGGTTTAGGTTTAGGTTTTGGGATTTGAGAATAACCTAAACCTATTCTCAAATCCTTGAAACCTATAACCTATAACCTAAAACCTAAACTTGAAAACCCTATCCTAAACCTAAACCTGAATTTTAGGATGGCGAGACCAAGGTTTTCAGCCCTGAGGAGATCAGTGCTATGATTCTTACCAAAATGAAAGATACAGCGGAAGCATTCCTTAGAAAGAAGATTAAGGATGTTGTTATTACTGTCCCTGGTAAAGAAAGCTCTTCAGTTGTTGTTATGTATTTATGCAAATTTCCTCTGTGATTACTCATGTGATCTTCTTTGTGGTCTACAACATATTTCAATGACGCTCAAATACAAGCTACCAAGGATGCTGGTGTAATAGCTGGACCGAATGTATCGAGGATAATCAATGAACCTACCGATGCAGCCATTGCCTATGGTTTGGATAAGAAGGGTGGGGAGAATAACATCCTTGTGTTCGACCTTGGGGGTGGGATGTTTGATGTAAGTTCTTGACAATTACTCATGTGATTTCACTCTAAAAATTAATTGATTATAAACTAGGTAAATTATATATAAATAAACCCAAATCAATTGTATATAAAGTTCAATATATCAATACACATCCATGTTTTCAAATCATTTTAGTGGTTCAGCCCAAAATTAGGGTATATCGAAAGCTCAAGTGGACCATACCATAGGAAACCGTGGGGTCCACTCTAACTTTGAATCTGCTTCATACTTTGGCTCAATCACAAGAAGTTTTTAATGTTGGATATTCAATCAACACCATTGAAATGTGGTGTGGTCCAAATACTTGGATGAATAGGAACCTATTGATAGAACTAAAGGCTATCTATAATCTACACTCAAATCATGTCAATTGATTGAAGCTCCTCAGTTCCCTAGAAATGTAATTTGTACAAGGAGAGAAACTTTGATACTTTTTAGGTGTAATGGATGACATGCAGGTACTTATAAATTTCATACATGGAAAACAAATAATTCACAATGACTCAATGAGCAACTTAATTCATATAGAGGAAAAATAACTTATTTCAATTCCAGGTGCTTAATATTGGAAAACAAATGACTCAGTTTCAGTTTGTGGAACACACTACACCAAAAAAACAAAATTGCACAAGGGAATTGGGAAACCTCATTAAACTACACAATAGTCCATTCCAAAGGCTTCAGGATCGATTCTTTTGAGTTCATGTTTGAATGCAATGATACCATGATCATGGAATTTAATAAACATAATTAGCAAAGAATCACCTGGAAAGTATTCTATCAAAGAGCTCCCCACCTTCACATAACCTGAAATATACAACAAATGAATCATGAGGATTTTAAACTACCATCTTTAATTTACGCAGTTCATTTATCTCAAATAGCCACACATTATTTCCATGCACATGATAGAGGAATATTAGTGACTATTATATCTTATTAGAACTATTCCATGATAGATAAGATTGACACTAAAAGTTCAACAATGCCAAGTTCAAATGTTCCACCATCTGCCATCAATCACATGTATTCACTTGATGAATTACATGCCTTAGAAGCAAGTTTTGCCATTGGAAAACAATGGAGAGAGGGATTTTAGGATTGTAGCATCCAACTGAATGGTTGGAATCATTCTGTCAGATTGATATTTGGGGCATGCTCCATTCCCAATTGGGCCAATCTATATTGATGCAATATTGCATATGCTCCTTAAGCCTAGGGCTGTTTCAACCACTCACAATTCAGAATGCATCACAAAGTCATAACATTACATCACTATAAAAGCTTATAAAGGTTCATATACCTACCAGAATTCACTAAGGTCTACATAAACACAAACAGAGCAGAGCTCATGCCAAAGATAACTACCTAAACAAGTTGGTCCTTGTTTAGAGCTGACAAACTAACGAGTATTGGAAACAGTCCAATAAATTCTTGTATCAAACCATATGCAATAAGATCACCACGTTGACGACCTGGATTGTAACAGCCCAAAATTTTCCCAACCTGGAATTAGACGTCCTTAGGCGATGGGTCAATCCTAACACCGGTTTAACTGCTCAAACACTCAATCAGAGGTCTTAAATCCTTTCTTTCAACCATTTCTGGAAAAACCTCACCTTTGCTTCACAAATCCCACCCTTCACCACCTTGATCTTTCAATTTTTCCTAAGTACTTTCACCCTAGACACTATCTTAAACTAGCTAAGTAGTATAACTTGGATCACTCTATATACAAACTACAAAGGACTAAATCCTTTAGAAATGAGATAAAGTAACTAAGTGCAAGACTAGATTAGCTACGAAATCTGCTAGAATCATTTTAAATACGATCTACAAGACCCAAAACTTGTAGAATCATTGACGCTAGGTTATCCTAAAATCTAGGATCAAACTCATTACCTTGCTGCTCTCGGGAGCACATTGAAACTCCGTATCAGGTCTGGACCGCATATCGGGAGTCCGAATCATACGAAGTTAAGGACTTAGGACCGTCTCGCTGGGCTTGACAACTATCTCGGAAATCAAATCCAGATAGTGTCCCACGGCTGTTCACTTGAGTCCGAAGCGAGGGAGTGTGAAAACACTTATTTTCTTTACAAAATAAATATCTTGAATAGTAATCTGAGACTGTCGCTTGCGGGTCACTATTAAGCAACCTGACCATCAGAATCAGGCCAAATTACACCCTCAGATCAGGAAAAATTTCATAAACATATCCATGTACTTAGAATTTCTGATCGAGATCCACTGACCGTTGAACTAAAACTGGTCCGCCACGTGTGATCTGAAAATCTGACCGGAATGAAAACTTAACTAAACCTAGATCCTGTATTAGTGAGCTTAAGTCCGACTGCACACAGAAAAGAGGCCGTCAGAAGTCCTCCATTGAGCTGAAACAGAGCCACTTTAGCTATAACCCAAGTATACCTTGACATGAAGTCTATTTTGGAGAGTTTTTAGGCTATATAAGGACCTTAGAACCCTCTCTCTCATAGCCATACAAATTTGAGAGATACCCTAGAGAGAGAAGAGAGAAAAGAGAGAGAAGGTGTGGGAGTTGTGGGAGGATCTCCCTGCCATGCTTCCCTGCTGCTATACGTGTCCAACCACTCCGTTCTTGTCATTTTTTCGACGATTCCAGCTCCATTTCTAGGTAAGAAACCCTAACCCTAATCTGATTTGGAGCGTTGATAGTTGTAGGTTATGAAATAGCTAACCTATTTCATTCTATAGGTTGCCAAACTGCCAAATACGGAAGCTTAGCAAACCTATCGACTCCGTTACGATTCTACGACAAAAGGTGCGGACTTTAGATATATAGGTTATGGTTTTCAATACTTTCAATGTTAGATAATGATAGATTCATGATCTGCATGCAATTGTACATGTACAAAGTGCTTTCTGGTTTCTGTTTCGATTAAGGACGTAGAATATGGAATTTTACATATTCTACGTATTCGTAGAAAATACCGTATATGTATATATTTTGAAAATGTGTTTGACATGATTATTTGTTGTATGAATATATGATATATAGATAAAATACTTATTTGGTGAAAGGATTCGCCCTAATACATGTTTTGCTAATATACACTATGTATGTAGAAATAGTGTATTGTAGATAGTACCATATACATATATATTTTGGAGATATGTTTGCCATGATTATTTGCTATATGAATATATTATATATGCATGAAATAATTGCTTGGCGAAAGGATTTGCCCTAATACATGTTTTGCTAACATACACTATGTATGTTGAAATAGTATATGCTAAGTGTTTGGATGATGATGCCTTAGGTAGGTGTTGAGATGGGATTCTCAACTACCTTAGAGACTGGTATGATTTTCTCTATGTGGTTAATTACTTTAACCACTTACTTATGAAATATATGTGTTTGTGTTTCATGTTTATATAGTGCTTTATAACATGCTTTATAACATGCTTTATGACATGCTTGTTAACATGCCTGAATTACTTGTTTATTTAATTCTGCTCTATTTACTTCACATGTTTATGTTGTATTCCATGAAATCAGTGAAGGGTGATGGGGGAGTGGTGCAACGTTTCCAGACAATGACCACAGCGTCTAAGCGGACAATATTGGATACTTGATTGTATGATTTAAAATCTTGATTTATCACTGCTTTAACTATTCTGTAATTGATTGTGTTTGGGGCTATGATTATAGTCCAGGCAATCAGTAATGGGATTGAATTCATGGCTGAGATTCTTTTGCCACGTAGGATGTGTTTGACGAACCCGAGTCGTACTTCGGTTGGCGGCAGTGGTTAGGCCACGCGAAGTGCTTATGCGCTTCATGTCGTTCAACTTGTTGTGCGCTCGAGCTAGTCGAGCTCGTCAAGCAACCCGATTTGTCTTACGTATGTTCACCATGTTTAGACGCCTCTGTTTGAACCTAGGGTACTAAACTTACCAGTGAAATCCCGTTAACCATGGTACCTCGATCCGCTAAGACTCATGAGCCGGGTATGGTGGTATGGGACACCGTGGTCGAGCTGTCGGCCTACGCTGGGGCCACGTGCCTCCCTATAGTGACCAGTGAGTAACTAGACTCGTGAGCCGATTAGGTGGTATGGAACACTATATTCGTGCTGTCGGCCTACATTGATAAGGTGATGGGGGAGTGGTGTAACCTTTATGCGTAACAGCCCTGGCAGCCCTTTGTAGTGACCTCGAGCATACTCTGATTTTGCGGTGAGCCTTAGAGTTTTGCCGCGATGTATAGAGTATGAACTAGGCCTGTTTCTGTATAGTGATGAATCGTTAAAGAGGTGATGGGAGAGTGGTGTAACTTTTGTGCGTAATAGCCCTGGCAGCCTCTGCAGCGACCAAGAAACACAATATCGTATGAGATTAACTAGGACTGACGACCCTAGAATGGATCATGTTTGGGAATGATACAAGAGAGGTACCTTAGTTTCCCAATACTGCTGTTTGAAATGGACTAATAACAACTCGGTAATCATGCTCATCATGCATTGCATGTGCCTGGAAGATGTGGAGCACTGAGGGATGAAAGCATGCCGCGAACGTAAGATGGTGTCGTACAAGGGAGGGTGTGGTGAGGGCATCCATCATGACTGCATTCATACTTGCATTAATAAGAGTTGTTAGGAGTGTTTGATTGTACTGCTTTATCATTACTGCTTGACTGTTTTGATAACATGTTAACCTATGCTTTATTGTTCCACTGAGTTGATCACTCACTCCCACGTTACGGGACGGTGTTCCGAACACCCACCAGACTTTGTCTGATTGCAGATGGCGACGCTACTTCTGAGGCGGAGCCGAACTTTTGTGACAACGAGGACGCTTCCTCGTGTATGCCATTTCCTGGCGGCTTCATGTGAGCCGTGTCTTGATCGACGGGATTACAGAGATGTCTAGATGACACTACACTTTTGGTATATTTTGAAATTGTACTTGTAATTCATTAACCTGGTAACATTATCACACTCTGGAGACTCACCACTATTTTTATATTTTATATATCTATCACAGTCTTCCGCTTGCAATTTAACTGTCTCTGGAGTATGATATGCTGTTTTGGCTTAATCTCACTCATGTTCAATGCACTAATATAGACAACATTCAATCATCATTCATTTTGTTGCATAAGTGATGCGTTGGAACTCGGGAGCTGAGTTTATGCTCGACCCTCGATTTTCAGGGCGTTACATGGATAAAGTTGTATCGAATTTCAAAAAACATATAAAAGCAAGCATTTCTCTTTGCAACCTCTTCCCTGCACATCCAAATACAAAATTGACACAAGGTAACACCGAAAGCATCCACATGGATCACAAAGAAAAAGGGAATAAAATCAAAAGTGGAAACCAGTCATAGGTCATATACCAGATGACGTGAATAAGACTACCAGTAGATGTTCCAAGGGTCTTCTTGCAGAGAGTGCCAGCAAGCAGCTCGCCTCTCTTTATTCTAACTTGTCTATCTCCGAAGGACTAAGCAATCCGCGAAGGAGATGACTGGATAAATTAAAGAATCTGCAGGAATATACATCAACAGCTACTAAAGCCTAGTCACCACAAGGTTTCATAAGATAGAGTTAATGGTTGCAACATCGCTATGAGAAACAAAGGCAGCTTATTTGTAATTTAGAGAACAAGAAAAGGAAATCCAACTAACCAGATTTCACCCAACAAGAAAATGGATGACAGAAACTACTAATACAGTTGAATAAATACATAGTCTGAAATGACGGCTACATGTTTTGCCAATTTTGCATCTTGACAACTCCACTGCCACATCGGTTCTTCTTTGATTTATTCCAACTCATCTTTGAAAATTATAAAATAAAAATAAAAAATAAAGTCAAATAAGCAATGCAAATTGACAAACTTATTGGTTATGTAAAGAGCTAGGAATAAGGCTTGAATACGACAGTCAAGACAAATATAAAACTGGCATAATAGAAAAGAATTCATAGTGTTTATAGTGAACTAGTCTTGTTTCCTCCTAAAAACAGAATCTTTAGCTGTGTCGAGAGATTAGCAATGGAGCTGGGCAATTCATCCTCCAAATTATTAGTAGTTGCACCTATAGCTTTTAGACGGGTGCAGTTGGTAAGTGAATTGAGGAAGCTCGGGTCATCACCTTCTCTGCTTCCAAGCTGATTTTTCTTGATATTGAAATGGTAGAGACCCGAAAGACTTCCTAGATTCAAAGGCACATGTCCACTAAAACTGTTGGAGCTAAAATCAACTAATTTGAGACTTGACGCATTGGACAATGAAATTGGCAGCCTTCCAGTGAATTGGTTGGGGGGAATGCTTCCATGTATTTAAACCAAATCCCTCTCCATTCTAAAATCATGATTTTGGTGTAGTGATATGAATCAAAATGCTACTGCAACACAACAAAAACCAGTGTAAGCGCATCAGCCATGTAGAAATGTGCCTTGAACGAAGAAGAATCAATAGCTCGAGCTCTGTTGCAATCTCTAATATCCATATGAACATCATTTTTCCCTCGTCTTCATGCCATCAGACGTGCCAACATGGTACACAGCTCTGAGATCCAAGCCATCCACTAGGCATGTCATATCATGTAAATAACCAAGCCAACAAATCAAGCCAATCCAGTCATCAGGTGGGGCCCCAACAGCGAAACAAATGGATTGCTCCCAACTTTTCTTCAGCCATCAGATTATTTCTAAAAACATGGCCCATGTTAGAAGGACCCAGCTATAGACATTGAAAAAAAGAGAAGAGTAGAAGACCCAAATTGGAACATATGGTGGCATGAAATTGCAATGGCTGGTACTCATGTCAGAATAGCAAACATCCCCATGAGTGTGTGCTCATGAACAGCATATAAATTTCCAAAAATTTACAGGATGATCACATCACTGCCCATAAGCAACAGTTCTAGGTCTAGAAACCAAAATAAGAAGCAAACAAAAAATTTTAACGAAGAGAATGAAACCACCAGAATGCTACTCAAGATGTTAAGATTTTGGATCCTGCTATTCTTTTTTATGATTATTTTGGATCCTACTCTTTCATACGAAACATGGAAGATACTCAGATGGGCTCATCTTGGACATGCGCCGAAAGTCAAGCCATTGCAGTCATCAAGTGAGCGATGTGTACATCAAATGTGGAGTGTTGGTCTTTTTCTAACCATCGATTATTTGCATAAATGTGTGGCCCACCAATGACTGCAGACCTGATACTCAGGCGTATCAGGTCCTAAAACATGCAGACCTGATCAATGGCCATGCACATGCCGCAGCACGTGTGATGAGAATCCCAAGTAGCATTCCTATTTCTCATCCAAATTTCTGTGGTTTACTCTGGACAAAGGTGAAGAATGCTAATGGATGCCATGATCCATATTTGTATGTTTGAGTCCACTTTTGGACTTATCAAACTTAAAAATAGTGAAAAACAGGCAAGCTGTCTCAATAAATGTGACAACCCAAGTCAAATTCTCCATCACCTGCCATCTTAGGTTCCCCTTCTTAATTGTTTATGCCACCAATTTAAAACTCAAACTGCAAGAGCAAACTGAACCTGGTACCAAGTGTCCTTTAGCTCATCCCATCAAGGGATTTGTATGCATGTGCCTATTTTATGAAAAAAAAAAAAAAAGAGGAGGCAGTAAGAAAGCTGCCAACTATGCTTCGTAAAAACTACCCACCACAAAATTGAGGCTCAAGTGAACACCCTTAACAACCACTGATTCTTTTCGCTCTTCCCATGCAGTGATCAGGCAACAGTATCTTCCAGTAGACCAAGCAATATTTTATTGATATTGCTTGCCTATTTTTATACTCATACTTGCAAGTACCTATTCTTAGTAAAATCTTACTTGTAATTTGGTTATTAAATATGGAGTCCAGTCAAACCAAGTCTTTTGGAGTTGACCTAACCTGACCATATTGAGTCAAGTCAATATCCCGATCGCAAGCTCCAAGATGCATAGGGCTTGAACTTTAGGGGCTGTCTCGGATTTGTCAAAAGCATGAGAAAGGAAATACCATTTCACGAGAAACTTTGTTTCCAGGAAAGCACGAGAAACTAAATACTGTTTCTCATGTTTGTTTATCACCAACATTTTCTCAAAAAATTTGGTCCTAATTTCAAATCAAATGTTTGGGAAAATAAAACTTTTCTAAGAAAAGTTTCCTAGTGGGCAAAATGGGTTTGGATTGAAAGTCATTTGCATGGCCCACGTGTGGAAGGGCCATATGCAAAATAGATCAATGGAACATTATTATACCCATATATGCTGATGAAAGGATTCTATAGTTTTTCTTCTTCTTTTTTCTTTTTATGGAAAGTTAAAGAGGGTAGTTCCTCTACAAGCCATTGTAGAATAAGCTTATTGTACAAGTGTTGGGCATGGCCGCACACAGGCCTGCATATGCAACAAGCAGTACATTACATGAGCTCCATCATATGGGCTACCATGTGAATTTGGAGGTGTTTGGATGGTTTTCTTGGGTGGGCCCCATCATGTGGGCCACCATTTGAATTTGGAGGTGTTTGGATGGTTTTTGGGTGGGCCCCATCACGTGGGCCACCATGTGAATTTGGAGGGCCTACAATACAACCACTCCATCCATAACATGTCACCCTTCAAGTTCACCCACTATCCCAAAAAATCCGACCGCTCCAAAATGTAGGTGGGCATACCGCAACAAATGGTTGGGTTGGAGATGCCCGCCATTAAAATCTACCAAAATGTGTGTGGGGGCCATAGCATTCTGTATAAATTATCCAAACCATTCATAAGATGATCCAACTAAGATGAGGGGGTTCACATGATGGACCGAGTAGATTTCATAAACAAGTGATAGTGGACCCCCCATGTAGTTGCAAAATAAAAAGCTTACTTTATAAATGTTGTGTAGCAAGTGATGAGAAATAATGGGAAAGGATAGGAAAGGAAAAAATGCTTTCTAATGGTGGAAGGTGACAATAAATTGGAGACTTTGGAGGAAAATTGTGTTGGAAACACACTTTCCTATTGTTTCGACTATTACAAACATGGGAAACATGGGGATTGAATTTATAATAATTGGGTAACTTGGAAACTCCTCATAAAACAATGATTTGCCTATGATAACTTAACATGCGGAACTTTAAGTTGCAAATCAGAGCGATTTAAAAGATCTTCCAAATCATGATCCATTGAACTGGTTGTAAACTACGGGCCACATGGATCCACCTGCAACCCACATGGAAATCGTAATAGCATTAGTAACTTCCTTCAAATTAATAGTGAGCATCAAAAAGGAATGTTATGACACTACATTTAACCTATTATCATTCGACCCTTAAACAAACACTAAGATTAAAAAATTAAGACTTAAAAAAGGAGAAGTAACAATACATAATCAAAGGGTTTAAGAAATCTTAAAAAATGGAGGGTTAGGCCATCCTTTTTTCAGAAATCATAAATCCCTAAATCCCCAAATCCCTAAATCCCTAAATCCCCAACTCCCTAAATCCCTAAATCCCCAAATCCCCAAATCCCTAAATCCCTAAATCCCCAAATCGTTTCAATCGGTATTGAGATTGAGAGAGAGAGAGAGAGAGATACCTGTTTGAGTTGGAGCCCCAATCACGGTCAACCGAGCTTTAAAGGATGCGTGAGAGAAAGAGAGGACTGAGAGAGACAGCGAGAGAGAGAGAGAGCACCGAGAGAGAGGGCGTGGTAGGGCGTTCGACAACAGTAGTGGAGAGAGAAAGAGAGAGAGAGGAAGAAGAGAAAACATAGAGAGAAAGAGGAGGGAGAGGGTGCGAGAGAGAGAGAGAGAGAGAGAGAGAGAAGAGAGGGTGCGAGAGAGACGGTCGGATTAGGGCGAGAGAGAGAGGATGCGAGAGAGGAGAGGGTGAGAGAGAGAGAGAGAGAGAGATGAGAGGGTGCGAGAGATGGCCTAGAGCATCTCTGGACGCGGCTTAGATAATGACGCCACCAAGTTCCGTGGCCCCACGATGTATGTGTTATATCTACACCATCCATCCCTTTTTAGATATCATTTTAGTATACGAACCAAAAAATGAGGTAAAATAAAAATATGTAGTGACCCCACCAAATAAAACAATGGGGAGAGTGATTCCCACCGTTGAAACTATCCAAAGGCCCCTCATAATGTTTATTTGAAATCCAACCTGCCCAAAAGTTAAAAAAGACATGAAATAAGGGAATACACAAATATCAACTTGATCTAAAACTTTTGTGTCTTTTAGATTGGGGTCCACTTGAGCTTTAAATTTAACTCGCTCTTTGGATATTGCCCTAAAATGATCTCTTCAAACGGAAGGAAGGTGTGGATACAAAACATACATCATGGTGGGGCCCATGGAACTTGCTAACGTCACTTCAGTAGCCAGTCTCGCTACTCCCCCTGACACCAGCCTCATAGCTGATGGTTGGTGCTCTGTGGGCCCCACCATGATGTATATATTTCATCCATTATGTTCATCTATTTTTAAATATATCATCGTGGGCCACCATGAGGTATATATTTATTCAACTCCATTAATCAGGTTTACATTTCAAGGAAGCTCTTTCGCAAATTGTGTTCAATCCAATCTCCTATCTCATATCTAAAAAAATATATATCTTGGAAAGTTTTAAGTCTTTTTTGATAATCCTCGCGTGGATTGCCAGCGCCCCAGGAAGTTCCTGTGGAAGTTAAGTGGGGTCCATGTCCACCTTGATATGTATAAGAGATCCACTCGGCTATGTGGTGTGGCCACTTAGTTTTGGACTTGAGCTAGCAAAATAGATAAATTCACACAAACATGGCAGTGGTGGCAGGCAATTTGCGACCACTTCGCCGAATATTGGAAAGTTTTAACGGACATGGATTGCCCACAAACCAGGAACTTCTTAGGGAAGCCAGGTGGGGCCACCGTGAAAAATCTACTCCATCCATGCAAATTTTTCTTTTCAGATTGTGCTAGGACAAGGATAAAAAATGATGAATTCAAAAATTAAGTGGGCTGCACAACAGAGAATTGAACGTACACCGTTGAAAACTTTATGAGGCTACAGAATTTTGGATCAGGCTAATTTTGTGTGTTTTCTGTTCATCCCAGTAGGAATGACCTTATGGAGGGTATGGATGGAATATAAACATCACAGTGGGCCCCAGAGATTTCAACGGCAAGCATTTACCTACCTACGTTTTCCTGTCGTACGGCCCACTTGAGTTTTGGATTTGCATAAATTTTAAAACCCATGTTCTAACATGATCTGAAAAAACGGATGGACAGGGTGGATTTCTCACAAACATTACAGTGGGCCACCTAGTTACCGTCGTAAAAAAAAAAAATAAAAAATCCCAAGAAAGGTTCTGGAATTTAAAAGTAGTGATACAGACAACTACCAACCTGTAGGGCCCACTAAAGTTGGGAAATGATAATATCTTGCTAGTTGCTATCTCCTGAAATTTCTAATATATCGGGATGAGATGACTACGTACATTTTTTCCAATTGTCATGGCCCGCTAGATGGACAAACTAGATCACCAATGCACATTTAGCACCAGAACAAGGACCTTGCAAGTTACAACATTTTTTGATAGATGCCATTACCTTAACCATTCACTCATTCATACAATTAGGAACAGGCCATGGTATAATAATCACACCGGTCGAATGATCATAACCCTTTGAATGGACCCAATTTTCTAACAACGATCCATTGTTTGCGACCCATAATTCACATGGTGCCCCTATCCATAATTGACAATGGACCTGGATGGCTTCAAGCATAACTATCAATTACGGTTGTCCAAGGGCCCTGGCTTGGTCAGTCTGTTCTCAGGTTTTGAACTACAGGTGACAACGTATTGGGTCAGTTAGCAGGTTAACAAACCTGAGTTATTCCTAATGAAGGTTGGAGTAAGCTAAATGGGTATGGATCTGATTAGGGTTGAACCATATCCAACCTAACCAACCCTGCCATATAAATAACCAATGGGATGGGCTAGATGAACCAATCCAGCCCAGACCATATAGCCCAATGTTCCATTCTTAAACTTAGGGCTACAACTCGTGTTCGGATCGAACTAAACCCAATTGACCTAAACCTATGACCGGATCAGGTTGTCAAGGTCCTCGGTTGGGTTAGGATTGGAAAATACCAACCTAATCTGCATTTGGGTTGAGCATATTCGGGTCAGGTTAAGTCAAATCGGGAATAATGAAAACATCAACCTGCCCGAGAGTCCTACTCGAATCTTTGTGTGGTTGTGCAGGTCAGTTCCAGTTGATCGAGCCCAACTGAACTACAATTAAACTACATGAAGCTGCCCTGCGACTGCGGTCTTGGTTCTCTCCGGTCCATTCGGGTTCAAGCTCGGGTCTCACTGTTTCCCCATAGTATGACCCACTTCGACAATGGATCTATCTCATTTTTTAGATCTCATTCCATCATGGTTTGGAGAAAATGATGGACGAAGTATATTTTACACTATCATCGTAGTTGGCCCACATTAATTCATATCTTCTCATGTTTTCTCTTCATTTATATTTTTTTGATATTATGAACATGTTGGATGTCAAATAAACATTACTATGCGCCCAAGGAAGGTATCAATGGTGGAAATCATTATTCCACACTATTTCGTGTGGCATGGTCCACTTGAGTTTTGAATTTACCAAAAATTCGGGATCATTGGCTTGTTCATCCATTTTTCGAGATCATTTCAGAGAACTATCCAAAAATTTATTCATATCCAAAGATTAATTAAATGAACCACACCACAAATAAGGGAACAAATTGGCTGCTTCCCTGATACCATCCAATGGCTTGTGGTTGGTGCTCTGTGGGCCCTACCATGACATATGTGTTTAATCCACGCCGTCCATTTATTTTTAAAAATCATCTTACGGCTTGAGACAAAAAATAAGGCATATCCCAATATGAAATGGACCACATTAACAAGAAACAGTGTTGAATGAGCGTCAACCATTTAAAACATTTCGGGGGCCATAAAAGTCTTAGATCGAGATGATTTTTGTTTTTCCCCTTTATCTAGGCCTGTATGACCTAACCAACAGATTGGATGTCAAATAAAAAGTACACTGGGCCTTAGGAAGGTTTTAATGATGGATAACCAATTATTATTATTTTTATGTGGTGTGGTCCGCTGATATTTATATACCAAGCAATGGCTGTGGACAGTGCTATGGTCCCCACCATGATGTATGTGTTTCATCCACGCTGTCGATCTATTTTTATAGATCATTTTATGATATGAGAGAAAAAATGAGGTATATCTAAATCTCAAGTGGACCACATTACAGGAAAATGTGATGGATGACGTTGACCATTAAAAATGTTTTGGGGGCCATAAAAGTTTTGGATCAAGATGATATTTATTGTTTCCCTTCATCCGGGTCTTTATGACCTAATCAACATATTAGATTTCAAATAAACAGTACAGTGGGCCTTAGGAGGATTTTAATAGTGGATATCCAACCATTATTGATTTCCTGCGGTGTGGTCCACCTGAGATTTATATACCTATCATTTTTTGCATAAAGCCTAAAATGATCTCCAAAAATAGATAAACGGAATGGATAGAACACATACATCATGGTGGGGCCCACAAAGTACCCACCACCAGTAGCCAATCTGCCTCCCAAATTTGGGCGCGTGCTCAAAACAGAGCCGCGCCCAAAGTTTAGAGATTTCATACTCTCTCTCTCTCTCTCTCTCTCTCTCTTCTCTATCTATCTCCGTTCCCTAATCAGAGCACCACCTAAACCTTCTTTCCTTAATCCTCTCTCTCCCTCCATTTCCTCTCCATTTCCCTCCACAACCATCTTTTATCCTGTGCACCCCCGCAGCTCTCTTTCATTCTTAGATCTTCTCCTTCATCTACATCTGCAATATCAGACAGATGGAAGAAGCGCTAGATCGATGTGGAGAATCTCACCGAACCATGCGGAAACGGCTCTCTCAGCTCTCATAACTCTTCTCCCTCACCACTCCTCCAGTCTCCTCTCTCAAGTCGATCAGCCGCTCCAGGTGTGCCTTCCCCCCTCTCTCGATCTGTATCTTTCGTACCTCTGGAATGAGATTTTCTCTTCTTGCATCTCTTTTTCCCACTCATTTTTGTTGTTGTTAGGGTTTCGATTTGTCTAATTTGAATTCGAGCTCCGGCGGTTGGTTTTCATAGCTTGATTTTGTTATTCCTGTATCTTTTGGCTCCGACCAGTGTGAATAGGGATTTCGTTAGTTGTTCTCTGTCTATGGCCGAGTCAATTGTTTAGAGCTTTCGGCCATTTCAGGAGCAAAGAAAGTAATTTGTGATTTTGGTATTTGTACTTGTACTGGAATTTCTAAAAATATGCAAACCCGGTCTCTCTTGTGTTGTATTGGAAGAAAGAAAAAATATGGAGTTAGATTATTGCAAAAATGCACTGTCTATTAACTATCGGTTTAACTCTTGAACAATTTTTTGGCACGCTCGGTGGGACCCTGTCTATTAACTATCGGTTTAACTTGATAGTCTAATTTGTATTCCTTTCTTTCCTTGTTTTAGGTGATCAAAGTGATTTGCGTGTTACCATTTTTGATGAAATTGATGCTATTTGCAAGGTACGTACCTTATTAAACTTCCACTTCAATGTACCTCAATTTATCCTTACTGTAAATGGAGAAAGAGTATATTACCTTGGATATGGATGAATTTCAACGGTGATAGCATTTGAAAATTGTACTTATATATATGTTGTCAACATGGCATTTGATAAAATTCAAATTAAGACCAAATTGTTGGTCCTGGTTGAATGTATCAAAAAATAAACATTACACTTATTTGATTATATTACCATGCTCGACGAGATTGGTTCACATTTATTGGACAACCGAAATGAAAAATATACAAGGGTCCTGATTCAAGCAAATAAGTGTACATGGATAGATGTTAGAATCTTTGAACCAGTCTAATTTTGGAGCTGTGACTTAATTACAGTGTTGATTTCCAAATTTTAGGTGGTTTAAATCTGAGTTAGTGCATGCCTCATGTATAATTTATGTTTGCATGCATATCAAGCTCAGAAGCTGCCAGAGTATCAAATAACTCTCCTTTTCATTTTAAATGACCATGCTTATGGTTCAAATCTATATAGTTTAGATCATGGTCAAAGTAGTTCATACTTATAGAAGAAAATTGGGTTGTTTTTGTTTTGGGATCCACTGGAGCTTTGGATTTAACTCATTCTTTGCATATTGACCTAAAATGATCTCTCCAAATGGATGGAAGGTGTGGATACAAAACATACAGCATGGTGGGGCCCACGGAACTTGGTGACTTCACTTTAGTAGCCAGTCTCTCTACTCAACCTATCAGCAGCTAATCCACGCCCCAAATATCAGCTTGATCCAAAACTTCTACAACCTCCAAGAAGTTTTTAACGGTAAGCATTCAATCCCCACTACCTACTCGAGCATTCGATTTGCCTCATTTTTTTGGCTCATACTTAAAATGATCTAAAAAAATAGTGACATGAAAAAAATGTATGAACGGTTTGTATATGATATCATCGTGGGGCTTACAAAATTTTTGCGAATTTCCTTTTCTTTCTTGAAATTCCAAAACGCATTTTGAGAATTTCCAATCACAAATACAACCATTTGAGATTGTTTTAAAGAAAGAATGATAAGGATTGCAACCTTGTTAGGTGAGTTTTTACGTGTGGATGGTTGTTTTGCAATCCAAAGATGGTGTTTTCATGTATGACGAGGATTATTAATGGTTTTTTTTTTTTGGTCTATGAGCTTTTCTTTTGTGCATTTTGGTTATGGTTTATGTTTTGGTGTGAATGCGCATCGAGCGCATATGGGAATTGCTATAATTTTTTGTTGATTGGGGTGATTTGAATCTTGGGCTACGTTTGGATGTCCGGAAAAGTCCGTTTGCTTGGAATATGGAAGTTGCTAAGGGATTTGTTTCTAGAAGCAGCAAATTACTTGAGAAACTGATTCTGTACATGGAAACAAATTTCGTTAATCGTGTTTGCCAACTTGGAATTTGATTATGCAGAATACAGAAATTGAATTTGGGTGTTGGGAAAGGGAAGGTTTATGCAGTTGTTTTTGTAAATGGAATTTGAAAGTATGACTATTGGGAGGGAATTCATTCCCTTGGAATTTGCAATGCACCCTCTAGGGAAGGAATCGAAAACAGGGTCCAAGCTGGAATTTGATTCCAACTGGAATCTGTTTCAACCTTTTTTCACCATCCAAACGCATGAATTAAGCCCTGGAAATGGATTCAATTTCCAGATATGTACTTTTCCAGGGTGCCAAACAATCCCTCAAGTTGGACTTGAAAGGTTATGGATAATCACTTGGAATGGAAAATGAAAAATTGTGATTATGTGTAATGCAGATTGCCAAAATCCCTTCTGACCGAAATGTCCGTCTATCCTACCAAAATATCTACATTTTTGAGAATTTTTAGCCTATTTGGTATTTTCTAGACCACATTAATTTAGGAATGTTCACCAACAATGCATTGCATGGGAACTTCGTGTGTGATGGGCGCACATTTTCCCACGTCATATAGGATACTGGAAGATTTCCTAGTGCAACAATCGAGGCAGTCCACTCATCAGACGGGCCACCTGCATATGTTGAATCAGATCATTAGCCTGCTGCGTGAATGGACCAGACTCACTTTTGCACTAGGTGACATTTTGGTCGGGCTCACCTTTCTCAACACTTGGATGACGTACCCGATCACGTGCTGACACATGAAGTTTGCATGCAATGCATTGTCCATAAACCTATCAACAGAAATGCGAATTGAACAAAATATTAGCTTGGTGTAGAAAACAATGGAAATTGATTTTTCTTTTTATTATGGTTTTCATGATATTGCAATCTCAAGATGTAATAGTCCTTGAAACTATGCAGCATGTTGTAGAACTAGAAAAATAGAATTTACTATCTACATTCAATTGCAAAGTTGTCAAATGTCGTTTAGAAGTTAGAACACTATTTAACAGAATTGTGTGTCCAAACACTACCCTGTCATCTATTCCTGCATACTTGTGGCTAAACTTGCTGCCTTGTCCTCTCTTTTCTATAACCCCACTGAAAATAAAGAGTTTTATGTGGAGATGACTGATATGTATACAATAAACATGAGCTAATAAGTGTTTAAGTATTACAAACAAAACACTAATCTCTAAATGTACTCCTGAATCATGGCACACTCCACACAACTATTTCAATCAAACAACAAATGTCGGATGCAATGTTCTCACTAAGAAAGCTGTCAACAATTCTGATTTTATCCACCATCCATGAGAAGTATGATAGATTGAAATACTTAACCTATAAACCTCTACTTCGACACTAATCTTTCTTCCCCAATGATTTGTCTTCTGTTAAGCATCAGGTCGGATTTATTTTGTGCATGTTGTTTTCACAAATCACCATCCATTTTAAGTGTCTTTGAGAGCAGATTAAGTGTCTTTGAGACCTCACCCAACATGACGAGTCCTTGACAGTGGGGACCACCTAGATGCATGTATTGTATATCCATGTCGTCCATCCATTTTAACAGATACTTTGGTGCATGAATCCAAAAATCGTGCCAGCCTCATAGAGAAAATTGATGTTAATGGAGTGGAAATATATTCTAATTCTGGATTAAAATGCCAGCCTCATAGAAAAAATGCATGCTCAAGGTTTTTATTCAAGCCAACATTTGTACAGGTATGGTCTTCATAGATCTGGTTGATTCATCATGTAGGCCACAATATGGATTGGGAATGAATTAAAGGGCTACTCCATTGAATTGAAGGCCACAAGGTTTTTATTCAACCTCCTATTGCATATTACGTGTTGAGCCTGTTGGTCATATTTCCATTTAAATTGTACATTTACAGGAAAGTCGTTAGCTGGCTAGGATTAAATTGCATATTACGTGTTTTTATTTCTCTACCATTAAAAACTTCATAAGGCTTATCATAATGTTTAAATAAAATGAGCGAAAAAATGAGGCAAATCCAAATCAAAAGTGAACCATACATCATGAAACGATGGTTATTGAATGCTTGTAGGTCGTAAATGCTTTGAATTTTAAATCTTGGTAGAATTTTAAATTATAAAGACTTTGTTGGTGACAACAGGTAAAGAAAGATTTATATTGATTTGTTACATTTGTTTTCTTTACCCTTCTTAAGAATTACTGTGATACCTTTTTTTTCTTTCTTCTAGAACTGCCTAATCCACAAAACAACTAGTTGTTTTCCAAGTCCAACATCCATATGAATTTTCTTTAGCATTTCCTTGACTAATTGGTTGTATGTTACTAGTATGTAGTAGATAATACTAGGTTCAATAGTAGAAAATAGTATTCAAAACATCATTTTTTGAGTGCCCCTTTCAATGCCTTACGGTGTGTTTGGTTGCACCAGATTTTATTAAATATCATAAAATTCTAAAACTCATCAAAACTTCAAATGAGATTGAAAACAGATATCTATAAACGTATATGACTTTTCCATTAAAACCCATCAATGCCTCACGGTGTGTGTGTTTTTTTTAATTGTCTTTTCTGCCAATAATACATACTTGTCTGGGTGTCAGGTTCAAATATGCCCTGTATGCCGCAAGCAATTGATGTTCTGAGGAAGGCTAAAGTTCTGATTGTTCGAGAAAAAGCTGCCGCCAATGCCGGAGGGGTATGAATATTTTGGACAGTTAAAAATGAAAAATATCCTATGGGCCTTTTTCAACAAACCATTAGCCTTTTGTTTAATGGGCCTTAAGTCCTAAGTAAATATGTTGGAGAGACTGAAAAGAATGTAAGGGACCTGTTTGCTGATGCTGAGAATGACCAACGGACTCGGGTGAGCTTGACTTTGCTTAGAGAAATGTCATGTTTTATAGTGATGGCTATGCCATATATGCTTGTTTTGATAGTCTAATTTGTATTCCTTTCTTTCCTTATTTTAGGTGATCAAAGTGATCTGCATGTTATCATTTTTGATGAAATTGATGCTATTTGCAAGGTATGTACCTTATTAAAATTCCACTTCAATGTACCTCAATTTATCGTTACTGTAAATGGAGAAAGAGTATATTGCACTGGATATGGATGAATTTCAACAGTGATAGCATTTCAAAATTGTACTTATATATATGTATACGTATATGTATATATGGGAAATGGTACTATGAGGTCGACCTCATGGGAACTTCCCATGAGGTCGAGCTGTGTGAGCCCCACCATGATGTGTGTTGAACATCAACACTGTGCATTTGATGGGTCATATACGGAACTCAGGTGGGATATGATGGGTCATATACAGAACTCAGGTGGGATATCCTAAAAATCATTCGTGCATTTTAGAGAACCACTTACAATGAACCAGCGTAATTGAATTCTAGCAACAACAAAGTGCTTATAACTTTCATGTTTTGAGATGGAAATTGATGTTCTGATTTAACTTCATTGCAGATTATAGAAGTTAGGAGCCCTTGAGTGGAACAAAGTGGTATTGAGTATTGAGTACAATACTATTCCAACAAGTTGAGTATTGAGTATAATCATTACATTTTTTTCATGCAGCGATTGCACCATTCATGGGATTTTAGTGCATTTATTTAGTCCATCCATCTTGTTATTGCAGTGGTTTCTTGATAATTGGGTAAGTCTTTGGGTATGTATTTCGGTCGGCATATTTATAGGATTAAAAAAGTAAAAAGTTTTACTATTTCAATAATCTTCATACCATTTGTCCAACTACGTTCATTTAGTTCGCGAAGGATTATGGTTAAACCCCAATTTAAACCTGATAAGGGACTGCTCCTAGTTGGCTTGAAACTTGATTGGATACATTCTTTTCACTTTTCTGATATTCCATTGTATTAAAGAAGTCTTTTACTAAGAAAGATTTGATTCACAACTTAGAAAATCACAAAGCAACAATATTTTTGTGAATTCAAATTCCTCATGTTTGAAGTAACCTTGGATTCAAGTATGGCTTAAACTAAAATTCCTTCAATGTAAAAGAAGAAGAAGAAGAAGAAGAAGAAGAAACTTTCTCTACATTCATCATTTCATTTATCTGATATTCAGTTGTAGTAAAGACGTCTTTTACTAAAAAGATTTGGACGGTGGGAAGTTTTTGTGAACTTGAATTCCTTATGTTTGTTTAAATAATGTTGTATTGCTCAATGAAGTTTTCTTTCATTGCATTCCTCTAGTTCACATTCAATCAGTAGCACTTTACCTTTTAATTCCTTCTTGTTTGGTGCTAATGAGATGCTTATACTGCCAATAAAAATAAATAAATAAATAAATAAAAAAAAAAAAAAAAAAAGAGATCTGTTTTAGCATCATTGCCATTTGAAATCCAACAAACAAATAGTTAGCTAGCACAAATTCGGAGATCCTCTGAGATTTGAGGATCCTAACTAACACTTTGGATGCTTTTCAACTGAATGTGGTCTGCCGTTGTATTTTCTTGTTAACTTTCAATTCCTAGATTGGGGTCAAGTTGTGTTGTTTATTAATTTCAAGAAGGGGCATCCCTTTCTTATTATGCTTTGTGGTCTAATTCCTTTTTGTTTGGTGCTAATGAGATGCTTATACTACCAATAAAAATATGTAAATAAATAGAAGTAAAAGAAAGAAGGAAAAGAGAGACAGGAAGGCATTGCCACATGTGCACTAGGACCCTCTAATTCCTGTTTTTTCTTTGGCCCATCTGGGACTTAATTCATCTTTCTTAGTACGTGTTTATTATATATTTTGACTTAGAACTTATTATATCAAATGACAAAACTTCTATTACAAATTTACAATTATATGCTACATGTGCAATTTATAAGTAATTTTTAAGCTTTTATACCAACTTCGACTGAATTAACAGAATTTTCATTCGAGGCCAATAGTTTGTACAAATGGGGATATTTTGCATTAATGATGATGATACATATCATTCGTCTGGTGGATCCCAATGTTAATGTTCAACAGATCAGAAATCTACTATGTTGAACAATCACGACTATCTGATCGGTGGACTTCCTCGAGTTGCATATGTATATCTCTAGTTGCTGCATCATTTCATCTACAATTTGATGTTTACAAATGTTTTTGCATCATAAATACTAGGGATGTAATTACAATTTGATCATTGCCGGTCTACAATTTGATCTTTCCTATTAACTAAATTATGTATTTCAAGGTTATTTTCTCCATCAATGCAAGGAGAGATGACAGATTTCCTGAGAAAGGTCGTTTTTTTTTAATACGAAACTAAAGAGCAATGAGTGTGTATGCTCAGTAGTTCTGTTTTCGCCAAAAGTTGTTGGCTGGGGCTCATCTTTAATTGGAGATTTACTTAGTGTTTCTCTTCAACAACAGTTGGCTATTCATTAGTTATTAAGTTAGCTGAATTTGATGCTTTCTTTTTCACTAATATTTGACTGGATGCAAGTGGGCTTTGTAATAGTACAAGTTCTAAGTAAGGAAATCCAAGGAAATGCCCAAGAAATACCCAAGCTGATTTTTTATTTTTTATTTTATTTTTTATTTTTTTATTTTTATTTAATGCACCTCTTAGTTGAATTTGTGCATCTATATCTGTACATGATATACTCCTATTTGATGTTTTTTTTTTTTTTGAAAAGATTCCTTTTGAATGTTTATCTATACTTTCAAAGAACAAAAATTATATTTAGTCGTTCTCAATGAATGTGGGTATTGGTGCTTTCAGGTAGGTGTTGCAGAACTGAAAGTTACAGTCGAAAGGTATGACTTAGAATTTCAATCCTTCTATGAGTAAATTCCATCCTTGTTGGCATATTTGAAATTTTATTAGGGTTCTTAATGAGAAGTTGGGGTTCTCTGTCTTGGAATTGGTTGTGTGAATAAAAGTAAGATACCTTGTTTACTTCTATATGATCCAATTCACAAAGTTACCAGTTGATATATTTAAAAAATGGGTAATTTCCTATTTGGCTTGTGAATCGAAATGAACCAACAAAATGAGCACCGAAAAATTGCATTTACATGATGTTGATAAAATCTAATTCAATTGCAATAGTCAGTCCCAGGTTATTACTGTAACGTTCAGATTCTAGTTTTTTCTCCGGCTTTTCCTATTTGTGTTTTTGTTTATTGAGTTGAAGTGATATATAATTGATGAAGCCTTGGAGAAATTTGCCATCCTCAGGCATTCCTCAAAAACTTATTTGGTTTCTCAAGAGCCACTTTGCAAAGCAAAAGCCAACTGCATTGTTTTGCAGGCTTCTTCGGTGTAAACATAGGCTTGATTCTTCCATAACACAAATGTTGATTTTCTCCTCTTTAATTCAATTATATTTGCTGACCAATTGAAAAGGAACTTTGAGTCTCAAGGTTCAAGCCAACTGCATTGTTATTAACATGTCTCTTGCTTGATTTTATACATTAAGGATCTGTTATCATATTCAATTTGTAAGATGCCCCAAGTGTACAAGTACGAGCTTGAGAAAAACCCAGTATAATTTCTATTCTTGATCCCATGAAAGGCAAATGTTGATGAGCAGCAGTTGGCTGTGAATGTGAATGTGAATATGATGAAATATGGGTTGTTTATATTGATGTGAATGTGAATATGATGAAATATATTATATAATAGGTGTATATCAGGAAGAATATGATGAAATATATTATAACAGGTGTATATCAAGAAAAATATTCCAGCAATTTTATGCTGGAATTTTTTTTTTATAAAAGAGACTTTTAGCTACGAAAACTTTCGTTGCTAAAAAGCTTCCATTTACCGACCTTTCAAATTTTTCGTCGCTAAACTCTTTTGGTGTATTAGCGACGAATTTAGCAACGAAAATTTTCGTCGCTAAGAGTAGGGTTTTGGCTACACTTACAGGTCGTACTTGATAGTCGAGACTGAGCTCTTACCCGACCTCCTCTTTCGATCTACCTGCCTTGTCATTTCTATCTCGTTTTAGTTGTTTGGTTATTCCGATTTTACCCATAACAATTAGCTAATACCAATATTAGTGCCTAAAGAATTTAAATAAAAATTTACCAAATTTCATAAAGATAAAAGTTAAATATTAACATTGGCAACGTAATCATCCATGCCAATGCCAATCAAGCATATTTTTTTAATATAATGTAATGTACACTTAATACTATAATTTCCTTGAAATAGTGCCTTGCGGAACTTATATCTTGGGACAGATCCTTTGCATGCAAGAAAGTAGGTTAATGATCTTCTTTAATTTGTAGGGAGGTATTTATTCAAAAATTCCCAGGAGAATATGAGATTTCCATGGCATGCTTTGGCTTTAAATCTTTACTAAACTGTGAATATAAAAAGTCAAAAATACCCTTGATGGGGAGTTTTTTTTGTAGAATCAGAATCCCTATCTATCTAGAAATAAAAAAGCACGGGTAACTGAAAATAGCGTATAAAATAATACCCACCATCTGAACTGTTTCTTTCTATCTCTGACCCGCTGAATCATGGATTGTTTTCTTATAATCTTTACAATAGGTACTGTAAAAATCAAAGTTCCACTTTTTTTTTTTTTCAACCATTTCCTTCCGTGAGACTTATTTAAATCACGGGTCAGCTTATAATATAGGATTACACAACTAATTATTGGTATGGATTTCACAACTAATCACAGGACATTTTTTCCCTTTTTTAATATGATCCCTAAAAGCAGATAACGAGGTGTGCACCAACCTCCTCGGTAGTGTAGTGACATTAACAAGTTTTGTGGATTCCATTAAAATGTATATTCACACTGACACGGTCCATACATTTTGTAAGATCGTACATTAAGGCCAAAAATGAGGCAGATGCAAAGCTCAAGTGGACAATATCATAGAAAAAGTAGTGGGGTTTGAATGCCTACCATTGAAACTTCTCAGGGCCACAGAAGTTTTTGGATCAAGGTGATATTTGTGTTTTCCCTTCATCCATGTCTCTGTGACATTATGAGCAGGTTGGATGTCAAATAGACATCATGGTGGGCCCTAGGAAGGTTTAACAATGCGTAGGGGTGTCAATTTTTTTTAATACAGCTGGCCCGCTGCCCTGCCCAAAATAGTTCAAAATCTAGGCCAAAACGTACCCCAGGCCTGGCCCATTGATAGCCTTAACAGTAGGCATCATTGTAACCACCACTTTCTGTGTTGTGGTCCACTTGATCTTTAGATTGTTTCATTTTTTGCCCGTGCCCTAACATGATATTGCATCTTAAATGGATGGTGTGGATATAACACATACATCATGGTCAGGCCCATAAAACTTGGTAACGTCAACACACCAGGAGGTTGGTGGTTTGTGGCACTGCTTCCTAAATCACTTTAAGCACTGGCTGCCGAGAAGGGTGCCATTGCCAAATTTTGCTGGGGCCCACCATGCATGATGTGTATGTGAAATCCACTCCAACCATTAATTGTGTAATCTAACATTAGGCCCATCGACAAAAAATTAGGTTGACCCGTGATTCAGATGGGCCACATAAGAGGAAACAGTTGATTTTTTTATTTTTTATTTTATTTTATTTTATTTTATTTTTACAGGACCCACCATGTAGATTATAAGAAACCTACTCTAACCATTAGATTCTACACACACACAAAAAAAAAAAAAAAAAAAGTCCTAGGGCCCAAGAACTAGGACAATCTATGATTTAGGCGGGTCATATAGAGGAAAACAGTTTGGAGGGTGGGCATAATCGTGTATGTTGTTCTAATCGCATGGTCCACCTAAATCATGGATGGAACTTTTTATATGCCTATACCTAAAATTAGGTCATGCAACTATGATCGAATTGGATTCGCCTTTGTTAAATTTGAAGTCTAAAGACCGAATCTGAAATCTGAAGCCTGAATCTGAAATCTGAAGTGAAAAAAACTTGTTTGATAATTATGGCTGAAGTCTGAAAATTAAGTATTGAACAGGAAACAACCCGTTTGTTAACAAACATCTTAAATGTCTTAAATATGTTAATTTGACACATTTGCCCCTATCTCTAGTTTAGAAATGCTTTACATTATAAAGAAATTATTTTTTATTAAATGAAAATAAAATCATTATATTTAATTCAAATAAACTAAAATACTTAATAGAAAACTATAAAATATCATCATAAGGCCCTCAATTCCTCTTAACGGGAAGAATGTCACTATGTGTTGTGTAGGGTTGAACACCAGTAGCAACGAAACCTCCAAATAAGGCCCACCTTATATTTATATGCTATCCAAACCATTTATAAGGTCATTCCCAATTGGATGAAGTGAAAACACTAATATATAGCTTGGTACAAAACTTTTCTAGCCTATTTAAGTTTATTCTCCATCCAATATGTTCATAAGGTCACAAATACCTATCTGAAGAGGAAAAAAAATCATATTGATCCAAAACTTCTGTGACCCCAAAAAGGGTTTCAATGGTAGACATTCAATCCCCCGCTGCTTTTTGCAGTGTGGTCCACTTGATAGTTCAATATGTTTTACTTTTCGTCTCAAGATTTAATACAAGCTCGCCAAATGGATGGACAGTTGGATATAACACCTACCTCATGATGGGATCCACAGTACTTGCTGACGTCAATACAGCAGCTATATAGCTCGTGTGAGGTACATCAACCAATCCGCATCCTACTTTACGCGAATTAGCTACTGGCAGGTTGAATGGTGAGATTCGCCATTGAAGTGACGTCATCAAGTTCCATGGTCCCAATATGATGTATGTGGGCCCACTATGATGTATGTTCTTTATCTACTCCCTCCATCTATTTGGAGATTTAATTTTAGACTATGAGTTAAAGAATTAGGCAGATCCAAATATGTATTTGACCCCACCACAAAAAATAGTGGGGAGATGATGCCTACCATTGAAACCTTCCTATAGCTCACTGTGATTTTTATTTGAAATCTAACATGTTCACAAGTTAACACAGACATGAAAGAAGGAAAAAAACAAATATAAGCTTGATCAAAAACTTTTGTGGCTTATTTAAGTTTTTAATGGTGGGCATCACTCTCCCCACTATTTTGTGTGGTGAGGTCCACTAGAGCTTTGGATTTGACTCATTCTTTGGATCCTTACCTAAAATTATATTTCCAAATGGATGGATGGTGTGGATATAAAACATACATCATGATGGGCCCACATAACTTGTTGACGTAACTTTGGTGGTGAGTCTGGCTACTCAACCTGTCAGTATCCAATCCGTGTCCACGGAAATAGATTGGCTACTCCCCTGCCACTAGCCAATGGCTAGTGGTCGGTGCTATGTGGGCCCCACCATGATGTATGTGTTTCATCCATGCCATCCATCTATGTTTCTAGATCATTTTATGGTATGAGACTAAAAATGAGGTATATCCAAATAATCTCAAGTGGACCACATTACGAGAAAACAGTGTTGAATGAACGTCGACCATTAAAAACTTTTTGGGGCCATTAAAGTTTTGGATCAAGCTAAGCTTTGTTTTTTTTCCATTCATCTAGGTCTATATGACCTAATCAACAGATTGGATGTCAAAAAAATAGTACATTGGGCCTTAGGAGAATTTTAATGGTGGATATCTAATCATTATTGTTTTCCTGTGGTGTGGTCCACCTGAGATTTATATTCCTCTCATTTTTGGTATCAAGCCCTAAAATGATCTTTAAAAATGGATGAATGGAATGGATGAAACACGTACATCATGGTGGGCTAGTGAAGTGCCCCATGTTAAAAGTTGGGATGTGTATAATGCAAGGGAGAAATAATTTTGGATTTAAAAAAATAATAATCACAAAGCGCATTCTTCATTCCGCATTAAGCTAGACTCCCATCACAAAAAAATAAATAAATAAATAAAAAATAAAAATCGTGGAGCGCTTTCCTTCGTATGTGTTAACAAACACCACTAAACATGGAATATTTTTCAAATTCTGCGTTAAGTACAAAAATTCAGCATTAACAAACAGGTCCTTAGAAATACAACACATTATGGCCAACATAGCTTCTGATTTCTCCTAGCATAATTTTCATCCGGTTTACGTTATGTACAAAAATCGAGAATTTGACCGTACTGACCTCGAAGTTTAGTTAAATTACTTTGGGAGGTGTGACGTTCCAGATATCCTAAGAGTGGCCTTCTGACAACTTTTGGATATTGTTTCGGAAGAAAATGCCCCTGTCCTTAGTTCAAAAGTCGTACGGTCCTGGAGTGAAGTAGAAATTACCTTCTGTTTCAACCCCCGAGAAAGTGATGGATTAGCTACTCCCCCATTGGTTGGTGCTTGGTGGTCCGTGGGCCCCACCACCATGTATGTGTTACATCCATGCCGTCCATATATTTTTTCAGATCATTTTATGGTATGAGACCAAAAATGAGGTATATCCCAATCTCAAGTGGACCACATTATAGGAAACCGTGTTGAATGAGTGTCGTAGACCATTAAAAACTTTTTGGGGCCATAAAAGTTTTGGATCAAGCTAATCTTTGTTTTTTTTCCCTTCATCTATGTCTGTACAACCTAATCAACGATTGGATGTCAAATAAACCGTATAGTGGGCCTTAGGAGGATTTTAATGGCTGATATCCAATCACTATTGTTTTCTTGTGTTGTGGTCCACCTTAGATTTATATCCCTCTCATTTTTGGGATTAAGCCCTAAAATGATCAATAAAAATGGATGAAACACATACATGGTGGTTGGGCCCATGGCTGGTGACAGGGGAAGTAGCCAATCTGTTTTCCCTCAAGAATACAGATGCATTTATGAGCTTGGGAAGGGCCAAATGTCGCCTTTATTCACCTTTTACAGACCTTTTTCTTCTTCTTTCGTTTTTCCTAGAAAAGTGAAGATCTAGGGACCAACTGCTAGAGAGGGACGTTGTTTCTCCTTGTTGTTTCTCTCGTCTGAAATGCTCTTCCACTACGAGTTTGGTATTTTATTTTATTGTAGGCATTTACTAAGATAATGGAAGATCATAGTAGAGAAGGTGAGAGTTCTGGTTGTCACATGAAGGGAGCTTACTGTAGGGCACACCTTAATCAAACCTCCACCATCAATAGTAGAAAACCACGACTTCACGTTTTCAAACCTTCCACCCTTAAAGAAATCAAACCTCGACCACCAACAGTGACAACCACGATCCTTCACGTTGTCAAAACCATGACCCAGACGAAGGGTCGTGGTTCACATGCACATTGGATCGTGGTTGTCATGTTAAAAGGATCGTACTTTTCACATGCACATTGGATCGTGGTTGTTATGTTATAAGGATCATACTTTTCACATGCACATGAGTCGTGGTTATCATGTTACATGGGTCATGGTTGGAAGATGTTATGGGTCGTGGTCGTTATGTTATAAGGATTGTGCCTTTCACTGCCTTATGCAAGGCCCAACTCATTTGACCCATAACCTTGTATCGTGGTCGTCAGGTTATTTAGGTTGTTGTTGTCACGGTATATGGATCGTGGCTTCCAGTTGTTATGGATTGTAGTTGTCATATTATATGGGTCATGGTTTTCATGTTACATAGGTCGTGAGTTGTCAGCTGATATGGGTCATGGTTGTCACGGAATATGTATCATGGTTGCTAGCCATGATCCACGCTGGATACAACAATGATCTATTGTTCATCATAACCATGACCCAACGTTTATGACAACCACGATCCATTGTGCATTTAAACCACACCCCATTGTCCATGACAACTAGGACCATTCACGCTTCATAACCACGACCCTTCGTACTAGCCTCGATTCATCCTACCTCTCAAATATTCTGAGGGTGGCCTTCTGACAACCTTTATAAAATGTTTCAGATGAAAATGTCCTTTGTCCTTGGATCAGTAGTTGTATGGTTTTAGAGTGCAGACGAAGTTACCTGTTTTGAACAATCCCGAGAATATGACGTGGACCGAATCCTTTTTGAGCAATGGATCGTGGTTTCATCTAGAGTGGGTCGTGGTCGACAACCACGATCCAACGTAGATGACAACCGCGATCCAATGTGCATGTGAACCATGATCACACGACAAGGTCGTGGTTGTCATTCACATAGGTTGGTGGTTCCTAACCACAATCCATTGTGGATGACAACCATGACCTATTGTTCGTCATATCCACGACCTTTCGAGTGATTATGGTTGTCATCCACAGTGATCTTGGTTATGACGAACAATTGGTCCTTGTTGCCTTGTTGTCATCCACAACGGGTCATGGTTCACCAACCACGACCCATTTTGGTTGAAAACCACGACCCTTCTTCCTCATAACCACGACCCGTCGAGTGGTTCATGGTTTTTGTCCATAGTGGGTCATGGTCATCAACCATGACCCAATGTGGATGACAACCACAATCCAATGTGGATGATAACCACAACCCTTTACAGATAACAACCAGTTTCCTTCATTTCTGACAACTTGTACCCATTCAATTTTTTTTTTGTAGATTAACCAATATTAGAAGAGTATGGGTCGTAGGCCTATATTATGCTATTATGATGGAGAGAGTGTATATGATAAGGGAATGTTTACCTACGATGGGGAAGACTCGAAAGGATTTGTTGTGAATGATGATATTACATATCGGCAGCTCCTAAATAAAATGCATCAGATTACGAAGACTACATCAGATGAATTCGATTTGATAATTAAAGTTGTGTACGGTGATGCACTACATAGATTCCTCCATCCACATAAAATCAATGACGATGAAGATCTCGAAGCATATATGTTATTCTGTGGACAGACTCCTCCAACACAAATACCATTGTATGTAGAGAAAGTGAGGCATTGTCCTCTCGTTGAAGATAATAGCATACATTATACTTTACATTCGAACCTATCGTCTCTTGATTTGTAACCTTCAAGCAATGATTGGATAGTCGATGATTCTGATATACCTGGCCCTTTAAGTAATGATAGATATTACGATCGAGGACTCGACGATTACGATACACGCGACCCTTCATGTAACGATACACATCATGATCTAGGAAATGATAGATATCATGATCGATGACTCGACGATTGCGATATATACAGCCCTTCAAGTAACGATTAGTTCCAAGGAACAGCTGACCACTACAATCTCTAAATCCCATCCGTTAATGATGCATCTTTTGATCCATCTATACAGGTCAATACACAACCTATAAACTTAAATTTACCCATACCGGTGTATGAAGAAAATGGAGATATTCTTAGATCATTGCATACTATCTTCACTCCATCTGATGAAACTGTTGTCAATTCAGATCATCAAGGATATCCAAAATTTGTGGAAGATCCAATTGAAATATCTGTTGGGTAAGTGTTCAAGGACAAAGGCCGATCATAACATTTTCTATGTAAATATGCAATACGCCACAGCTTCCAGTATAAGATCTTGAAGTCTAACAAGCTGAGATATATGATTAGGTACATTATAGAAAATTGTAATTAGAAGATGCAAGCTCCAAAGTTGGATGACACAAGGATGTTCAAGATAAAGACTTACAACTCAAAGCATACATGTAGCATGTCGTTTGAGGCGATACGCCGCTCTGAGTCAACTATCGTGGATGACGGTCATGATATAGTAACCTCGAAAAGGAATGGAAGAGATCATCACTAAGCCAGTCTGATAAGTAGTGAATTTGGCATTGGTCGTATGAGTTCGGGACTGACTTGCACGCCAAAAGAAATTAAATATCAAATGAGTGAGATGTACGGGGTTGAGATCAGCTAGGAGAAAGCATGGAAAGATAAAGAGATTACAACGAAATAAGTCTTGAGATCTTACGAGGGTTCTTAAAATGAGCTTTTGGCTTATCTTCACGAGTTGAGAAATGCCAATTTATGGACTGTGACGGAGTTACAGGTTGTCATGCCCCAAACTGAGAAAACGGGCTTACAAAATTTTCAATCACCGAATCCAGTGCCGACAGCCTCTGTAGTACCCCATTCTCGACTCTTAGCACCCATACGCCAGATTCCGATCCTGGAATCCTACAAGGAGGATTTTCAGTATAATTTTTTTTTTGTAATGGAGCATAACCACAAGCATAACCAAGTCACAAAATAATATCACCACATATCCACTATATCAAAAATTTTAAGTACAATGCGTATGAAAGGGAAATACAATATAATGAAAGTAACAGAATCTCCAGATGCTCGGCTGCACGCTCCAAGCTCAACACTGCTGCAACCTAGCACCACCTGCACGCATCTATCGTACATAAGCTTACAAAAGCTTAGAGGGTGGTGAAAGTGTGTGTAAGGCGAGTGCCAAGTATACAATATCAGAGTAATGCGAAAATATACGGTAAGTCCATGAATGTTATCAACTATACCAAAGCTATGTAATGCAAGGCATGAATTCTATCGGCCATACCAAGGAGATGCGATGCGAGGCCTATGTAGCCAAATGTCATATGCGAGATGCAATACAAGCGTGCCAGTACTCATCAAGTATACATATCAGTACAGTTCCTCTCTGGATATCACCAGAGTCTAATACACCTCACATTGACTGCCTCCTCCTTTGCTGCACAGTCAAGTAAGTGGAAGAGACCACACTATGTGCCTGACCAGTAGTCTGCCAATACCTACCTGGCTCGTCGATAGCGGACTCATTTGTGAGCTGGTCAAACTCAATCTAGCTTATAGCCCCCTCACTCAGGCGGATAAGGCCACACCCCCTTCCAACCAACCACGACACAGTAGGAGACGCGGCCTACTGGTATTCGGCACTCAGGCGCTCGTGTAGTCACTCGGTCTAGACGTTGGAGCATCCCCTGGTACCAAAAATGTAACAACCCAAAATTTTGGGTGTGAGTTTACCTGTATGTAAGAATGTACGATTACACTTTTACACTTGTTCAACTGTACACTTATAGATTCATTAATATTTATGTAGTTTAACTTGAATCTCAACCATAGAAAGTAATTTTCACTCCTAAATTACATCAACCGACTATTGATTAGTAGGATAAACCCTTGAATACCCTAGTATTCTCACCCGTTCATCAAACCGACCGTTAAATTAACTATTTACCACTAGATGCGGATATCTAACCGACCACTTTGAATTTGGACCACTCGATCAAAGTAAAGTAACTACTAGATTTTCATATCCACTCGTATACACGTCAAATTAATATTCTGATCCGTTTACCTTATTTGTCAATTATGAATATGCTTAATTTACCATCAAAATCATGATCTACGTACTTTACACCTGCGAACCAATAACTTGAATCTAACGGTATACATTTCTAACATAGATCGCATCCAAAAACTACTTGATACATATCCATGTACAAAAATGACCGTACAATAGCCCATAAATATGATTAACATTTTAACCATCTAATTATTTAAAATTTAGACCATCAATTAATCATCCATCACAGTCAGATCTGCCAACTAGGCCATCCAAATATTTAAATGAACCATTCATTAGGTAGATCATAAGGTATACATCAAAACTACTGGTTAATGTTTACATAGGATGTCGATAGACGTTGTTTTGAGTTATAAATAGACGTAAGCCGTTAAATAGGTATCTTGGTCATCCCTGAGAGATCAAGGCCCAAACTTGGTCTGTTTGTAGAGCACGTAAAATGGTAATCTTTTGTAAAGTTTCACTCTAAATAAACGGTTTGAATAAAAAATATTTAAGTTTGAAAATATTTATTAGAAATATGATATAAGACTCATCCGTCTTTACGTACAACTACAACGTTTTAAGATGCCTAGCAAACCACGTTTCTTCAAGACTACACTACCTATCGTCTACCTAGTCCAATATCAATCCATCCTTCACTATCCACCATCTGTTAAGCTAACATATGCATGATCTGGGCCATTCACCTACTAGCCAAGAAGTCGTCAACAATCCATATTAAATCTTGATAGTTTCCTGTCCTATCATATATATCACCGGAATATTATATTTGTCTCATCCTTCAGCCTATAACGTAACATGATATAATGAAGTGGATGGGCGGAGTAGATTTCTCATAAGCAACATCATGGACCCCACATATCAATGGAAATTAAAATTATAACAACTCCAATTTGTGCATTCCTTAAATTTTGAAATTTGAAAATTTAGTTTTTTTTTTTTTAAAAAAAAAAAGATCAAACCTCCCTTATCGTTATCTTATCCATGTTATCCGAGCAACTCTCCTTTCTTTATAAGGATGAACATTTCTCACCGATCAAAAAGAGGAAAAAAATAAAAATGAGAGAAAAGATAAAATGAGAGAAATTACTGGAAGAACGGCTTGCACAGGTTAGTATTTATTTTACTTTAATTTAGATTTTTATTTTTATTATGTTATTATGCTTTGGGTTTATGTGATGAACGGTGTAGATCTACCATGGGTGCAATGCATGTGCACATATATTAATATGTGCGCATATGCACGATGCACATTGGAACACTTTACGCATGTACAAGAATTAAAAGGAAACACGCAAGTTCTTTTTGTTTATTTTACTTGAATTACATATTGGAGTTATTTTGCATATACGGCTCGATCAATTCAGTCCATTAGGTTCTAAGGACCAAAATATGAAAAACCTCCAAAAATTAGGCTTAATTAACATTTTGGTAGGCCATAATATATAAAATAGAATTCATTAGGCACTCACCGTTGGAATATCCATCGGGGCCGCCGGGAGTTCTGATGGAGATTCCAATTATTTTGACCATTAAAAAATAATTGGGTGGACCAATGAACAAATTGGATCTTACATAGAAAGTTAGGAGGGTTTGAAATAAGAAATGCATATGTTTTAATGGTGGAATAACGATCAGTGTTGATTCATGGTAGTATGATCTATTAGAATAACGGATATACCTCATTTTTCTACCAATGTCCTAAAACTATGTTAGTAAAGTGGTGAATGGAATAGATCTTATATATTATGTATGGGTCATCATGACAAAAGTGTAACAATATAGAGTGGGTGTAAAAACACTCCAGCGTGCAAAAGTGAAGTTGGGCTATTTACGTTACCGGAATTAATCTGGATTTATGGGCCTTATATGCGAGGCTTTCTTGATGTATGTATCAAATCCGTACCGTCTAATAATTTTGTCACTAATTAAAAGTCTTGGGGTTGAAAAATTTATTCGAAAGAAAACTCATGTGGATCACATCGCCTTAAACAGTGAAAATTAAATGGGCACCTTCGAATATTCTTGTGGGCCACAAAAGTATTATTTCAAGTAGATTTTTTGTCTTGTCCTTTATGAGGAGATTACCTATCTCATTCATGGTTTAGATTTTCATGGGACCTATCAAAAAAATTAAATAAATAAATAAGTACAAAAAATAAAGTTTGATTGTCAGCGTTGAAACCAAGTACGGCTTTTAACGTTAGAAACCATCTTGGGTCATCAGATTGTGGACTCACAGTGATGTATACATTGTATCCAATCCATCCATTTGATTGGGAAGGTTATTATGGGTTAAGAGTGTAAATTTAGGACATATCTAAAATGTGTGTGACCCATACAGAAATAAAATAATAGTAGTTGTATAATAATCGTTTACGTTATTACAGGTCCTACATATTTCAGATTAGATTGAAAATTTTTCTTAAAGGTCAATATAGCAATGACAACCATATAATTAATCTAGATCCCTGTAAGTATGACCCACATAAAAATAAATGTGTTATATATATATATATAATATAATGTAACTCCACCTTCTGATGCACGGTAAAACTTATATAAGTTGCATGCATGTTTATGACAAAATATACATAGGTTAAATTAGGTATCATTATGATATGCTATTAAAAGATCCAAGCCATCCATGTGGTGGGTCATTTTATAAGATATCTAGTGTGTCTTTTGGGCCGAGATAGATAAGATGAACCTTATCTATTATGTATGTTACTTGAGTATCATTCCCATGTAAGACCTTAATTAGTAATCAAAACAAATCGAATACTTTATGAGTTTAATATATATATTTTTAATATTATGGTGTACTGCATATGGATTATTTATAGGTATTTTCTGATCCGCTTCATCGGATTCCTCTCTAAATCATCAGGTGAGTAATCCCAATATGTTTCCTCTTCATATGATTAAAATAATTTGTTGTTGTGAATGACTTGATTAAATTTTTTATAAACTGATTAGTATTGAGATATTCTTGGATTATGAACATGTGATAGGCCTCTCATAAGGAGAGATGTATTTGACTGTTGATATGATTACTACTGCATCAAACATTCATGCCTGGCATCATTAATACTCTTGTGCGATTACCTAGGGGATAGCCCATTGTACCCACTAGAAGCCCACTATATGTGGAAGCCTGCCCAATGGGGGGGATGCGGGCCTTGCCCATGCTTACCAATGGTAGAAGCCTGCCAAGTGCAGATGCGGGTTGTCGATATCCAACTCAAGCAAGTGGACGGTTTCTATTTATACCCACTTAATGCATCATCAATACCATTCATAGCATACGCTTTAATTATTTGCATTGGATTTCTAATTTTTATGCTTTACTTATATGTATTATTTTAATTGTATTGTGCACAAACCATGATGGGTTCACTCACTAGGCCTGGCCAGCTGACGGTTTATTGATGAAAATATCGTACAGATGGAATTGAAGCAGATACAATGACTCAAGAGCAAGAACATGAAGCTAAACCAGTGGATGATCCACAGGATCAGTGGTCGTATTTAACTGAAGACGAGTTTACGTCGTTGGACCAGTAGAACAATTAAATGGGACATGTGTTTCCTATTATTCTTTTATTTCTGTTTTTAAATGACTTCAAATTTAGATTTTTGTTTCTAATGACTTAATAAAAGTCTCAATTTAGTTTTAACTTGTGTTCTTGATTTTTTTTAGATGTGTGGTGGTGAATGTTTGTGAATGGATTAAGTTGATATGAATGTAATAATGGATGTTAATGAGAATATAGAATTCAGATTATATTATACCTCTACTAAATAATGTGACTCACTAATTCAAGTATAATAAGTGTACGAGTCATGGACCGTAACTCAAGTCTGAGGGTGCACACTCAATACCTGAATTTCGGGGCGTGACAAAAAAGGTTCTGGGACTTTCACCCAAGGACATCTTAAGTGCCCACAGTGCTAGAACAAAGTATTTCCAGTATCGGATACGAACATCCACAATGTGCCTATGGAGGCTACGACCCTGATGTCGTTAGAGCATGCAGTGATCATGATACACAATGCAAAATGCATGAGTCACACTGTCAAATCATACAGCAATTCAGTACGTACCACGTGATCATGTGGGGCACTCCGTCTCATCAGGAGTCCCGTAAATGTCTCAACCTAACCGACTTATGCTATGATCAAACATCCCTCACATCAAGCATACAGATGATGCATATCGGTATGAGTCATGGAGTTACACTAAGCATGATATGAGATGATGAACTATCCTCACACGAAGGTGGGGTTAGATGGCTTACGCACAACAAGCACTGGCCTATAAATGGGCCTAGGGAGATTTATAATGCGGACATTAAACCAACATTATTCTTACAATGTGGACGTCAAACCAACATTGCTCCCAAGGCATGGGCCGCCATAACCATGGAGAAATCACACATTGCAATGGACCCTAAGGACAACCCGTTAGGCCTTGATCCATGGGCCTTAGATACATCAAATGGGCCGCATCATATGGGCTTTTATAAGTCAAGTGGGCCATATCAAAGGGGCCTTACGTACATTGCAATGGGCCATACCCCATGGGCCTTTGAATACATCACAATGGGCCTCGTAACATGGGCCTTATATATCAAAGTGGGACTCACACATATACCAAGGTAGGCCTCAACAACGGCCACAATTACATCAATATGGGCCTCCTCATATGGGCCTAATGAATGCAAAGGTGGGCCTTAAAAAAAATGGCCACCAATACATACATACATATCTATGAATCATGTTAAAGGATCAACCGATCCTCACTTCAAATAATAGTGGTGGGACCCACTTGAACCACAGATCTGACTCATTCTTTAACTCATACTATCAAATGAGTTTTTAAAATGGATGGACGGGTTGGATGCAACACATGCATCATGGTAGGGCCCACTGAGATGTGGTTGTCAATCTAGCCCATCCATAATGTGTGTCCCACTTGCATGAGGGTTCGGCCCAAGTTTCAGGCGCATGCAAAATTTCAGGTGGGACCCACCGTCCACAGTAGTGGATGGTGTAGTAAAACACATACATTAACATGGGCTCCACCGTCCGCCTGGACGGTGGGCATAAAACACATACATCGCTGTGGGTCCCATGTGGGGTCCACCATAATGTTTACTTTCCATCCAACTTGTTAATAAGGTCGCACGGACCTGGAATGAAGAGGAAAAACAAATTTCATTTTGATCCGAAGCTTTTGTGGACCCAAAATGGGTTTCAATGGTAGAGTTCAATCATCGTTGTTTCTTGTGGTGTGGGCCACCTAAGATCTGGATCAATCTGATTTTTGGAGGGGACCCACCTCAGGGGATGGTCCACCTCATGGATGGTGTGGATACAAAATATACATCATGTTGGGGCCCACACGGCTAGCCGTGGGACCCCCCTGGCATCCACCCACCCGTCCGTAGGTAGCGGGCAGCAGCGCTGCTGCTGCTGCTGTTATTTATTATTATTTTTTTTCTTTTAAAAGCACTTCTCCTAGGGTTTTTCATGTGTGGGACCCCCATTAGAGAAATCCCTCTCAGCCATTGGTCCCCATGGCTCATAACAAGGCAATCAAGCCCAATATTGGGTATGTTTTGGCGTCTAGAAAAGTTAAGGTACTTTTAAACGGTAGAAATTGCTCTTTGCTAAGGTAGGGCCCACCCGTTTCTCGGACCAGTCTCATTTTTCGGCTTAACGCCTAAAATGAGTTGGGGAAGAGGATGGACGGCTTGGATTGAATACATACATCAAGGTGAGTCCTATACAAGTGGCTCACTTCCAATGCCTTGAAAAAGGCTAATATTTGTGTTTTGCTTTTACACATCCAGAGAGTCCCCGGACTCTCTCCCTTTTTTCTTTTTTTCTTTTTTTTTGTTTGGGCGTGCAATGCCTTTAAGGTGGGCCCTTCGTAGGTGGGCCACCACATGGTGAGGTAGTGTGGTTACAATACATATGTAAGGTGGGCCCCACCTTTAGATGGTTTGAAACCCATACATGCTCCATTGTGGGGTCCATCCAAGTGGGCCATAAGGCCATAATATCATACACAAAATGATAAAATAAAAGGAGAGTGGGACACGCGTGATGGAGGGACCCCGACACTATGGGCTCTCCGTTTCAAGCATCCAATCATACATCAATGGGTCCCATTGCATATGGGCCCTCCAAATAAAAGATCAATAGTGGAGATCCCTCTCCACCCAAAATGAATGGTCTATATGACCTCTTTCTGCAAGGAAATATAAACATCATGATGGGGTCTATGGAGAATGACCACATCATGGAATGATCATGAGGATCAAGGTGGGCCATCGGCCACACCTAGGGTCCCAAGTGAGATCCATACCTTCAATTGGTAGGCCTCACTTGGCCCTTCATCATAAAAGTAAAATCTAGGCCTAGGAAAACACCCACCTAGTGATCACCTTGGTCCATTGGAAAGCCTATCTCTTTGTGCTTCTCTTTGATGGTGGAAGATGGGAGATGGATGGCTAGGATGGGAGATCTTAGGAAGAGAAAGTGGGCCACACAAACTCTCTATTCTGTTACTTGGAAGCTTGGACGTGGGGGTGCTCTTGCTTGGCTTAGGAATGTTGAGAAATGAGAGGGAGAGAGAGAGTTGTAAGGAGAGATGTGAGTGATGGGTGATGGAGTGATAGATGTGGTACTTGACATGTAAGGTGTTGTAAGAGAGAGGGTGAGAAAGAGTTGACTTTGGTGGTTGTTTGGGGATGGGGTGAAAGGTGATGTGTACTTGACATGAAGTGATTAATGGATTGATGTGTTGATTGATGGATTGATGGGTTGATTGATTGATTGATGAATTGATGGGACATGTTGTAGAGATTCTCTTGGGATTGAAACGCGCGGTGTTTTTTCTCGAACTGAACATGGGTCCACATCACCTCATCTGGGTATCGGATCGGTGCGTGAGTCGCGGCGATGGTGCGGTCGCAATGATACAAGTTTGGATTAAGCCGACTCAAATGTATAGGATACGACTTACGGTCATGCGCAAACATCGATTACAAGTTGCATGTCGCTGGAATTCGACGGGAAGGATCACGAAAGTCAACGGAATAGTACGGACTAGGATACGGGTCTTACACAGGTGAATGACGAAACAAATAGTTTTGAAAGATGCTTATTGCAATTAGATAGTGCATCAGAAGCTTACATTTGTATATTCAGAGGGTCTTGTGTGTTGATGAGGCACATTTGACAGGAAGGTACAAGGGTGTTCTTTTCATGGCTATTGCATTAGATGAAAATAATCACATCCCCCCGATGACATATGGGATCGGAGAATCTGAGAACAATAGTACCTGAAGGTGGTTCCTTGGGAATTTATCCAAAGCAATCGGGATTCTTCCAGGAATAGTTATAATGTCAGATCGTCACAAAGGGTTGGTCAGTGAAGTCCCTAACATTTTTTCATATGCAATCCATGGATATTGTGCTCATCATATTCTTGAAAAATGAAGAAGACGTATTCAGATAATTCTGTGAGGGAATACTTTTAGGGTGTTGTTAAGATATACCGGACATCTACGTTTTGGGAGATGATGTGATGCATTCAAATGTTGAATCCCACAGCATATCAGTTTCTTAATGGTATAGAAAATGAAAGATGAGCATCCATTTTCTTTCCTAGCATAAGGTATAATATTGAAACCACCAACATCGTCAAAAGCATAATGCGTTATTCGTAGATGCACAAGAGTACCCCATCATGAAATTTCTTGAATCAATGAGTAAAATCCAAGACTTGTTCCTCCGTCGACGAGACGATGCCTCGGCTTGCAAGGGAATTTTGACTCCTTGGGCAGAAAAAAGGTTGACCGAACTTTATCACTTGGAAGTATGAAAGACACAATGTATCGCGATTTCAGTGGATGAGTTCCAACTGACAGCACGGGGAATGACCGATATAGTGAAGCTAAGTGGAATAAAGTGTACGTGCAGTGAGTTTGGTTCAATGTTGCTGCCTTATGTTCATGTGATAGTAACCTGTGATAAGTATTAGCTTGATATGTACAAATAATGCACGGCATTCTACTCCGATGAAATATATTGCAAAACATACCAAGTGTCAGTTTACCCAGTGCTTGACAAGACACAATGGAACATTTCAGACGAAGTGAAGGTTTTATGTGAGAATATGAAGCCTTCAGAAATGAGAAGATCTGCTGGAAGATCGAAAAATGTTCGAATTACATCCCAGGGAGAAGATAGGCCAAGACCCAGATGCTCAAGATGTAAACGAATAGGTCACAATCGGCGTCGATGCCCTTTCATCCCTGCAGGCTGAGGCTGATGATAACTTATTACTTTGATTTTTTTATTATTTGTGATAATGTAATGTAATCACACTAATGAGCATTTTGGCCTTGTGAACTGTAATATACTTATTGATTCATGAACCGTTGTACATGTTAACTACGACCCAATGTGGATGATAATCACGAATCGTTGTGCATTTGAACCACGACCCAAAGAGGAAATTGTGTACTTAACAACAGGTCATGGCTGTCATGTTATATGGGTCATAGTTGTCAACAACGATCCAATATGGTTGACAACCACGATCCATTACAACTGTGAACCACGACCCATGTAACGTGTCAACCACGATCCATGCAACATGACAACCATGACCCGTATAACATGACAACCATAAACCATATCAACTGACAACCACGATCAATGCTTCACGACAACCACGACCCACATAACATAACAAACATGACCCATATATCATTGTATTTAGGGACCATATATCATGACAATGTAACGACTCGTAAATTTCCGTACATTGGGTCGAGTACCACCTCGACCAGAAATCACGTAGGATTAAATTCTTTAGAAATTTAACAAAGTTAACTAAGTACTAAACTCGATTAGCCATGAAATCCGTTAGGATCGCTTTAAATATGATCTGCAAGACCCAAAAGTTGCAGAATCATTGACGCTAGGTTATCCTAAAGTTTAGAACCAAACCCATTTCCCGTCTGCTCACGGGAATGAAACGAAACTTCGTATTAGGTCTAGATCGCACATTGGGAGTCCGATTAACCCGGCTAAGGAACTAGGACCGCCCCACTGGGCTTAACAATCATCTCAAAAATCAGCTCCATCCGATGTTCCATGGCCATTCGCTTCGATCCGGAGCGAGTGTGTGTGAAAAACACTATTCCCATTCCAAAATAAATATCCTGGAATAGTGATCTCGCATCATTCGTTGACGCGTCAAGATAAGCAACCCGACCGTCGAATCGGACAAATTACACCCTCGGATTAAGAAAAATTTCAGAACATTTACATGTACTTGGAATTTCGATCGTGGCCCACCGACCGTCGAACCGAAAGTGGTCCGCCACGTGCGACATCCTGGGAATCCGATCGAGTCAAAAATGTAATCCCACATAGATCCATAGATGGCGAGCTTAAGTCGACGTTTGGTTCAAGGAGGGCCACAGAACCTCCTTTTGAAATTTGAAAAAGTGACGAATATCTTATATTAGCAGTACCCCTTGAACCTGAGTCTAATTTCAGAATGTTTTTGGCTATAAAAGGAGCTTAGAACAGCCCCTCTCACAGCCATACGAATTTGGGATTAAAACCCTAGAGAGAGAGAGAGAGAAAAGAGGGAGAATAGCTTGGGATTTGTGGGAGATCTTCCTCCTACTGCTTTGGGTTGTCACACGGCCTACACCTCTTCATTCCAGGTGTTTTCCCAGCGGTATCCATCCCATTTGAAGGTAAGAAACCCTGATTTGTGGTAGGATCGATATGGGTTGTGTAACGACTAACCGATTCTGCTCTTTAGGCTAGAAAACTCCCGTATACGGAAGATTTACTACCTTTGCTGATTCGTTGCGTTTCAAAAGGCAAAGGTGAGGACTTTAAGTGTATAAGTTACGGTTTTCAACGCTTTCAATGTCAGATAATGATAGATTCATGATCTGCATGTAAATGCACATGTACAAAGTGCTTTCCGTTTCCTGTTTCGATTAACGTTGCAAAATATGGAATTTCACATACTCTAGGTATACGTAGAAATACCGTATACGTATTTTTTTTGGATAAATGTTTGACATGTTTATTTAATATATGATTATATAATATATGAATAAAATACTAGTTTGGCGAAAGGAATCGCCAAAATACATGTTCACTTGTAAATGCGACGTATGTTGAAATTGTGTATTTTAGAAATACCGTATACGTATTTCTTTTGGAATAATGTTTGACATGTTTATTTAATATTTGATTATATAATACATGAATAAAATACCGGTTTGGCGAAAGGAATCGCCGCAATCTATGTTCACTTGTAAACACTATGTATGTGGAAATTGCGTATTCTAGAAATACCGCATATGTATAAATTTTGGAAATGTAATTGTCATGATTATTTGTCGTATGAATATGGTATGCGCGGATAAAATAACCGCTTGACGAAAGAATAGCCCTAATACGCATTTGCTAACATACGTCGTGTATGTTGGAATAGTGTATTCTAAGTGTTCGCGTAGATGCTTGTGTATGTAAAGGCTTATGTATTAGTGCCTTGGAAAGGTGCTGATATGGAATTCCTGACTCCCTTAGAGACATGTAGGATCTCCTCCATGCGGTGGTTCGCTAGAACCACTCCCTTGTAATGTGTACGTAATTGTATCCCTATGTGGATAGTGCTTTACTACATGCTTCACAACATGCTTTACAACATGCTTACATCATGTTTTACTTTATGCTTTATAACATGCCTGCTAACATGCTCGTATTGCTTGTTTATCATGCTTTACTCCACATGCTATTGATGAAAACTGTTTGAGTTTGGGACTATGACTATAGTCCAAACATTCGGTACCAGACTTGCGGTTGTGGCTGAGATTCATATCGCCACAACAGACGTTTCTGGCAAACCCGAGTCGTACTTCGGTTGACGATAGTGGTTGGCCACACGGAGTGCTTTTGCGCTCCATATCGCTCAACTTGTGGTGCGCTCGAGCTAGTCAGGCTCGTCAAGTAAACCGAAATGTATTGTGTGTTCACCATGTTTGGTCGCTACTGCTTGAACCTAGGGTACCAAACTTACCAGTGGCTATCCCGTTTAACCATGGTACCTCGATCCGCTAAGTCGCATGAGCCGGGCATGGTGGTATGGGACACCGTGGTCGAGCTATCGGCCTACGCTGGGGCCATGTGCCTTTGTGGTTCGGGAGTTTGTTGGAGTCTTTAAGACTATTCCTGGTTTACCTCCTCGGCATGAGATTGATTTTACGATTGACCTTACGCCTAGTGCGACGCCCATCTCGTTGCCGACTTATCGTATGCCTCCATGTGAGATGGAGGAGCTGTGGAAACAGATTGACGAACTTGTAGAGAGAGGTTTTATTCGACCTAGTGTGTCTCCTTGGGGAGCACCTGTGTTGTTCGTGAAGAAGAAGGACGGGTCACTACGGTTGTGTATTGATTACCGTAGGTTGAACCAGGTCACGGTGAAGAACAAGTATCCTTTGCCCAGGATTGATGATCTGTTCGATCAGTTGAGGGGGGCGAAGTATTTCTCGAAGATTGACCTTCAGTCAGGGTACAACCAGTTGCACGTGAGAGAGGAGGACGTGCAGAAGACAGCCTTCAGGACGTGCTTCGGGCACTATGAGTTTTTGGTGATGTCGTTCGGTCTGACGAACGCACCAGCCGTGTTCATGGATCTGATGAACCGGGTATTTCGGCCCTTCCTTTACCGATTCGTCATCGTCTTTATTGATGACATTTTGATATACTCTACGAGTCGTGAGGAGCACGAGGAGCACTTGCGAGCGGTATTGGATACGTTGGAGAAGAACCAGTTGTTTGCGCAATACAAGAAGTGCGACTTCTGGCAGGAGGAAGTCAAGTTCCTCGGACATGTAGTGTCCAAGGATGGGATAGCAGTGGACCTTGCTAAGGTAACCGCGGTTCAGGATTGGCAGCAGCCTGAGTCGGTTACTGAGGTGAGGAGTTTCCTTGGTCTGGCTGGGTATTACAGACGTTTCATTCGGGATTTCTCGAAGATCGCCAGGCCATTGTCTCAGTTGACTCGGAAGGACCTGAAGTTCGCCTGGAATGAGAAGGCGAAGGCAGCTTTTAAGGAGCTGAAGGACAAGTTGACATCCGCCCCTGTGCTAGTATTGCCAGAGCAAGGGGTGAAATACACGGTGTATACTGACGCGTCTCGCGTTGGTTTGGGTTGTGTCCGATGCGAAGGATGGGGTGATTTCGTATGCCTCGAGACAATTAAGGAAGCACGAGGAGAATTACCCTACACATGACTGGAGTTGGCATTTGTCATCTTTGCATTGAAGCTCGGGAGACATTACCTCTACGGTGAGGAGTTCGAGCTTTTTCTCGCGACCACAAGAGCCTTAAATACATATTCACGCAACGGGATTTGAATATGAGATGGGGCGCCGATGGATGGAGACCTGAAGGACTTCAAGTTCGAGGTTTCTACCATTCGGCAAGGCGAACCTTGTGGCGTACGCGCCGAGCCGCAAGAAGGCGATTGCATTTGCGACCGCCGATGATAGCCGAGTGGGACATGATGGAGTTTGTGCGGGACTTCGAGCAGAGACTCACCTGTCGAGGAGCCTTTTGAGTGTGTTGCGCACGTTCGGGTGCGGCCACTTATTGACGACATGTGAGATTGTTGAGGCCCAAGAGGTCGATATACGGTATGTCTCGAGCCGAGAGTAGGCTAACGACGCCGTGGACTCCGAGTGGAGAGTTGGTTCGATGGGGTTTACGATTCCGTGGCCGCCATGTGTTCCCGATGTGGCCGACTTGAGACCCGAGCTTCTCGAGTCCGCCCATAACTCGAAGTTTTTACGATGCATCCCGGTAGCACGAAGATGTACCAGGATATGAGACGGACGTATTGGTGGGATAACATGAAGGCCCACATTGCTGAATATGTGTCTCGATGTCTGATGTGCCAGCAGGTCAAGGCAGAACATCGCCGACCTCCTGGACTACTTCAGCCCATGCCTATAGCGGAGTGGAAGTGGGACTTCATCTCCATGGACTTCATATTAGGGTTGCCGAAGACGAGGAAGGGGCACGATTCCATTTGGGTGATTGTGGACCGGTTGACCAAATCGGCCCATTTCCTCCCTATCAGAGTTACGAACTCTGTAGACGAGCTGGCTAGATTGTACATCAGGGAGATCGTCCGTCTGCACGGGGTTCCCTTAGAAATCGTGTCGGACAGAGACACGCGGTTCACATCCATCTTCTGGACTCGTATCCAGGAGGCTATGGGTGTGAAGTTGAAGTTCAGTACAGCGTTTCATCCTCAGACTGATGGGCAGACAGAGCGGGTGAATCAGATTCTGGAGGATATGTTACGAGCATGTGTGTTGGACTTCAAGGTGGGATGACTGTCTTCCGTACGCGAGTTCGCTCTACAACAGCTTCTGGGCGACTATTGGCATGGCCCCATATGAGGCTCTATATGGTCGACCTCAGAAGGCACCGCTTTTAAGGCGAGGTTGGAGAGCGTAGTCTGATTGGCCCGGAGTTGGTACAGGCGACTACAGAGAAGGTAGATATTATCAAGCGTCGATTATTCACAGCGCAGAGCAGGCAGAAGAGTTACGCCGATACGAGGCGACGACCGCTGGAGTTCGAGGTCGGGGATCATGTGTTCCTTCGGGTTTCCCCTATGAAGGGAGTCCTTCGGTTCGGAAAGAAGGGGAAGCTCACACCGAGGTTTATCGGTCCATTTCAGATACTGGATCGAGTGGGTGATGTGGCGTATCGTCTCGCCTTGCCTACACCACTTGCTTCCGTACACAACGTATTTCATGTATCTATGCTGAAGAAGTACGTTCCTGATCCTTCACATATCATCAAATGGGAGCAGGTACAGTTGAGTGAGGATGCTACGTACGAGCTGCGCCCGACGCGTATCCTTGATAGGAAGGAGGCATCGCGTAGCAAGGTCATCCCACTTGTGAAGGTGCTTTGGACACATCATTCAAGAGGAAGCTACGGGAGGCGAGGCCGAGGTCGGGAAGAACTACCCTCGCCTTCTCGAGGAGTACGAAAAGGTATAAATTTCGAGGACGAAATTTTTTTTTGTTTAAGGGGGTAAATTGTAACGACCGTAAATTTCAGACATTGGGTCGAGTACCACCTCGACCGAAATCACGTAGGATTAAATTCTTTAGAAATTTAACAAAGTTAACTAAGTACTAAACTCGATTAGCCATGAAATCCGTTAGGATCGTTTTAAATATGATCCGCAAGACCCAAAAGTTGTATGAGAATCATTGTGGGATTAGGTTACCCTAAAGTTTAGAACCAAACCCATTTCTGTCTTCGCTCGGGAATGAAACGAAACTTTGTATTAGGTCTAGATCGCACATCGGGAGTCCGATTAACCCGAAGCTAAGGAACTAGGACCGCCTCACTGGGCTTAACAATCATCTCAAAAATCGCTCCATCCGATGTTCCATGGCCATTCGCTTCGATCCGGAGCGAGGGTGTGTGAAAAACACTATTCCCATTCCAAAATAAATATCTGGAATAGTGATCTGGCATCATTCGTTGACGCGTCAGTATTAAGCAACCTGACCGTCAGAATCAGACCAAATTACACCCTCGGATTAAGAAAAATTTCAGGAACATTTACATGTACTTGGAATTTCTGATCGTGGCCCACTGACCGTCGAACTGAAAGTGGTCCGCCACGTGCGATCTGGGAATCCGATCGAGTCAAAAACGTAATCCCACGTAGATCCATAGATGGTGAGCTTAAGTCTGACGTTTGGTTCAAGGAGGGCCACCAGAACCTCCCTTTTGAGCTGGAAAAGTGACGAATATCCTATATTAGCAGTACCCCTTGAACCTGAGTCTAATTTCGGAATGTTTTTGGCTATAAAAGGAGCTTAGAACAGCCCCTCTCACAGCCATACGAATTTGGGATTAAAACCCTAGAGAGAGAGAGAGAAAAGAGGGAGAATAGCTTGGGATTTGTGGGAGATCTTCCTCCTACTGCTTTGGGTTGTCACACGGCCTACACCGCTTCATTCCAGGTGTTTTCCCGGCGGTATCCATCCCATTTGAAGGTAAGAAACCCTAACCCTAGGTCTGATTTGTGGTAGGATCGATGTGGGTTGTGTAACGACTAACCGATTCCGCTCTTTAGGCTAGAAAACTCCCGTATACGAAAGATTTACTACCTTTGCTGATTCATTGCGTTTTAAAAGGCAAAGGTGAGGACTTTAAGTGTATAAGTTACGGTTTTCAACGCTTTCAATGTCAGATAATGATAGATTCATGATCTGCATGTAAATGCACATGTACAAAGTGCTTTCCGTTTCCTGTTTCGATTAACGTTGCAAAATATGGAATTTCACATACTCTAGGTATACGTAGAAATACCGTATACGTATTTTTTTTTGGATAAATGTTTGACATGTTTATTTAATATATGATTATATAATATATGAATAAAATACTAGTTTGGCGAAAGGAATCGCCAAAATACATGTTCACTTGTAAATGCGACGTATGTTGAAATTGTGTATTTTAGAAATACCGTATACGTATTTCTTTTGGAATAATGTTTGACATGTTTATTTAATATATGATTATACAATACATGAATAAAATACCAGTTTGGCGAAAGGAATCGCCACAATCTATGTTCGCTTGTAAACACTATGTATGTGGAAATTGCGTATTCTAGAAATACCGCATATGTATAAATTTTGGAAATGTAATTGTCATGATTATTTGTCGTATGAATATGGTATGTGCGGATAAAATAACCGCTTGACGAAAGAATAGCCCTAATATGCATTTGCTAACATACGTCGTGTATGTTGGAATAGTGTATTCTAAGTGTTCGCGTAGATGCTTGTATGTGTAAAGGCTTATGTATTAGTGCCTTGGAAAGGTGCTGATATGGAATTCCTGACTCCCTTAGAGACATGTAGGATCTCCTCCATGCGGTGGTTCGCTAGAACCACTCCCTTGTAATGTGTACGTAATTGTATCCCTATGTGGATAGTGCTTTACTACATGCTTCACAACATGCTTTACAACATGCTTACATCATGTTTTACTTTATGCTTTATAACATGCCTGCTAACATGCTCGTATTGCTTGTTTATCATGCTTTACTCCACATGCTATTGATGAAAACTGTTTGAGTTTGGGACTATGACTATAGTCCAAACATTGATACCGTACTTGCGGTTGTGGCTGAGATTCATATTGCCACAACAGACGTTTCTGGCAAACCCAAGCCGTACTTCGGTTGGCGATAGTGGTTGGCCACACGGAGTGCTTTTGCGCTCCATATCACTCAACTTGTGGTGCGCTCGAGCTAGTCAGGCTCGTCAAGTAAACCGAAATGTATTGTGTGTTCACTATGTTTGGTCGCTACTGCTTGAACCTAGGGTACCAAACTTACCAGTGGCTATCCCGTTTAACCATGGTACCTCGATCCGCTAAGTCGCATGAGCCGGGCATGGTGGTATGGGACACCGTGGTCGAGCTGTCGGCCTACACTGGGGCCATGTGCCTCCCCGTAGTGACCATTGCGCAACCAAACTCGTGAGCCGATTATGGTGGTATGGGACACTATATTCGAGCTGTCGATACATACGGCGAGAGCCAAGTACGGTGAGACCTGTGCTCGTGCTGACGGGCGATGAGTCCTCCGTAGTATCATCGAGTGTACTCCAAGTGTCTGTGATTGGCGACGAGTCTTTCACAGCAACTAGAGTATGAGTTGAGCCAAGTACGGTGAGACTTGTACTTGAGCTGACGGCTAGTGATTGAGCCAAGTACGGTGAGATATGTACTTGAGCGACGGCCAAGACAATTGAGCCGCATAGGTGAGATCTGTATCCGCGCCGACGGGTGACGAGCCCTTTGCGATGCCTTCACTACGCTTCTCAAACCATAATATCGTATGAGATTAGCTAGGATTGACGACCCTAGAATGGATCATGTTTGGGAATGATATGAGGAGGTACCTTAGTTTCCCAATACCGTGGTTGAAATGGATTAATAAAAACTTGGTAATCATGAGCATCATCGCACCGCATGTGCTTTGTAGATGTGGCGCACCGACCGAGGAGTAAGCATTCGCGAACGTAAGATGATGTCGCTTGAGGGTGGTTTGGCAAGGGCATACAGCATCATGTCGTATCATTTTTGCACTTAACAAGAGTAATTAGAAATGTTTGATTTGTACTGCGTTATCATTACTGCTTGATTGATTTGATAACATGTTAACCTATGCTTTATTGTTCCACTGAGTTAGCTACTCACTCCCACGTTACGGGACGGTGTTTGCAACACCCACCGACTACTGTCGCAGTGTAGAAGGCGCCTCGTTCAGGAGCCGGAGCTCGACTTCGAGGAGGATCAGGAGGAGTTCTCCTTTATGCAGTACTCTGACGGCTATGCTTAGGCCGACTGCATCGCGGGGATTCTAGGGCTTATCTACAGAGTTGTCTTTTGATTTTTGACTTAGAAACAATACATGTATATTGGTACTCAGTTAGTACTCATACTGGAGTTCACAAAATTTTGATACTTTACATATTTTGAATATAAAATTTGATCTTTCGCTTGCCTTTATACAATTGAACCTGGAGTATGAATTCATGTTTTGGTATAATCTCATTCATGTTTATAGGCTTAACTCGCAGACAACATTTAACCATCATTGTGTATGTTGCATAAGTGATGCGTTGGAACTCGGGAGTTGAGTTCATACTCGACCCCCGAATTTCAGGGTGTTACAGACAATCACAACTCATACAACATTACAACCACTACCCACACGACCCATATATAATGACAATCATGACCCATGTAACATGTCAACCACGACCCATGTAACATGTCAACCACGACCCATGCGCTGAAGTTGGTGGTTATGATGAGATCATGCACCAGACATCACTCCATACGTGCATTACTGGAGTCAAGTCTCGAGCGCGATTATAGGGCTTGTCTCTGTTCTAACCGACCTTATAATCCAAGTCCTTCCTATGATAGTTTAGTCATGTTGTTAATCAGCACCTACTTGGAGTTGGTGGACAAGGTATGTAATGGCTTCTTTTGGGTTCCATGCTGATGTCAAAGCTCTACGGAAGAACTTGGACAGAGTCCTATGGCTCGAGCTGATGAAAGACATTTTGTAATGACAGTTTAGCCGTGTTGTGATTGAGCACCTACTTGGAGTCGGCGGACGAGGTGTGTAATGGCTTCTTCTAGGTTCCAGGATGACGTGAAAGCTCTACAAAAGAACTTGAGATTTTGTAATATGATAACAACGATCCATATAACATGACAACCACGACCCATAGCAACTGACACCACGACCCTACAGTAAGCTCCTTTCACTTGACAACGAAAACTCTCACGTGATCTAGTTTGATCTTCCCTATCCGTAGCAAATGCCTAGAAGAAGGTCCGATAAATCGAGACATCTCCTATGGGGAAATGGTCATTTTCCATAGGGAAATCCATTACATTACATTCCTCCTATGGGGAAACGAACGTTTTCCTTTTCCCAATACATTCCCTGTATGGGGAAACGGTCGTTTTCCATTGGGAAGCCCTCACCTACTCGAATTGCATTTTGTCTAATCCAATCCATCCATTCTCTTAGTAAAATTAGGGAAGTCAAATGTCTAAAGAACGATCAAAATATTCAAATCTGATGGACCACAACAGTTCAAAACAGTAGTTACAGTATCATCTTCGCATTTGTCCTTTTTTCCTCAGTGTGGACACTGATGGCTTGATACGGTGCTAAGATTACACAATTGTAGGGAATTCATTAGACCTGAATAGTATTAATGAATTGGATCCGATTTATGATAGACGACCCATATAACATGACAATAAAGGATAGTGATTATCATCAACAGTGGGTCGTGGTTGTCATCCACATTGGGTCGTGGTTGACGAACACGACCCACTGTGGATGACAACCATGATCCACTCAAAGGGACATGGTTATGATGAAGAATGAATCGTGGTTGTCATCCACACTAGATCGTGGTTGGGAACGACCAACCATTGTGTATGACAACCATGACCCGAATGTTGGGTCGTGTTTTACATGCATATTGGATCGTGGTTTTCACAAACATTGGATCGTGGTTGTTAACCATGATCAAGGGGACATTTTCATATGAAACATTTTATAAAACTTGTCAGAAGGCGGCCACCTTCGGAATATTTGAGAGGTAGGATCATGCATCGAGGCCAGTACTAAGGGTCGTGGTTATGAAGAACAGTTAGTCCTAGTTGTCATGGACAATGGATTGTGGTTCACATGAATAATGGATCATGGTTGTCAACTACATTGGGTCGTGGTTATGATGAATAATTAATCGTTGTTGTAAAATGACAACCACGATCGATCCATATGTCGTGACAACCACGACCCATGTAAAATGAAGCTTCTTCTCTAGGACCCCCTTCCCTTTACATTTTCCTAGTTTTGAATCTTCTTCACTGGGTCCCTCTATCGCCACCACAACCCCTATAACATGACAACCACGAACCCATATTAACTGATAACTACGATCAATGCTTCACGACAACCACGACCCATATAACATGACAACCGCGACCCATATATCATTACATTCAGGGTCCATGTATCATGACAACCACAACCTATACAACATTACAACCATGACCCATATATAATGACAATCAAGACCCATGTTATATCATTACATTCAGGGTCCATGTATCATGACAACTACGACCTATACAACATTACAACCATGACCCATATATAATGACAATCACGACCCATGTAACATGTCAACTATGACCCAATGTGGATGATAATCACGAACTGTTGTGCATTTGAACCACGACCTAAAGAGGAAATCGTGTACTTAATAACGGGTCGTGGTTGTCATGATATATGGATCGTGATTGTCATGTTATATGGGTCGTGCTTTCACATAGGGTCGTGGATGTCAACAACGATCCAATATGGATGGCAACCACGACCCGTATAATATGACAACCACGAACCCATATCAGCTGATAACTACGATCAATGTTTTACGACAACCACAACCCATATATCGTTACATTCAGAGTCCATGTATCATGACAACCACGACCTATACAACATTACAACCATGGCCCATATATAATGACAATCACGACCCATGTAACATATCAACAATGACCCATGCGACATGACAACCACGACCCATATATAATGACAACCATGACCCATGTAACTTTGACAACCACAATTCATATAACATGACAACCACGATCCATTTTACATGAAAACCACAATATAAAAAAACTGTCAACAACAACCCTTTGTCTAGGTCGTATTTTGACAACATGAAGGATCGTGGTTGTCATCTATGGAGGGTCGTGTTTGTCACTGTGGATGGTCGAGATTTGATTTCTTGGAGGGTGAAAGGTTTGAAAACATGAAGCTATGGTTTCCATATAACATGACAACCACGATCCATATGCCGTGACAACCACGATCCATATGCTGTGACAACCACGACCCATGTAAAATGACAACCATGACCCATGACATCTGACAATCAAGACCCTTCAAACTGAAAACCACAACGCATATAACATGACATCCACGACCCATAACCACTAGAACCCACGAACCATATTCTATGATAGCCACGAACCATATTCCGTGACAACCATGATCCATGTTCAACGGGCTGTATTCAAGGCCCAACTCTTTGGCCCACAACTTTGTATCGTGGTTGTTATGTTATATGGGTCGTAGTTTTAATGTGCGATGGGTCCTAGTTGTCAGCTATTATGGGTCATAGTTTTCATGGTATGTGGATCGCTGTAGTCATGTTATATGAATCGTGGTATTTGAATTTTATGGACCAATATGCCCTTGACACGTAAAAAGAGGTAATGATAAAAAGGTAAGGTCAACGTAGGATTTCTTGTGTTGTGCTGGTATGTCTCATATGGCTGTGGTTATGTCTCGGTTGTGGGACAAACATGATGTAAATTCTCAATCTACACTGATTATTAATTATTTGAATAGGTCTTAATCTTTATCCAAAAATATGAACGTTACTTACAGATGAAGTTGACCACACTGAAATAAATAGTTATAAAGTGTTGAGAACTACGTGGGCCGTACACCCTTTTGATAAACATTATTTTTATGTTATACCTTTATATACGTACATTACATACGATGATCGGGTTAAATGACATTTACAGATCACTCTGGACCCCACATATCGTTTATACTGAATTAATATGTTGCATGTACGTACATTAAAAATGGCGAAAAAGTTCGCGTACGATTCCCAATGCATAATACCAATCGTCGATCATCTTGTTCTAGTCTATGAGCCCATCATAAATTGAATCTAATCCGTTAGAATTATTCAGGGCTGATGGATTCCTTAGAAATATTTAATACTGACACCGTATCGAGCCATCAGTGGTCCACACTGAGTAAAAAGGACAAATTATTTGCTTTTATGGAACCTATTGGTTTGAACTGTTGTGGTCCACCGAATTTGAATATTTTGATCATTCTTTGGGAAATTTTGTTCCTTGATTTTACAAATAGAATGGATGGAGCGAATCAGACAAAATGCAAATCGATGTGATTTAGAAACGTCTGAAGTTAGAAAATATATAATGTAAAGCAACTGATTGTCCCCATATAGAACACCGACCTTATTTAGAGCTTCTTCTCTAGGACCCCCTTCCCTTTACATTTTCCTGGTTTTGAATCTTCTTCACTGGGCCCCTCCATCGCCACTCAGCGAGTACATCTACAAGTTCATTCCAACTTAGTCCATATAAATGGTAAAGCAAGGTATGTGTTTTACTAAACTCTATTCTCAGTGTTTAAAGAGGGGTCGTGGTTTGTATGAAAGTATGGTCGAGGTTTACATTCACAATTGTCTGTGGTTGATATGCACAAAGGAATGCATTTAGCACATACAATGGATCGTGGTTATCAAAGAATGGTTGTGGTTGACAGGCACAGTGGATCATTTTTTACGGCTTATTAATAGGGGTCGTGATTAACATTAAATAGGGTCATGGTTTACACTAACAATGGGTCGTGATTGATAGGCACAATGGTTCACACGCTCAATGGATCATGGTTGTCAACCACGGCCTAGTGTGGATCGTAGTTCACATGTACAATGGGTCTTGATTATGATCGTGGTTGATATGCCCAGTGGATCGTGGTTGACAACACAGTTGATCGTGGAACACATGTTATGTGGGTCGTGGCTGTCAACCACGACCCAACATAGATGACAACAACAATCTATATAAAATGACAACCATAATTGTGGTTGATATGTCCAGTGGATCATGGTTAGCAGGCACAGTGGATCATGGATCACATGTTATGTGGGTCGTGACTGTCAACCACGACCCAACGGTGATGACCACCACGATACGTATAACATGACAACCACGATCGTGGATGCGATCATGGTTGACAGGCACAGTGGATCATGGATCATATGTTATGTGGTCGTGACTGCTAACCATGACCCAACATAGATGACAACAATGAACCGTATAGCGTGGCAACCACGATCCTTTATAACTCGCAATAGCCATGACCCTTCGTAGATTACAACTACGATCCACTATGTATTATAATTACGACCCATGTTAAATTTTGAGTCCAAAATTTGCAAGACCATCTTATTATTGATTAACAATCCACGACCATATTGGAATGCAAGTTGAAACAAGCTAATGATGACCACATGCTTAAACTTCGAAAAGGCACAAGTCTCTCCGAAGTGCTCCATCAGTTTTTGGAAGGAGTACATGATTGAAGATATGGAGAAGAATCCTGATAGAAAGAAATTATTTAGGAACAACTATTTTGGATTTCTGCTTGACTTTCCACTGACTGGGTAGATGACACACTCTCAGATCATGCATTGCCTAATGTAGAGGCATGTTAGTGATCTGAAATTCGATGTTTAGGGCACCATGATAAAATTTACTGAGCTCAATTTTGCATTAATAATGTGTCTTAAGTTTGGACCAGTTAGGATAGATGGTGGTGGTTGTGCCAAGGCCGGAAGAGTAGAGGCAGGAAAAGGTATTAGGGAGACCTATCTAAGAGCAGTTAGTGTGAGTAAACAAGAATCGAAAAATGCCTATATGTTACTCGACGATAAAGAAGAACATATGGACGCGGTGAAGCTGGCTCTAATAATTTGCGTTGAGAGTCTAATAGTTGGATCTCCGCAAAAGAATTACTGTATTGATAAGTTTATCGACATGGTTGATGACTTGGAATATTTTAATAACTACCCCTGGGGCAGTGTGGGGTATGAATATTTGATGGATGGGGTTAACACTACAACTAGCAGTGTTCGGGCGAATGGTCAGTACCCCAAATCATACAACATATGGGGATGTGCGTATGCCCTGCAAGCAAGTTAATATTGTCCTGATTCATACTTTGAGTTTGAATTTTTACTCCATACATGTTAACCAATATGTAATGCATGATAATTGATTTTAAATAGATTTGGGCCTATAAACAGTTCCCCAAACTCACTGGTGATAGTGGGTGGGCCGTTAGAAGACTGCCTACAAGGATTCCTCGAATACTAAATTGGGATCCCTATAAAGTAGGTAGATATCCCCCCATCTCCGCCATCTTTAAAGATGTACCGGTAAGAGTTATTTAATTAGTAGTGTAATTTAATTATACAGTCTGTGTATAATTACTAAATCAATTTTGCTCCAAGAGGTGGTGCTAGCTCTAGAGCTTCGACCAACAGTCAAAGAAGCAGAGACCGAGGTTGTATTTCTAAGGGCATGGTTTGAAGATGGGATGAGCCATCTCAAAGATGACAATGCTTCACTGCGAGATCAAATGAAGCAGCTAATAGATGAGTTTCAAGCAACGAAGGTATATGAAAAATGGATCATGGTTATCATCTACAAAGGATCGTTATTATCATCCACAAGGGGTTGTGGTTGTCATACACATTGGATCGTTGTTATCAACCTAACATTGATGGCAACCATGATCCAGCCGAGGGTCGTGGTTACTATGAAAACTGGGTCGTGGTTTCTATGAACTATGGATTGTGGTTATCATATATAGTGGATCGTGATTTTCAACCAAAAGGATCGTGATTTTCATTCACGATGGTTCGTGGGTGTGGTTGAACCATGACCCAATATGGACGACAACCACGCTCCATTGGTCATAATAACCATGACCCTTTTCTTGATCATAGTTGTCATCCATAATGGGTCGTGGCTGAGTTCCTTAAAAAATACATAATAATATATGATTTTATTACAGGAGAAATTCCCTTCGATGAACTCTCTCAGAGGAGAGAATGCTTCGCTTATGGAGCAGATGAACAAGCTTGGAGAGAAGTTGTTCACCACCCCAAGTACAGGGTCACGATGTAGTAATAATCTCGGTAAGACCGAGGTCAAATCCACAGGGACTAAACCTTGTACGTATTCTGAAAGTAACCAGAACTAGAACTAGAAGAAGATGTAATTTAAATCAGGAATAATTGAGGGAATAATGGTGAGAATTTTAATGAAAACTTAATAAATTCAAAGGTGGGAAAACTAGGGTGCCAAGGATCCACTTGTAGAGATGAGGGGGATCTATGCTTGATTCATAAACAAAACTGGATTCAGAGTCCCATCTTCATCCAGTTGGAGGATAAAATGTTAAAAATCAATTCTGAACTTTCTTTGATCTAGTTTTCAAGATATGAGAGGTATGAGAATTAGAATTGATTCCATCACAAAACCATGCCCACGAGACAAAGCAAACAACATAACTTAACTAATCCTCATCCAATCTAAGGAAGTTATGAACATTAGGAAGGGTTCCATCATCCAACCATGCCCAGGAGACGATGGTGAACAATAAGGGTTCCTAAGTTCATAACCTCAATAATGAAAAGAACATGCTCAGAGTTATCGCAGATCCATTGTAATTTAAGTCACAACAAACCATTAAAAACAGAAAGCATTCCTCAATATCAAACTATAATCAAAGAGAGTTTAATGTAACATGAATCAAAGCATAAAAACCAACCATCTCTCTACAAGCTTCACCTCTTAGCCCTAGCTAAGAGGCTTAGCCTATCATAGACATGATCTAGCTAAAATCTCAGTGAAAATAAATCATAAACAAAAATTAAGCAAAGGAAAGAAGATCTTATTAAAGGCCAGTCTCTCCACGCTAATCTTTCTCTCTCTTGCTTTCTCCCTTCATGTCTCAGGATGAATGATCCTTGCTCTCCCTTCCCTTCTCTTGTATATAGGCAGGGAGTTGGTGGAATGGTTGTTGATGCACAGCAACGAAGAAAAACTTCCTGTGGAAACTTTCTTTATGCAGCAACGTTAGTGTGCATAGCGACTTGCATTTGGCTTAGATTTACAGTGCAATGAACGTCTTTCTCTTTGGAATTTCTCCATGGGTACGGTCAACTAGGGCATGGGCGTCATCTGGACGGTCCAGATCGGCCATCCGATCGGACCCTTGATCACAGAACGACCCATAGTGTCCGGTTTTCACAGACGCAAGGCCTACGAAAAATAGAGGCCGCTGATGTGTTCGGTGGGCCCCACAATGATGTTTTTAGAAGAATCCACCCCGTCATTGAATTCATGGCGAAAAACCAGTCGGGGATAGACGGTTTCGGATCGGTTTCAGTGCGGTCCATGGATTTTCTATTCAGTCGTCCATCCTGCGTTTGATCGGATGGGAACTCATCCTCCCTATCTTTTGAAATTCTGTCACCTAGGCCTTGGTAAGATGGACTATGGGGTTCAAATGGATGGTCTGGATCGGACCGTTGAGTCTGGATGTGGCCCACAAGGACCCAACTGCAAGTGTCCATGCGGACGCTGACAAAAAATAGAAATTTCTATTTTTTTTAAGAAACGGGTTCGGGCCAGCTTCTGTTGATCTGACTCTCCGGTCCAGTGCACTGTAAGTGCACTTGTGCTATGTACACTAATCACGGAGAGTGGGTCCCACCTTAATGTTTTAAGAAATCCCTTCCATCCATCTGTCTCCCCATCTTATTTTAAGGGTTGAGACCAAAATTGATGCATATCCAGATATCAGATGGGCCCCAAATCAGAGATTTATGGGCTGATCTGTCCGTTGGGCCACTTCCACAAGGATCCAATGGCTAAAATTCGACGTGTACGGTTAATTTAAGATCCCCAGGCTAGATACATAGTTTCGAGCCGAAAAGATGGTGGGAACCCTGTGATCTTGCATTATGAACGACTTTCAGGCCTCTTTATCATCAATCACTTGATTTTCTCGAATCTTTGGCGTGTAGATTTTTCGTTCTTAGTCCCTTAAGATCTATCTCTTGCCTTGGTGATTTTAGAGCAATAAATCCATGCTTTTAATACCATTTTCAGTCCAAGCTCTTTAAATTCACCTTGCAACAAAAACATGATTAAAATAGGACGTTAAACATTATCATGTTCATAAAATCAGGTAATAATTAGGGTCTAATAAACAATATTTAACCCTCAACAGGAGTTCGAAGTAATGACAGTATATATGAAATTGAATTTATCTTGAATCTTATTTGGTCATTGTTGTGTTCCATTTTGGGTCGTGGTTCACATTCCCAATGGAACCTGGTTTCCGTCCATAGTGAGTCATGGTTGAACCATGACTAATAGGTCATCAACCACGATACATTTTCATTACTTGAAACTCATAAATAATATATGATTTTATTATAGGATAATGTCCCTTTGATGAGCCCTTTGAGAGGAGAGAATGCTTCACTATAGGAGCAGGTGAAACAACTTAGAGAGGAGATCTAGGCAATGAAGGTATATGAAATTGAATTTATCATGAATCTTAATTGGTCGTTGTCGTGTCCTATTATGGGTCATGGTTATGATACAGTGATGGATCATTGTTATCATCCATTGGGGGTCGTGGTTATCATACACACTGGGTCGTGGCTGAATCACAACCCAATATTGATGACAACCACAATCTAGACAATGGGTCATGGTTTGTATGAAATGTGGACCGTGATTATCATTCATAGTGGATCGTGATTTTCATCCAATTTAGATCATGATTATCATCCATATTGGATCATGATTTTCATCCATGACCCTATTTGGATGTGAACCACGATCCATTGTTCGTAATAACCCTGACCCTTTTCTTGATCGTATTTGTCATCCACAGTGGGTCGTGGTTCACAACCAGGAAGGGTCGTGGTTGAATTCATTGAAAAAGATATTCGATTTCATTTCTAATATATAATTTTATTATAGGACAATGTCCCTTCGATGAGCACTCTGAGAGGAGAGAATGCTTCATTGCAAGAGCAAGTGAAGCAACTTAGAGAGGAGATTCAGGCAATGAAAGTATATAAAATCGAATTTATCTTGAATCTTATTTAGTCGTTGTTGTGTCCCGTTTTGGGTCGTGGTTATAATATAGTGATGGATCATTGTTATCATCCACCAGGGGTCGTGGTTGTCATACACATTGGATCATGGCTGAATCATGACCTAAGATCAATGAAAACCACGATCCAAACCAAGGTCGTGGTTTGTATAAACTGTGGATCGTGATTATCATCCATAGTGGATCGTGATTTTCATCCACGACCCAATTTGGTCGACAATCACGATGGTTGAATTCCTTGAAAAAGACATTGAAATTCATAAATAATATATGATTTTATTACAGGAAAATGCGTAACACCTCATACATTCCAGTACTCGAGTGTTACCATAAAAATCTAAATCAGTTTATATGTGTGTTTTCACACACGTAGCTTTCCTTACACATCAACATCAAGTAATCCTCAAATCACCAATCTCAACCGTCTAGTACAACATTCATTCGTACAACAAGCCACCCATTTGATTGATTTTCAAATTAGACCATTATAGCTTCAGAGACACCTACTTTAAGATCTCAATCGCTTCAATAGATCAATTAAACCAGTCATCATCGATTTCAAGCCCGAGACCTTAAGATCCACTGTTCATCAAGTTTGTGGCACCTTATTCAATGATCCAACGCCAAATCATGTGAAACCGACTGTCAAATGGTAATGCTGACTATTAGGGGGCACCTAGACTAGTTTAAGACCCTTAATACCATTGAAAGAAATCTTCGCCCTTAAATCAAGTGATCCATCCGTTAATTTTAAAGATGGACCACCGCACCTTAGTGGAATCAATGATAAACCTCAAAGGACCTAATTATGGGGATCTGATCGTGACGAAACTTCACATAATACTCTATCAGAACAGTTGAACCGCACACCACTAGTTTTGGGACCCAACTCAGTAAATCCACCATTCATTAGATCCACAACATCCAATTTAATGGTTTACCACTTGATCATCACACTTAGGCCATCAAACCACTAGCCCAACCTTTAAATTTTATCCAGGCGAACCCTAGGGCTCTGATAGCCATTGACGATTAGGTTGGATGAAATCTGGCCATCGGATCAATGAAAATCTATAAATAAATTATAAAAATCTAGATGTATGGCCCACCTAAGCTTTGAATTTGACTGATCTTTGGTCAGAGGCTCCTATTAGGACCTCTAAAGGGAATGGATGGTGTGGATCTTAGAAAAACATCATTGTAGGGCTTGTATCACCAAGTGTGTTGCTCATTAACACCAAAGAGTATGAAAACTCACAATCAGGGCCTTAAATCCCACTACTGATTATAGTGTGGATAACATTTGGGCCCTAAGGACTTGTTTGATCGACAATGATCAAACCTGATAGGGATTTGACCGCTAGATTAGCAGAAAGCACTAATTTGACATAGGCTCGGTAAGAATGGCCCACCTAAATTGTGATTCTACCTAATCTCTAGTCTAAATACTCCAAATATGACCTATAGAACCATTTGAACGGAGTGGATTTCACCTAAAAATCATGATGGACCCCACACCTGCGTTGCATGTGCACCTGGGGTGGTGCACTCATTGTGCACCAGACCTTCAATGCAGTCAGATGAGTGCCGACCCGCGCTCGTACAAAAAAAGCAATTCTCTAGCTTGCAGCCGTTTGAAATAACTTGTGTTTCTCCCTCCCTGTTTGATTGAGATGTGGCCCACCATATCATCCCAGTTAGAGGATCCAAACCGCCCATCTGAGAGAGTGTCCACACCTGACCAAAACCCTGCCTGTTTCACACGATGACAAGCACAGGCGTGGGCACAAACTCTGGTGCAAGCTGACCGTATGTTGTAGGTTCTTTCCAAAAATGGAAAATTTTCGTTTCTCCTTCGGTTTGTTAGGATGGTGATCCGAGTGAGGTGGAATCCCTCAATCCCAGCCATCTATATGTTGTTATCTCGGCCATCCATTTGCTTAGGGCTTTCCAAGCAAAACCAGGGCCGGTTTCAGATTCCTTCCCACAGTTTTAAGAAAAATCGACCAACAGTATTAAATTCGGGCAATCCAGTCCTTATCCAATGGCTCTGGGAGAGTGTAGGTCAGCTCAAAATGAGAGAGGATTGAGCAACAGATGGTTTTATCTATTGCTCATGACCTTCCAACAAAAACCTGGCCGTTTCCTTCTGCCAACAAACCCCCCAATCAAATCCCTCTTAAGCTTCATAAGAGCTCGTCCAGAAGCTTCTCAGGGTCCATAAGGACTGTTTACAATCATTGGATTGGATGAAGGAGAGGTGGTTTTCAAGACGTCATTAATGGTCATCTCCTTCTTCTCCGTTCGAGCGGCGCTGAGTCACACTGATGAAGGGCAATTTCTGGTCAGATTCGGAGTTCCCTCTGGCCAGAGGTGGAAGAAGAAAAGAAAAGAGAAAGAAACAAAGAAAGTAGAAGAAAGAAGAAAGAAGAAGAAAGAAGAATGAGAATGGTGCAGCTGTTGCACCGCACCAACACAACCAACTCAAACTGGGTCGAGTTTGGACTGAGTCAGGCAGGCCCATTGCTACTGTCAGATCTATAGCAGATAGAGAAGTAGAGGGAGAGAGAGAGGGAGAGAGAGGAGAGAGAGAGAGAGAGAGAGAGAGAGAGAGAGAGAGAGAGAGAGAGAGAGTATAAGAAGAATGGGAGAGCAGGTGTATGTCATCCCAACTCGGTCAGATTGTGACCAAACCAGCAGCTCGCTGGGTGACTCGGGCTGGGCTGTCCATACTCCATCTAAGTCCAGCCATGTCTAGCCGAGAAGGAGAGAAAGGAAGTAGAAGAAAAAGAAAAGAAAGAGAGAAAGGTGACAGGGAAGAGGAGAGAAAGAAGCAGGAAAAGAATGGAGGCGAGATGTAGCATTGAGTCGACTCAACGACCCAATTCGCTCGACTGAGTCAGCACCTGCTTGAGCTCGATCAAGTTCTAATTCTGGTAACTTTCCAATAGAGAGATCCAAATTTTTAAGGTGAGTTGAGCCTCAACCGCTCGTTTGATTAAAGATCGGTGACGGATTAGAGCTAATCTTAATCTATTAAGAAACTAATTGTAGAAAATATATTTCCTTCAAATGGGAGCTTGCCCCTTAAAACACACCTAGTTGATTTGATTCAGGGCCAACCGTAGCCAACAACTTCAAAAACGTTGTGGGCCTTTCAAGGATAGTAATAAAGGTGAGCCCACATTGAATTTATTTCGATTATAGTTATCCATGTTACCATAATTATCATTAATAGGAGTATTAATATTAAGCATGATTAACCATTAGCGAATTACCTATACTAATATTAGTTATTACAGACAGATTACAATTGTTAAATATAAGTGTTTTGTTCTTTACCCTTAAACATTATTATTGATAGTTACGATCATCATCATTAGATAATATAATCACCTTCCTCATGGGATTAGTATAATTTTTGTTAATATGATTTTTGGGTGTTAGTCTTTACTATATCATGGTTAGTAAAGTTTTTATTATTGTTACTTGTATTATTTAAGAGATTATAAGTCATTATAGGAGTATTAGATAATGTTGGTATATTTAAAAACAAATTTGTGAATCATCATTATTAATATGGATGGATTAATACTCCTATTATGAATATTATTTGGCCCATTGTACAATAATAATAATAATAATAATAATAATAATAATAATAATAATAATAATTTAGGATTCAAATCCTAGAATCTAAGTTTACGATTAAACCGTATGATGAAAATCCTAATTTTCATCAAAACCCTAAGATAAGTAATTCAAACCCAAGGCTACAATCTTAAACCTAGGTAACGCATAGAACTTAGATCTAATTGTACAAGTTCACGATTTATGGTAAGATTCAATTCTAAATGCGCAAGCACTTAATGACACTAGAAGGCGATTCAAAGTATAAGGTGATGACTTTTCCCCTTAAGTTTTCCATTTCCAAATTAGTTTAAGTAATAGTCTTTTTTTTTTAGAATCACAGATGTTATCTTATAGCATGCGATCTTTTATTGATTCTTATGGTATGACTCATGCTTGAATTATAGTCGAATGTTATGATCCATGATTTCATATAATAACTGCTTATATGATGGTTTCATTTAAATTTCAATTGATAATTCTTATCATAACTTATTGCGACTGCTATAAATCAACTTATGTCGGGCATGCCATTACTATGTGCTTTCTCATGAATTGTTGTGAGTCGCTTATGAATCTCTATTCACTACACATACTAGTGGGTAACTCCTTTTGTGTACGTGAACCCATACTTAGGATGTAATAAGATGGGTTAGTGAGAAATGGGCCCTCGATTTAGAGGTTATATAGGATATGGAACATTAATGTGAGATTTACCATCCATAGGGTATATGACTTGAGTGGCTTATAAATGATCTCTTTTAACCGCTTTGATTTAGCCTTACTTGACCCGTTTTGTCGATTGATTTGATATTCCGTGTACCCTTTTTGCCACTGGGATTTGACATTTATCCCATGTTTTGAGGTTTGCTCGACGTGGCTTGATGGCCTATTCCCTGCAATGGTAATCCCTACTTATTGAATTTGATTAGCCACTGGTCGACGGGTGTCCATTAAGCATCTTAAGATGGGAAAATCTCATGAGCTGAGGATGGTGGTCATGGGACACTATGCCCTAGCTGTCAGCCTATGCTGGATGACGAACCCCACGTAGTGACCATTGAGTTACTTAAATTTGGCTGGTTGTAATTGGAATAATAATGGTTTGGCTAATTATGCATTCATGGCATATTGGCAATGACGAGTGGCTAATTCTGGATGTTGTAGCACTCGCCCTTAGGTTTAGTGGGGTATCGTTTCGCTAGCTCCCAGACCACCGACTATCGACCCTTGGTCACTATGCTATACGAGTTATGCTATGCTAGTGACCTACGTACGAGATATGTACGATGACTTAGCACTATGTTGTACAAGTTATACTATGCTAGTGACCTACATACGAGATATGTACGATGACTTGGCACCATGTTGTACGAGATATGCTACACTGGTGACCAGTCCTTTGCATGGGTGATGAGCCCAAGTCCGACTAGATGAGCATCCCTAGGTCGATGTGCATTCACGTATTCATGTATTTAAAAAGACTGCATCATATGATGTTTTGAATGCCTTGTTGTTTTTAACTATGCTTAGCTAAGGCGGCGGTGTGTAATCTTGAAGGGAATTCACACCGAGTTGGCCACTCATCCATCAAATATATAACCGTACAAGAAACACAGGTGTCTTAAGTGGTTCTCAGGTTTAGACTGATGACGAACTGGGTACATGGCCAGAGAAGCATGACTGCATTGTCAAGAGGAACTGCAGGGTCTTGCGGCTCAGATTTATATGCTTTTTTTTTTTATTTCTCATGTATTAAATCAGGAAAATCTTATATTTGTTAATTTCAAAGACATTGGTTTGTATAAGTCATTATGGGCAACCTCTTGTATATTCTAAATGAAAATATAATTTTTCTTTATGTTGATTTGTCCATTCTACGCTAAACTGTTAACTCTTAATAAAGAAACAAAAAAATATGTATGGAATTCGGTTCTTTATAAGTTAACACCGGGTTTTTAGGAAACGAGTCATATACTCTGGTCCTGAAAACATGGGGCGTTACACAATATCCATTCAATGAGCCCTCTCAAAGGAGAGAATGCTTCACTACAGGAGCAGATGAAGCAGCTTGGAAAGGAGATATAAGCAATAAAGGTATATGAAATTGAAATTTGGTCGTTGTTGTGTTCCACCAGGGGTAGTGGTTATTATCAATATTGGATCGTTGTTATCATGTATAATTAGTAGTGGTTATCATCCACAATGGGCCGTGGTTGAATGTAATATAATGTCTTCTAATATATGATTTTATAACAGGTCAACAGCTCAACCGTTGAGGTTGGGATGAGCAAGCTCACTAGTTTTGAAGATGGATTGACCCATCTTAAAGATGATAATGCTGCACTGTGTAGCATATGAAGTAACTACTAGAGGATTTCTAAACTATAAAATTATATGAATTTTAATTTATCTTTGTCCATATTTGGCCGTAGTTATCTTCCACAATGGATCGTGATTATCATCCACAGTGGATTGTGGTAGTCATATTATATGGATCGTGGTTATAATTCATAATGGGTCGTGGTTATCATATACATTGGGTCGTGGTTGTTGCACGACCCAATGTAGATGAAAACCATGATCGAATATGGCTGATAGGTGATAACCGCGACCATTCATCTGGGTGATACATAAATAATATATGATTTTATTTCAGGACAAAATTTCGACAAGCCCTCTTAGACGTGAGAATGCACTTCAGCGGGAGAGGGTTAAGCAGCTAAGAGAGGAGTTCCAAGCATCGAAGGTATATTTATGGGTCGTGATTATCCTCAATGTACGTGGTTGCCAGCCATAATGGTTTGTGGTTTTATATACATTGGGTTGTAGTTGATGCACAACCCAATTTGGATGATAACCACGATCCACACAAGGATCGTGGTCATTGTCAACATTAGATCATTGTTATCATGTATAATTGGTCGTGGTTATCACTCAAAGTAGATCATGGATATGAACCACGACCCACTATAGTTGAAAACTATGATCCATCGACTGTGTCTTACTAGGAACCATGGATCGTGGTTATCATCCATAGAGGATCGTGGTTTTCTTCCACACTGGGTCATTGTTCATCCATGATGGTTCATGGTTGTGAACAACAAGCGAATGTGGATGACAACAATGTTCCATTTGTAGGGTCGTGGTTCATATTCCCAATGGATCATGGTTTCCATCCATATCGAACCACGACCCTATATGGATGACAAACACAATCCATATCCAGGCCAAATGTGAACCACGACCCTATATGGATGACAACCACGATCCGTGACTCTATATGGATGACAACCTCACTTCCCTATATGAAGTGTTGAAAAACATAAATATTATGCTTTTGTGTTACAAGACAAAATACCTTCGATGCAAATAGTCAAAATAGAAATTGTGCAGCTGAAGGAGCACAATGCTTCATTAAGGCAGGAGATGAACCTGTTAAAGCATGAAGTTAATAAGAAAAATGTACGTGAAATTGCATTTGTTTAAATTTTTAAATAGACATTATGTTATGAATTGCATAGATAATATGTGATTTTATTATAGTTCAACATCAGTACTTTGCACTTGAGTGATGAAGGGAGAGGACAACCAATGGGTGTGAGAGCTGTAACTGGGGTGGATGCTACTCCTGATGTGGATGTACATAGGCCACAATGCAATGTTTTGGCCTCGAAATTCCTATCTTCTCCATACACGACTCCATCTTCTTCTCCTGTAAAGGAGATTCGTTAGGGGTATGTGGATCCCCACCGAGCTCTAACTGATGCCGAAGATAACGAGTCAAGAGTTGTTAGAGAATCAGGTTCATATCACTGGTTGAAAAACATCTATGACTTAAATTCATGGGTCGACTCTGAGATAAGTTTCTATCCTTTTTCTTTCTTTATTTAATATCAATGTATGAATATTATATCACATGTTTTTCTCATTACATAGGTCATCGATCTATACTTAAACTACCTATCAACACGTCAAGAAAATTGAGGGCAAGGTAGACAGGACTGCGCATTCGTCCCTTCACTATTTACGGTAATGTGAATTTGAGGACCATAGTTTTCTTTAAAACATCATTAATCATTTATGTTTCTAACACTATCTAATATCTCATTAGAAAATCATGGAAATTCAACTTGACGCATGTACATGAACTTAAATGATATTATTCATTTTAGAAAGGCATGAGTTTAACTGTTGTCGTATTTCTTGTGCTTGACAGTTATACATCCTTCTTAACGCGAGGCAACAACACTGGTTGATGGGTGTTGTTTCTCCGAAGAAGAGAGATGTCACTTTGTATGACAGCATGAGTACTGATTGGAAAGAGAAAAATGAGCTGGTCGTCGTGCAGGTAATGGACAGACTGAAGTGGTTATTCCATATTCTTGATGGTGGAGCTAAGTGCTGGGAGAAGCCATGGAATGTGAGGATAATCGTTGATAGACCTGCGCAACACAACTCTAACGATTGTAGTGTATTCATGTTGAAATTCATAAACTTCTTGAGTAACATGCATGTAATTGATTTTACACCTATGAGTATATATTTATTCATCTATATTAAATCTTGATTGCTTTGTCTTTTATTTTAATATTAGTTCATTCTTTTTCTATAGGAGGAAATTCCTAAATTTAGAAAGACAATTGCATATGACTGTCTGCAATATAAGAAAGAAGCTGATGCTGCTTTCGTAAAGAAACAAGAAGAGATATCAGGTAGACCAATGAAGAGAGTCAAAGACTATTTTGGTATTGAATGTTGAATGGATTGGTGTATATAATGTTTCTTCTTATTATTATCTGTAATGGTTTGGTGAATGAGATGGGTTGTAATTGTTCATGAACGTTATGGTTGTCTTGCACTTAGGCTCGTGGTTGTAATGTTATATGGGTCGTGGTTGTAAACCACGATCCTTTGTGGATGACAACCATAATCCATTTTTCGTGTGTGAACCAAGATGCCATTTTGGAAGTACACCACGATGCATTCCATCTTGGATGATAATTACGATCCATGTAACATGAGAACCACAACCCATGTAGTAGGAAAATCCCGACTGATTATAACCATGACCCATCTTACATGATAACCATGATCCAAGTAGCTTAAGAACCACAACCAATGTAACATATCAACCATGGACCATGACAAGGTCTTTTATGACCGAAAAATGGCAACCACGATCCATATAGCGTAACAATCATGCCCCATTTGATATGACAACCACGAACCATAACAACCAACAACTACGATCCATGCAACACGACAACCACGACCCATATAACATGACAACCGCAAACCATAACAACTGATAAACACGATCAATGTTTCACGACAACCACGACCCATATAACATGAGAACCATGACCCAAATATTATCACAACCATGACCCATATAACATGACAACTACGACCCATATATAATGACAATCACAACCCATATAACATGACAACCATGACCCATATGACATGACAACCATGAATCATAGCAACTGACAACCACGATCCATGCATCATGAAAACTACGACCCATATAACATGACAATCACGACACCTATATAACCGTGAACCACGACCCATATAACATGTCAACCATGATGCAACATAGTGGGGCAAACGAGTTAGGACTTTAACGCGGCCCTTATAACCACGACCCTTACCACATGACAATCATGACCCTCACCATGACAATATATGACATTTTATTGTACCCAAAAATTACATTATACGTGAACTCCACAAGATGACTATAAAATCAACAAGTGAACTTTCGTTTAATTACAAGAAGAACATGACAAGGAAGAAGAAGAGTGGTTGGATGGGAGCTATAGGTGGGCCGATTTGAGGTCTTCAAATCTTTTAGCGGCCTCAGCTTTCGCTTTCTTTGTAGTGTTGCACCTCTCGATCCAGTGCAGCCTTTTCTTGTTAAAGTCCTGCTCGCGAGTACAGTGCAGCCTGTTCTTCCCAGCTGCTTTAAAGCAGGCTGACAGAGCCCTGCACTCAGCACTAAGGGCCGACAGGTGAGCAGAGTGAAACAACACTGCTCGATTTCTCTGTCCGCCTTGGAGAAATTATCTCCGAGTTACTGGAGTTCTGAAATTGTCTTCGGAATTTCTTGTGGAGGCCATTGATCTTCAGGAAGATCGACAACATAATGTGCACACTATATCTCTCTGTATACTCTCGGTATTTCTTATGATTGATGCTCTTTATGAGAGAAAAGCTCATCCCTTTTATAGAAAAGGATGGAGATGGGCTGAGACCAGATTATCTAGTCTTCTTCCTATCTCCCATCCAAAATCAAATTCAATTTTGAATTTGAAAAAACCAACTGAAAAAGGAGGCTGGAAGAGGCCTAAAAACATCTCACCCACTAGTGATTGCTCACCAGTGGGCCCCACTGGCCTACGTCCAACATCTCCCACTCAATCATATTGTGGGATAGGCACAAAAATTTGTCCATCTAACTCGCCTAACTACAATCAAAAACCAAATATCGCGATTAAAAGAATTAGAGGCATAGGACCAGATGGATCATCGTAATCTTCTCACAAGTGCTTAAGTACTAAGTGACCACCTAACTAGTACTCAATAACTCAATCTTTACAATGCTTGTCCTAGTCCGCATGACTACACTGAATGGAATTAACTCCCAATCTGGAGTACTCGACCAACATACGCACTTATCTAACTTATCGAGTTATTCTGAAAACTCGATTTTTCACTAACTTCAACTAGAATCAATTTTAAAGCAATACTCATATATATGCTTTTAAGAAAAAAAATATTGTTTGCAAAAGCCTATTGAAAAATAACTTGATACTGCCGATGGATAATTCTTCAAGTGCATATTTATAGTTTTAAAAACTTGGTGTAAATGTCATAGGATCTTCTCCACGTAGATGTGTAATTTGGAATCAATTAAGCCGCTTTCCTAGCATAACTGAGTCTGGCCAATCAAGGAACTTTCGTCATAGAACGCTAAAGTAGTGACACTCAATCTCATCCTCATATACACAAGAGTATGATAGCTAAGGACACAAAGAGTCACCTACGGGATTGGCTACTTACACTTGCAATGATTAGATCGAATCAAAGCAATCTGTAGGTAAAAGGTCCCCGCACATGGCTACAATCTGTGTCGTAAAGTAGATAATACTAGGTGTATGTCGAGTCTACAATACACAGGTAATTCTTCATGAGGTATGACTCATCTCATAACCTCATAACATGGCTATAAATTCAGGCCATAACATGATCGCATAAAAAGGAATGGTGCAATTATGTTATTCGACTTTTATCAATCTTATCTTCAATCTTTTTAAAATTTTAGGCAGATACGACTAACTCATATCCTCATCCTTTATTATTCATAATAAAGAGAAGTCCATACCTCAGTGTATGAACATGATCCCAAATGCACCTCTTGTACATTCAAGTTGGTCAACCCGTGCGAGTGGGTGACCGGCCTGCCGACAAAAATAGAAATCCTACATGATCTCAAGGTAAATGCTGATGATTTACTTACCTAGTTTATATTAGTGTTCAATACTGAATAAATGGAATGTGTTATTCATTAATGAAAGATCAAAGGTACTAAAAATAAGTACATCACTCAAGCTTTCCTCAACCCCATCTGTCTTACGTGAATGTTTGCCCCTCAATGTTAAAGTATCTTCGGGGAATCAATCCTCTTTCGCTTCGACGTAACTCAGGAGCCTACTAAGATGTCCTCCCACTATCCTGACGAACTATAGGAGCATCATCATCTTGAGAAGAAGAACTCCCACTCTCCTAAGATACATCGCATATTTCAAAAAGTTCTATTGGAACCTTTTGTTGCATTCGGCTGGAGTATCTATCTTCAACGAATGTCAAATCCCAGGATTCTATCTCAATCCATCGTTCATAGTCCTCATAAACTAGAACATATCCCTTTGAATGCATAAGGTACCTTATGAACACGCATTCAATGGTTTTACTATCAAGTTTACCTCTATGTGGAGTAGGTAGCAAAACATATCCCAAAGATCTCTAAGGGCGTAGGTTGGCTAGAGAAGGAATCCTCCCAGACCACATCTCATTTGAGGTCTTAGGTATGGATTTGGATGAGACTCTATTAAGGACATAGACGGGTGTTAATAATGCGTCTCCCTAGAATGTGGTAGAGAGATTGGCTTGCACCATCATTGATTTAACCATGTCCAATAGTGTCGTATTCCTTCTCTCTACAACATTTTTTGTGGAATATAAGCCATTGTGTACTGCAGAACAATGCTAACGTTTTCACAATATGATTTAAATGTTTCAGATGTATACTCGCCACCTCTATCAGATCGAAGGATTTTAAACTTTTTCTCAAGCTGATTTTCCACCTCAACTTTAAATTTAAGAAAACAATTAAAGGCCTCAGATTTGTGTGAGATGAGATACACATATTCATATCATGAGTAATCGTCAATGAAAGTGACAAAGTATTGACATCCATTTCTGGCATGTACATTGAAGGGTCCACAGATATCTGAATGGATTATCTCTAGTGTTCTCTTGGACCTAGCCGCTTTAGGAAATAGTTTCTTCGAAGTCTTCCCAATAACACAATGTTCACAAAATAACAAATCAACTTTGGATAAGGAGTCTAATAGACCAGAACGTACTAGTCTTGTCATACGATTATTTTCAATATGTCACGCCCCAAACCCGAAAATCGGATTCACGGGAATCTTGATCATCGAATTCGGTGTCGACAGCCTCCGTATTACCCCATTCTCGACTCTAAGTGTTCATATGCTAGATTTCGATTCTCGGATCCTACAAGGAGGATTTTTTTTGTATACATTTAACTCGTAATAAGCATAACCACAAGCATACCCAAATCACAAAGGCAACATCAACATTACATATCCACTAATATAATCATTTGATTACAATACTGAAGGAAAATACATAAATCGAAAATCAAGCTTTAGAAGATCGCTGCATGCTCCAAGCTCAGCACTGCTGTAACCTAACATCACCTGCGCACATCTATCGTACATAAGCTTATAGAAAGCTTAAAGGGTGGTGTAAATGTGTGCACAAGGTAAGTGCCAAGTATTCAATACAATGCCATCATCATACAGTACTGAAAATACTGGTAATCCATAAATCGTACAATATCGGAATAAGCAAAATTACTAACAAGATCATGAATTACCAGAGTAAGCAGAAATACTGGCAAGATCATAAATTATTCGATAACAGAGTAAGCAGAAATACAGACAAGTCCATGAGTCAATCAATATCAGAATACACAATATAAAACAGCTATGCAAATGAGGAGTCATAAAGAGCTAAATATCAAATGTCGAGGATGTGATTCAGTATGTAATTTCTAATGAGTCCATGAATAGTGTCAATCTTATCTAAACCATATAAATGCAAAAACACGGTAACCCAAAATACCATATGTCGTGGATGTAATGCAATATACGGTTCGAATGGAATGACCATGCTGGAGTGTGAAGTCGGGATAATAGTACGTAGTATCGCAGGCTATGGGGTCCATCACAAGGGACTTTTATCCAAACCAGTCCCATACCTAAATTTGGATAGTCAAACTCAATGTAGTAAACTCCTGATCTCAAGTTAGTCGCGCGCCCAACCGAAATCCTAGTCATGCGAAGGTACACGTAATAAATAGTTGCGCACCACCAACCCGAGTGGATAGTGAATGAATGAGTGAATGAGTATGTAACTTTTATTCAATAAGTCCACATATCAGTACGGTTCATCTCTGGGATCATCACCAAGGTCTGGTACACTCTACATGCAATCGTCGTCTACTGGACGCACAACCATGCAAGTGGAAGAGACCTCACTATCCGCCTGGCCCGTAGTCAGCCAATATCTACCCGGCACGTCGATAGCGAACCCATTCACGAGCTGATCAAACTTAGCCTAGCAATGCCCCCTACCCTTGGGCGGGTAAGGCCACACCCCCTTCCAACCGACTATGACACAGTAGGAGACGCAGCCTCTTGGTATTCGGCACTAGGGTGCTCATGTATCCACTCGGTCTAGATGTTGGGGCGTCTCCTGGCCATGGAGGTTTAGGAATTTTCACCTAGGGACATCTATGGCGCCCGTATGCTAGAACCAAACATTTTCGGTGTCCCCTCTGACCATCCACGATATGCCAGTGGATGCTACAGCCCTGATGTCGCTAGGGCGTATAATAATCACAACACACATTGCAAGATGCATGAGTTATACAATCCAGCCATGCACTAATCCTGCGCACACCGTGCGCTCATGTGAGATAACCTCCGCCTATCAGGGAGTCTCATAACAACATGCTCAATGACATATGCAATAATCAACCACATCTCATAACAAACATGCAGATGATGCGTATGGGCATGTATCATGATGTTATGCTGTCACATACTCATAATCGATATCAATAACCAACATCAATAATTGACCTCGACAATGTGGACATTTAACCAACATTGTCCTCAAGAAATGACTCACATAGAGCCTAACATATAGTGGATCCATGGCCTCACACAAGGGTTGAATATACAACATCATGGGCCTCACTCAAGAGTTTAATACACATCACGATGGGCCTTTCACATGGGCCTAACATATATCACAAAGGGCTCAACGCCTAATCCTCAAATACATCACAATAAACCGCATCACATATGCCTCGACACTCGGCCTCGACAATCGGAATTGGCCTATACAATTGGACTCGATAATCCGAATTGGCCTCGATAAATCGGAATCGATTGATAATCGGAATCAGCAAATCGGTCACGTCAATCGGCAATCGATCACGACAATCGAAATCAATCGATAATTAGAATCGACAATTTGGTCATGTTAATCAGAATCGGCAATCGGTCATGACAATCGAGATTGATTGATAGTCAGAATCAGCAAATTGGTCACGTCAATCAGCAATCGGTCACGACAATCGAAATTGATTGATAATCAGAATCGACAAATCGGTCTCGTCAATCAAAACTGGAAATCGGCCATGACAATCGGGATCGATCGATAATCAGAATCGGTAAATCGGTCTCGTCAATCGGAATCGGTAATCGATCATGACAATCGGAATCGATTGATAATCAGAATCGACAAATCGGTCACGACAATCGGGATCGATCGATAAGCAAAATTGGTAAATCGGTCTCGTCAATTAGAATTGGCAATCGGTCACGACAATCAGAATCGGCAAATCGGTCATGACAATCGGCCTCAATCGCTAATCGGCAATCGGTCATAATAATTGGTAATCGCCCTAACAAGGGCCTAAGGGAAGGTCACAATGTGGACATTTAACCATCATCGCCAATCAATGTAGACGTTTAACCAGTATTACTCCTAAGAAGTGGCCTACATAGAGCCAAGCGTACAGTGGGTCCATGACCTCACATAAGGGCCTGATATACATCGCGATGGGCCTTACCAAATGGGCCGGAAATACATAACAGGTGGGCCTCAAATATCCAATAGGTAGCCTCAAATATACATCACAGGTGGGCCTTGCATATGCAGCAAGTGGGCCTACTCATCACAACTGGGCTTACCAGTGATCCAGCCAAAGAACAGCCTGGATAACATACATATCACGGTGGGTCGCATCATTGGGCCGCATTATGGGCCTCATATACACAACAGGTGGGCCCTACTCATGGGCCTCAAATACGTAACATGTGGGCCTACACATGGGTCTCATATGCATCAAATGGGCCACGTATCTGGGTCTCGATTACATCAAATAGCCCACGCGTCATGGGTCTAATACACGTCATAATGGGCCGCACGATAAGGGCCTAATACACATCATAATGGGCCTTGCGTACATCAAGTCAGGCCTCATCATATGGGCCTCATTTACGTCAAGTGGGCCACATCAATGGGCCACACCAATGGGCCTCATATACGTTCAAGTGGGCTACATCAACAGGCCATAAATATATCTAGGTGGCTCCCATAGATGGGCCACAAATACATCAAGGTAGGGCCCACCATATTCTCCATATAATCTGGTCATAAGGTCATAAAGACCTAGATTAAGAAGGAAAACAAATTTCATATAGATCCAAAACTCTGTAACCCCAAAAAGGGTTTCAATGGGTGTTCAATCTCCACTGCTTTTCTGTAGTAGTCCACCTGATGGATAGCATGGATATAGAATAAACACATCAATGGTGGGTCCCACACAGTACACTAATGATGATCAACAATATCCAAACATCGTCTATGTAATTTGGCACCGTCCAGTCATTGTCCAGCACTGTTCGACATAATCTGGATGGTGTGGATGAAATAAATACGTCATGGTGGTCCCATGCTGGCAAGGCAGATGGACGACTTGAATAGATTACATACGTCCGAGGCAGGTCCCAGCAAAACAGATGGACAACGTGGATATAAAACATTTACATCAAGGTGAGGCCACCATCCAGGAGGTCTGGACGGTGAAGATATAATAAGTACATAAAAGTGGGTCCCACGCACACGTGTGGGCCCAAGACAGATGGACGGACAGTGGGGATTAAACCCATGCATCATGGTGCATCCCACACCTGTACTGTCCAGATGGACGGTGTGGGGACCAAATACATACACCAAGGTGGGTCCCACCCACACGTGTGCCACACGTGTGAGGTGGGCCACACCAATGAAAATGGATAGACGGTGTTGCATACATACATTAAGAGGACCCCACAGACTTGCTGACGTCAACCTCACCAGCAATATAGCTGGTGTGCGTTAGACCAGCGAATCCACTTTTCCAATATAGGTGGGTCCCACGTGAGGCCCACCATCATAAAATAATAAAATATAATATTATGATATTTTATTATTATTATTAAAATCAACAACATCCAGCAACCACTATCCAGTGTACTGGGCGGTGTGGACAGTGCATCACGGTGTGTCCCACCTGGACGGACGATGGAGATCAAACACCTATATAAGGTGTGGTTCAGATGGACCGCATTAGATAAAACACTTACATCAGTGGTGAGGCACTACAACACCGTCCAGATAGTCTAGACGGTGTGGATATACAACCCATTACATATGGGTCCAACGGGGGATAAAATAGATACATTATGATGGTGTCCCACCATCCAGATGGTCTGGACGGCTGGGATAAAACACTTACATCACATGTGGCTTCACACGTACGTCACGTGGGTCCTACCTACCATCTTAAAATGGCTGGACGGTATGAATTTAACAACAGTGGAGCAGCAGCTGCTGCTGCGTGGGACTCGCATCAGATGAACGATTTGGACATAAAACATATCTCATTGGTGGGTCCCACCGTCGCATCAGATAAAGTACATGAATCAAGGTCGGTCCACGTGGTGGCCCACCAGAGCTTTGGATCTGATTCAGTCCCACCGTCTAGACAGTGGACGGTGCGGAGGTAAGATACATACATCAACAGTGGGGTCCATACAGCTTGGTGATGTTACACCAACCAATCCCTTTCTAGGCTGGTGGGTCCCACGTGGTGGTCCGCCAACTGGAGGGATCCAGCTGATATTAGTGTTTTCTCTTCGTCCATATGGACGGCGTAGACGAAACATATGCAAGGTGGGCCCACAAACTTGCTGACGTTAACACATCAGCTATATAGCCAGTGTGTGATAACCAGCCAATCCAGCCCTTCTAATAGGTGGGTCCCACTTTGCATCAAGCTGGTATTTATGTTTCCCTTCATCTGGGCCTTCCAGATGGACTGACGGCTAGGTGGGCCATACAATCACCATTATCATCATTAAAGGAAGAAAGTGAGAGAGAGAGAGAGAGAAAGAGAGAGAGAGAGAGATATGAGAAGCAGAGGGGCCCCGCCACTATGGGCCCCTCTTTGATACAAATCATACATCAAGATGGGTCCCACCACAAGTGGGCCCTCAAATCATCAAATCCAAACCATAAATCACCCACCTTTGATCTCTTCTTCCGTTTTCCACCAACGCAATCTAGAGCCCCAAAGGACGAACTTCAACGGTTGAGATTATTTTTGGAGGGTGGGGATGAGAGATAGGAAGTAGGTCACACATGGCTTTCTCCTCTCCCTTGGACGTGGGTTGCTCTCACAGAGCTTGGGAGAGAAAATGAGAGAGAGAGAGAGAGAGAGAGAGAGAGATGAGAGATGAGAGAGAGAGGTGATGTGAGTGATGGAGTGATGGGGAGAGGGATGGGTGAAGTGATGTAAGGGTTGACTTTGGGGATGAGTAGTTGTACTTAGGGATGGGTGTGAGTGATGGGAGTGATGTGTACTTGATTGAATGATTGATGGGATTGATGTGATGAATTTCTCTCGGGATTTGCAACGCACGGCGTTTTCCTCGAACTGAACACGGCCCCACATCTCCTGGCCTGGGTATTGCCTCAGCGTACGAGACACGGCATCGGAATCATAGCGACGGCGTGGTCGCACGACTACAGGTCTTAGTCGAGTCGACTCAGGAATACGGGATACAACTCAGAGTCATGCACAACTGCCAACTATAGGTCGCAAGCTGCCGAAATTCGACCGGGGGGACTGCGAAAGCCTATAGAACGGTACGAGCTAGGACACGGGTCTTACACAATATGACCTAACCTCGCGTGCCATTTTTTGAAATTTAGATATTACAGTTTCATCCAACATAACAGATAAAGCAAGAGGTGCATTATCACTATCTACGTCCAGAATAAATAAATCTAAAATTAAATTTCTCCATGCAAAGGTGAGGTTATTTAGTCTCAAAGAAACTCTTGCCCTGAAAAATTAAATATCAAAACCATAAAATAATAACCTAGAAACATAAATTAAATTTCGACCCATCCCCATTATGTAAAGAGTATCACGGAGGATTATTGTTTGCCCTATGTACGTACGGAGATGGGAAACGCCAATCCCTAGTACATCTTCGACAGAATTATATACCATATACACCTTGTAACTTTCCTTGGCTACAAGCTGAAATTCCTCAAGTCCTTGATGATTCCATGTCACATGCTTTATTGTGCTTGAATCCAAAATCTACTCGTTAGATATAGTATCAACGGAAAAGATTTCAGAACAAACGCCTACATACAAAGTATTTAGTGACTTAAGAATTACCATCTTTTTATGGGCACATTGCCGAGCATAATGGACGGAATTTCCGTAGACAAAGTAGAGGAAAAGGAAGGGATCACCCATAAAGGAAGAATGCAAGAAGGACTCGTTGCCTTCTTCGAATATCTCGTCCATTATTTTGATTGAAAGAGCAAAGAAATACATGAATGCTTAAGGTGTTGCAATAAGAATTCTGGTTCGAATTGGCTTATGAAAGTAATTTGAAACCCAAGTACCACTTTTATAGGTTGGTGAACGAGTGGTAATGTGATTAGGATGTTGTGCAATTATTAGTTTTTCGATGTTAGGAATTCTGTTTTTCGAGATTACGGGGAAGTAGCGAAATGAATGTGATTTCAAAAAGAATGTTGCGCTATTATCGAAGGGTCGTGGATATGACGAACAATGGGTTGTGGTTGTCATTGACAATGGATCGTAGTTGGGAACCACCACCCAGTGTGTATAACAACTACGACCTTATCATGTGATCATGATTCACATGCACATTGGATCGTGGTTGTCATCCACATTGGATCATGGTTATGATGAACAATGGATCGTTGTTGTATATGGGTTGTTGAACACGGTTGCCAACCATGATTTGTATACCGTGACAACCATGACCCATGTAACATGACAACAACGACCCATAACATCTGACAATCACGACCCATGTAACATGAAAATCACAATCCATGTAATATGTCAACTACAATCCATAACAACTGGTAGCCACAATCCATATACTGTCACAACAACGACCCACATAACCTAACAACCACGATACAAGGTTATGGGCCAAACGAGTTAGGCCTTGCACAGGGCAGTGAAAGGCACGATCCTTATTTATTTTTAAATAATATGAGTCGAGGCCCACCATGAGGTGATCTATTCTGTCCACCTTGTCGGCCAGCTCGTCGTGGGGCCAAAACATCTTGACTTGGGCAGTGTCCACTTCTAACAAACATCACAGTGGGCCCATGGATTATTCACACACATCAATGTGGGCGGCATGGATTATACACATACATCAATGTTTTACCATTTGGGTTATGGTTTGCATGGATCGTAGTTGCCATGTTATATGGGTCGTGGTTATCATGTTGCATGGTTCATGGTTTGCAACGTGTTCACTTTCTTTTCTACCAAACCATTGGTACCATAACTTAAGGCCCATAATGGGGTGATCTGATCCATCCACCTTGTCAGGTAGCTCATTGTGGGCCCAAAAGTCCTGACTTGGGCAGTATCCACTTCTAACAAGCATCACAATGAGCCTGGAAAGTTTCTGCAGTCACTATTATTTTCTATTTTCTGGCCCACATGAGCACCGGATCAGGCTGATATTTGGGCCCTAGCCCTAAAATGACACGACAAAAAGGATGGGCGGCATGGATTATACACATACATCAATGTGGGCCCATATGGGTCGTTGTTTGCATGAGTCTTAGTTGTCATGTTATATGGGTCATGGTTGTCATATTGCATGGATCGTGGTGGACCACAACACAAGAAAACAATAGTGATTGGATATCCGCCATTAAAATCCTCCTAAGGCCCACTATATTGTTTATTTGACATCCAGTCTGTTCATTAGGTCGTACAGACACGGATGAAGGGAAAAAACAAAGATCGGCTTGATCCAAAACTTTTATGGCCTCCAAAAAGTTTTTAATGGTCTACGACGCTCATTCAACACTGTTTCCTGTAATGTGGTCCACTTGAGATTGGGATATACCTCATTTTTGGTCTCATACCATAAAATGATATGAAAAAATATATGGATGGCATGGATGAAACACATACATGGTGGTGGGGCCCACAGACCACCAAGCGCCAGCCATTAGCTAGTGGCAGGGGGAGTAGCCAATCCGTCACTTTCTCAGGGGGTTGAAACAGAAGGTAACTTCTTCTTCACTCTAGGACCCTACGACTTCTGAATCAAGGACAGCGGCATTTTCATCCGAAATAATATCCAAAAGTTGTCAGAAGACCACTCTTGGGATATCTAGAACATCGCACCTCCTAAGGTAATTCTATCAAACTTTGAGGTCAGTACGGTCAAATTCCCCACAAAAATCTCTCATCAAGGATAATTTTGACTTTTCATCCTCCATCAATACAGCCGGCAAAACTTTGCTCCTAGGTCTTTTGGGGCAAATACCTTTTTTTTTCTTTACAACAAAGCAGAGAAACAAAAATTTTAAGGCCCATGTGGTATGTATCTCACATCCAACCCATCCAATAGACGTATACCAATATTATTATCAGATGACCCAAAAATATGGTAGATCAATTCATAAAGTGGGCCTATGCATAATATATATATATATATATATATATATGTATATATATATAATTCAAAAAATCTCAATTCAAGTGTAGCACATCTGATGATCTAATTAGCCTGATGTTTTGTTTGTGTTATCATCATAGCGGAGTGCATATGATTGGAGGGGCTAGTATTATACACATACACATGGCCCCCATAAGTATAGACTTTCTAAAGAAAATAATAAATGATGGCATTTTTGTAATTGAGTCCCTCAAAAAGCACATCTAGGTCATTTCAAATCCACCGGCCACTATTTGGAAAAATATAAGGATCCATTTAGGAGCGTGGATTTGGAACCCCTGGATTTGAAATCCTCTTATTATGTTTGGCACCATAGATTGAGAATCAACTTTAATCCACAAATAGCTATGCATAGTATATTTACAGGGGTTTGAATTTAATTACTAAATCAACTTTAATATCTCTAATTAGTGAACATATGTAATGTTTGACACAATGGTTGTAATAAGCCCGCTGAAATATATACTTTGCTTGAAAATGATGAAATTCCAAGTCTCGGATGGGCCACAAGCACAAGATCATGTTGGAGTGACTAACTAACGATTTTTAACTGTTGATTTACATAAACAATGTTTGGAAGGCATTGATCATCATATTAAAGTAATTATAGTGGTGCAATTAATAATCTAATTATTTTGGCATATCATTAGTGGGCCATATGTCCAATAGATTAATAGTCTAGTGACACACATGTTACACATGCGACTCTTGAAAGGATTTTAGATGTAATCGGAGCTTTCACCATGGATTTTGAACCCCCTATTTGAGGGGATTTGAAACCACACTTACTTTACGGTGCCAAACAACTAGAGGATTTGAAATCCCCCTGAATCCATGGTGCAAAACGACCCCTAAGATTTCTTCAAGATTTTATTGTAAAATTTCTTTGAAACATAATTATGAGTTGGGTAAATTTTATATATATATATATATATATATATATATATATATATATATATATATATATATATATGCCGTTGATAATCAGGTAAGGAAATAGGGATGTATTATTGCATGTATAACCCATCATGTTAGAAGTTGAGTAATAAAATAATCTAGTAATTTTTTTTCAATCACATAAAAATCTCATATCTGAATATAGTAATTTTTTCAATCAAGTAAAAATCTCATATTTGAATATAAATTTTCTCAAGTCAGATGTATGGATAATAGGCAATCAAATAATCCATTACCAGTCCTACTCTTTAGTTACTTTTTTTTTTCTTTTAAAGAGAACTACTTACATGCAATTGATTGGACCATGAGAACCTTTTTTATGCTTTCATATATTTTGGTCTCAATCAATCAAACCAATGTGGTGGTTTAGGGGCCAAGCCCCAACCCTACGGCAAACGTAGCTCGATCATTGCTTCCCCTCTCTCTTTATACTATTCTTGAGTGTTCTACTATAAAATGCCTTGGGAATTTAATTTAACAAAACAATGCCCCAAGTAATTGAAATTGTCCAAAGGTGTCTTTTAAGAGGTGAGATGACCAATGGGACCTCATTTATTTCTTTTTTTACAAGAAGCAGTGGGCCATGTTGTGTTTGCGCTCACCATCCAACGCGCTCGATCAATTGGTGAATTTTACTGATTCAAATGGATGGGAGCTCTAAGGGGCAACCATGATGTATTGGTTTTATCCACACTGTCCTTCCATTTTTTCATATCATTCTATGATATAAGCCTAAACTTGAGGCGGATCCAAGGGTTAATTGCACCACACCACGGGAAGCAGTGGAGTGACCATTGAAACCTTTCTAGCTCCCATCGTAATGGTTAATTTCCATCTAACCTATTCATATGGTCACATAGACCGGAATGAAGGGAAAACATAAATATTAGCTTGATCCGAAACTTATGTGGCCCCAGGAAGTTTTCAATGGTAGGTGTTTAAATCCCAAGGTGGAGTCCATTTGAGCCTTGGATATGCATCACTTTTGGGCTCATATCCTAAAATAATATGGCAAAATGGATAGATGGTGTGGATAAAACCCACACATCATGGTGGCCCCTACACCAAAATCGTTATTTAGGAACGGCTGAAAATTGTTCCAGAACCCTTTAGGAATGGTTTTCAATCGTTCCTAAATACGACGTTGCTAAAAATTAGGAACGGTTTTCAACTGTTCCGGAGACTAGCTGCAACGACTACAAACTAGATCCATAGCCATTTACTATTAAAAAGTAAAAAAAAAAAATAGATTTATGATTTTACAAGAATAAAAATTACATCCAAAAGCATCAAACATGCCTAAAAAAAATTAGGTCAAGTAGTTCCAAATTTTGAAAAAAGAAGAATTTAAAAAAATAAAATAAAAATAAAAAATAAAAAATTCAAACGCTATTGAATCACTTAACAACTTGCAATGACTTTGTCAATTTGGATGTCCTCATCATCGTCAAGGGAGTTGGCAACAAGAACATCAAAGAATCATGTCTGCTTTAGTAGCCAAGTCTCAATCAATACCTCTCCATATATAAGAAGAGCTCTGCAACATTGTTCATTTACTTCTTCATCCACAAAATTGTAGTTAAGAGAAGCTATATATAAATGCATCAAGAGCCTCTTCTCACAATCATATAAATCTAGGCAAAAGTAAGACAGAGAGATCCAGCCATTTAAAAAATAAAATCAAAGACACCATTGCTCGTTAGCTTTCTTTACCAATTTTGTACAATCATGTACTTTAGTAGATAAAGCTAGGATCCAGTCCATGATCTTAAGGTTGAGACACATAGAGACAATCAAGTTACTAATAATGATACTGAGCACATATATCAAACATGGGTAGAACTCAAGACATTAGGTGAAAGAAGCAATTTAGTCACAAAGACATGATTATGATAGCTTCGACAACATCAAGAAACTTGTTTTAAAAAAGTTGCCTATCAGACTATCTCACAGATTTAATGGTTTGGTCACTCACACTTCATCTAAAAACAAAATCCTTCAAGGATCCTCCAGCTTTCTTAATGATTTGGATGGCCTCTAAGTTTGTACTCCTAAGACTCTCCATAGATTCTATGAATTTTGTTTCCAAGTAGGCCATACAATCCATGGTCAGGTGTTTTCCAAAGCTTGCAATCCCAAGAGAGAGAGAGAAAAACAACTTAAAACTAGGGAATAAGAAAAAATAAATTAGCTTAGCAGTGGACAATCATATAATTGCTTGTCTCCCAAGATCAATCTACATGAAAATACTAGATTGCGATAGATCTATGCCTGAGCTCCGCAATGCCTTGTTAGAATAGTCAATAACCTACTCCAAATCATGTCGTTGGACTGTAAGTTTGAAGTTCAGATACAATATCAAAGAAAGGCTCAAGTGCCACTGATAAAAGAAAATCCAGAAACCAAATCATCCAAACAATCAGATTCTGACATATAGCAGGATGATCCAATGGCAACATTCACCAATAAACTAGGGACAGCTTGAAACAAATGCAGACATGCACAAAGGTTAGGAAATAGGCAATTAAGTCCTAATAAAATGAAGATGTGCACATATTTGTATTTATGGACATATTTGTGATTGCAAAAAAAGGTGTGGGATCCCTTGCTGTGGAACTAAAGAAACCCAAACAAATACCTTAACATTATTGCAAGTGATGGGACTCAGCCTTATGTTGCCATGTGCAACAGGAGGCGCGAAAATGTCAAAGTGCAAATACCTAAACAAAGCATAGAAAGAGATAATGGCTCAGTTATAGGCATAGATGCTATTACACCCATTTTTTGAATAGGTTATTCTCTTGCTTTCTTTACCTTGTGCTTTGAGTTATATGGTAATAAGGCAGCGTATGGTGCTTGATATGTAGGCACTGAGAAATTATACACACGATGAAAATTTAACTCAAGTTAAACTAACTTGTGAATCCCATTGTTGTCGAGTCACTCAAAGAATGGTTGGAAAATTACCTTAAAAAGGGATTGGTTGAACAATCCCAACTTCTGATCCATGGGTACACTTGTTTGTGGCAATAGGACCGTTAAGCATGAAAACAATTTTAATTATCCAATAAGCGTCTACCATTTTGATAGTTGGACAATCAGATAGTGTAATTTTTGGTTCATGGTACATCTAAATCGAGAATCATTATTTAAGCAGCTTAATTTGACTTGTATGGCATGCATGCAATTTAAGTAATTTGTAAGTTCCTGCCTATCATCTATTACATTGTTACTCCATTAAAAGTATTGCACTTTGTACCTTTTCTTTCTCTTTTAATAAAGTCTGCAATTTATCCACACAAAAAAGAAAGAAAGGAGAAAAAAAAAAAAGAACTATTAGTCTTTTAGCCATAATAAATTAAACTCCACATTGTAGGGATTGATGCACCTTTTTGTGCCCAACCCGGGTAAAGGAGGGTTGATGTCAAACAGACGATCATTGTTCATCTTTAGCCATGAGAACTGAGCAATCTCCAAATAGCTGTGACTAGGCTCTTATGGTCTGAAAGCTGGTTGGGCTAGATCTAAAGTATTATTAGAAATTGAAAGTGCAAGAAAGTGTTGCCCATTCAATAATTCTACTACCTTTGTCAACAACAGTGCCTGTACAAGTGAAATAATAAAGAACAACAATAATAAATTTTTTTTTAAAAAGGATGATTCACATTGAACAAGCTCGGGAAGCAATTTGCAGCAGAAAATGGTCATGAACCCAGATAATAATTCTCATTGGGAACTTAGAATAAAAGCTCTAAAGTAATCAATTTGATGCTCATCTGAAATATCTCAGTTCCCACCAAAAGCATTAACAACAACCATGATGGATTTAAGTTTGAATTATTTTTTTCCAATAATCTTTTCTTCAAGAAATTTATGAAGAGGCTAACCAGGTGGAACATTGCCTAAAGATTGTAACTGGAAGAAATTTATACCAATCAACACTTTGAGATCTCCATGATGGCATGTAACAACCCCAATTTTGATAATTAGTTGTATACATTTGTACGTACACATACAATTCGAAGGTAAAACAATGAATGATTAGAAATATCGTTAAAAAGATATTTGCATTTGCTGTAGTGGTAGAGGTATTGAATTTTGAGGACAAAATTCTCTTTAAGGGGGGTAGATTGTAACATCCCGTACTTTCCAATAATCAGGTGTTACTATGAAGACCTAACTTAATGTACACACAAGCCCACTACTTGATCCACCTCATCTTTAGTGGGATGGCCCAACGACTTTATTCAAGACAAATGGATGGAGTGGATTTCATTAAACATCACTGTGGACCCCACAATGACTATGTGTGTACACAACCTGATTGAAATACATGCAACAAATAAACTAAAATAAATTAATACTAATAATAATTTATAATAAAGTAATAATAATAAAACTAATATTAATATTATAATTTGGATAGTAACATATTATGAAGGTCTTGAACACACAAATGACCTATTGGACCTTTTAACCATTGATGGTTTAGATTGGAATTTATCCGGCCGTCAGATCATTGTAATCAACACTTAAAGGTCGTGACGTGGTTGGTATGGCCCACCCAAGCTTTAGATCTGACTGATCCTTGTTCAAAGGCAATTAGTGGGCCCTCCAAAGTAAATGGACAGAGTGGATTTCCTTAAACAACTTAATGGGCCCCACAACCATTTCATGTGTGCACCAGAGGAAGTGCACCAGCAGTACACTGAAACAGAGAGTCGGTCAAATAGACTTTGACCCAAAAAAACCAAGAAAAAAGGAGAAATCCTCCTCTTTCCCGCTCGACTACTGTTTAAACGGACGTCATTTGTTTCGGCTCACCATGGCCCATCATCAAGGACATCCCTGATGATCTGAACCGTCTATCAGATGTAGACGACAATTTTGACCACAACCACACGTTCGTACGCGTTTATATGCACATGTGAGCACACAATTTCCAATGAAGGAGGAGCTGTGCATGCAGTTATTCCCGAAAATGAGAAATTTTTATTTTTCCCCTTTCCACGCTGGCAATCACCTGCGTCTGCCTCCGAAAATCTCAGCCCTTCATTGATGTAGATCCCAGCCACCCATTTTAGGGCTTTTTTTTACTGTGGTTCAAGTTTTCCCTTCCACTGTTGTATGTTGCATTCGGACCCATTAGGGGAGCTAATAACCATCCAAAATAGGGACCCCACAGTGTCTAATGATCCAATCCAGACCATCTTGTAAGCCTCAGATTGTAGAATCAGCCCTACGATCGGAACCTACATGATCATGGCCATTATCTTCTCCAATTTGCCAAAGAACAACACCATCCATAAATAGGTCATGATCTTTAATCAAAGTGGGCCATCTGGTAGGCCACTCACCCGATTTTCATTATAAACAATGATATTAACGTACATCTCCGAGACCGTAAGCAGATTAACACACGAGCCATAACTAATCTCATGGATTAGTTACCTCTGAAACATCTAGAATAGGATTTGGAAAGCCTTTAAAAGGCTTCCTTTTAGGGGAACCTTTTCCGAAAGAGGAAAGGGAATAAGAAAGAGGGATAGAGCGCCATTCGTGCCGCACTAGGTTGACTCAGCTCGACTGGAACTGAGCCAAGTCAGCTCGGGGATGTGTTGTTGGACGTCTTCCAGTAAAGGAAAAGAAAGGAGAAGAGAAACAGAAGAAAGTGAGGAAGAAGAAGAAGCAGAAAGAAGAAGATCTATGAGAGAGGGCATGTTGGTGTCACACTAAGTCAAGATTACTCGGTTCGAGTCTGGTTCTCATCAGAAATATTGCTGGACATTCCAGCATAAGAGAAATAGAAGGAAGAAAAAGAAATGAAAAGAGAAGAAGAGAATGGAGAAAGGAGCAAACGCCGTTTGGTGCCAAGTTGAGTTGACTCAGTACGAGTCACGGTGATTTGGGTTGAGTCCAGCGTCCCATTTCGGGCTTTCCATCGAGAGAGAGAGAGAGAGAGAGAGAGAGAGAGAGAGAGAGAGAGAGAGAGTGTGTGTGTGTGTGTGTGTGTGTGTGTGTGTGTGTGTGTGTGTGTGAGTGAGAGCAAGAGGCCATAGCCCTTGCTGACCGATTCAAGGAGCATGAGAGCAGAAGAATGGAGAAAGAAGAAGGAAATTGAGAAAGAGGAATTGTTGTCCGGATGAGTTTGGGTTGCTACGCTGACTCGAATCCGAGTTGGTCGAGTCGAGTTCTGGTAGGGCCAGCGAACTGGCTAAATGTAAGTTGAATGGAGAAGAAGAAAGAAAAGAGAAGAAGAAATAAAGAGAAGAAGGAGGAGAAGAAGAAGGGGATTTCTACTCTTCGGATTCGACTCATCGAGTCAACTCCTTGGGCCGCAACAGATTTCGTCAAGCTTAGTCAGGTCAACAGCTATTCCTAAATGCAGTATTTCACGCAAGTATATTTTTGAGAAAATTTGGATCTTGTTATTTCTTTAATAAACTTAGCAGCTCATCGAGTTGACTCATTGAGTCATCTTGTTAAGTTGGCCTTGTTTTGGCTAAGTTTTAATTTCATGACCACATTAAAATTGAATTGAGTCAAAGCATGTCGAACTAGTATAGTCAACTCAGTTAGGTTAGGTAAGTTAACTGAGTTTTATTATGTAATTTTAATTTCACCTTGGCTAATCTTAAATTCATATTTAAGTGTGGAATCTAAATCTTTTAGGTATAGATTTTTTTTGGGAAGAATTGATTAAAGATCAACTCAGGTCAGATTATATTCGAAATGTCTTGAATTCAAGATTGAGTTTGGCAAGAAGTGAGATGTATGCCCACACCAAAGGTGAGGGTCACCCTTTAAGCTTTTCTACATCTTAATAGTTAACTTTGTTCATCTATTCTCATTCATTAAAGATATTGATTTCTTAATGTAGTATTAAGTAGGAATTATTATAAATGCTAGTATTTAATTGAGTGATTCTTTATAAATGATTGATGTTAAGATTAAATTCAAGTATTTGAACATGCTATGGAACTCAAACATCTTTACCCTAGTTTGAAATGTATACTTATATGCAAATGATATTGATATTGTACGTGGCTTATTTCACCACTTGTGATTATTTGATGGTGTTTTTGGAAGCCCTCAAATTCATGGCCATTCTGGCTAATAGATTAAATGGGAAATCTTTGTTGTGGACTTATCATCTTGTAGGTCCTTAGTGCCTTTGTGGTTTTTTGGGGATAATCCCATTTTTATCGCATCTTTGGGATGAACTATTTGCCCTTATAGTTTTGATGGAGTATTTGCCTATATGGCTTTGACGAACCATTTTCATACAACCTTTCGATGGTAAGTACAATTTGTTGGACAATGATTGGCTACTAGTTGAAGAGGTTACCCTTAAAATATTATATTTGTTAGTCTCATGAGCCAAGGATGGTGGAATGGGACACTATGTCTGAGCTGTCGGCCTATGCTGGGTGACAAACCCCCCATAGTGACCTTTGAGCTTTCTAAAATGGTAGTTTGAAATTAGAATAATAATGGTTGGGCTAATCATGCATTTTCATGGCATACAGACTTTACCGGGTGGTTGATGTAAGACACAGGGATTTGAAATGGCGGTAAAAACCGCACTAGCTGAAGAAGGAATATGTCAATATATCCTAGAGGGGGGTGAATAGGACTTTTTAAAGTTTTTATGAGTTATTTAAAAATCCTACTTCACTAATCCTATGATCATGCAATTCTCAAGATTACTTAAATGTAACTTTACTGGCTTCCAAGCCTGGTAGAGGATCCAATCACAAACTGCTTAAGGAGTAAACAATATGCAATCTAGTTCATGATGGATATGACTGTGTAGGTGTATGAGAAGTGATCAGATAATCAGATATGGAAATATTAAAGTAAATCACTTAATCAAAATAACAATCTCAAACACAGTCATTTTATAGTGGTTCGACGATAAGTCTACTCCACTCCCAGTAACCGCACTCAACCCTTGAGTGTACCGGATTTCACTAAGGAGGTTTCACATGGTTCACCTCTAACCTAAGGTTTTAAATCAGGTTCACCTTCAACCTTTACAACCTACACTGAGGCTGACTGTTTATGCTCTCACGAGCAAGAATCAACACAACGCACCCACTTTTAGGCACACTAGTCAAGGATCTTCCATAAGACCCTACTAGAGGTTTCTACATGGTTGACCTCAAACCCTAAGGTTTTACCAGGTTCACCTAAAACCTAGAGTTTTACTAGTTCACTCATAACTAGATGTTTATGCTCTCCACAGAGCAAGGGTCCACACAATGCACCCACCATGTACACTCTCACCAGAGGCCTCCTTGAGGACTTCAAAGGGTGAGAACCACTTAAGACCCAATCCTAGAAAGGAATGATCACAAGTGTCCTCTTGGACTCTGGATACTTACAAATAAGCTGATGAGTCCTGTTTAGCACAATGTCGAAGATCTCCTCCTCCTTGTTGACGAAGAGTCTTCTGCTTCCTTGATCCGCAACACAAGATAATATACTAATACTTGGCTTCAGCTTGGGTCAAGTTTATGATTGAATCGTACTCTCTAAAGATTTTCCTATAAAGAAGATAGAGTAGTTCCAATCATCTAGGCATTCAAGGCATCCCAACTTAATGATTTGTCATTAAGGTAGGAGCTAGAGGATCCTTGAATGCGAAAGTTCATTCCCCAATCCACTCTATTGAATGTCAATGGTGAGGGTGGATTGGAGGATGAACTCCCTTGAGAGAAAGGGCTTTGGATATAAGATGTAAGTGGAAACACACAAAAGCTCTCTCTATTTTATCTCACAGCAACAAAAGACAAGTCCTCTATATATAGGCAAAAAGTTCCAATGGATATAAAACGGTCACATTTATGACAGAGTTCGATATCATCGAGCTGGTTGGATATCATCGAGCGTATACTCTCGATAGCATCGATGGTCTGCTTGATGACTCGGACTCAATATCATACGCTTTTAAAACTCTTTGCGAATTGGTTGATGAATCGAAACTATTGTCGATGTCATTGGATTTCGAACTCCGATTCCATCGATGACAGGATCGATCCATCGACACTTGAAAAATGAGAGAGACTTGACTTCGAAATATTTCAGGTTTTCATGAATGATTGGGGAACCAGCAAGATCATCGGAATTTGAATATCGATGATATCGAGATCAGAGTCGAGGCATCGATAAATCCAGTTGATTTGTCTTTAAGGATGCTGGACAGTTTATGACCTTGTTTGATGCAATCGACCTGGTGCCGATATCATCGATATTTGAATATCGATTCTATCGAAGGGCCCCCGATCATAGTTAAAAACAACATGAAACATTTAATGTATGAAATGCGCGCCCACGATCGATATCATCGATAGAGTTATGATGTTATCGATATTTGATTTCAGATCATATCGGAACAGCATCGATATATCGAAGGAATTTGAGATTTTCATTTAAAAAACAGGGGCGCCGAAAATTTGTCTGTCGATCATATCGAGCCACTCTCGATGAACTCAAGATTTGAATATCGATGATATTGATAGGTATATCGATACATCGATAATTCGACTAGATATGTTGTGAAGTTGCTCGACATATTTAGTGCTCATATCGATGATATCGCTAAATCTATCGATACATCGATAAATCCGTCCAGATGAATATTTAGTTGCCGGACACTTTTGGTCCTCACATCGATAATATCGTTAAGGTATCGAGGACATCGACAAAGTAGGTTGATCATATCGAGGGTGTTCCGATAAAATCGACAAGGCAAAAAAAGCTTAGAAAATTTTCTATTTTGAAAAAAGTTTTCTCACCTTAAAACCCTATGATTTCTAACTTATTTTTAAGGGTTTTAGTCACCTGGTATTTTAGGATATGGGATGTGAGGCTTTAGGTTTACCTGTGGCTAGTTTGCACTCATCCAATTGAGGCAGACGCTTGAATTGATCTTCCTATCAGGTTCTGTAGACACTCTGACTCAACAATCACGTAACTTGACAAACCAGGGCACTTTCAATCTCCCCCTTTGTCAATTACTTGATAAAATCTCCAAAACACCCTAGAGTTCTCTAGACAAACACACCCTAAATTGTGTGTACATGCTTTTACACAATTTTACAATTTCTACCCTATGTACACAACCAGTAGTTGCTCCCCCTTTCTTGTAAACTCCCCTTGGCTTGATGCAGCTGCTTTCCCTAACACCTACAAAACATAGATAGATACACAATTTTCCATTCGGGGTGTTGGCAAATGTTCTCCCCCTTTTTGTCAGTCATTAACAAAGATATCTCAGGTGATATTGGCTGAAGCTTGAAAGACTTAGGAGAACCAATCAGGTAGAAGCAGATCAAGTGATATTTAATAGGTAATACAATTTAAACAAACATCAATTTCAGAACCTATAGATGCATTTTAGAGCAGTTATATAGCAATTTTCATTCATATGCAATCCATAACTTGATAAACCAGGAGAACGTAACACAAATATGGCAGGAAAAAGGTTGAGCATTATATTCAGCCATAAAAGAACAAAAACTGCCCCAGATAGCAGAAACCCCAAGCCAAAAAAAAATTGTTTAGTCCAACCAAAAAAAATATATACTGCTTCACACAGCAATAACCAAAAAATATCAAGCCCATATATGGGCACCCGACAACATCCATCAACATTAGCCCAGCTGTGGGCATATACAACTAAAAAAAAGTGTGCATATCTAGAAGGCTGTCATACACACCAATGATACCGAAGAACATCCAAAAAGATACTGATGTTCAAATGCGAGATAAGAGTAAAGTGTGTATGATAACATGTATGAACCGGCCTTACAGAGCAGAATGAGATGGCATCGTTTCGTCCCGTCGGCACGTCATCAGGTCCACCAACTGTTATACCGTGCTCTGCACTCCTTGAACCATTCTTTCCATGATTGTAAGCCTTTCTTTGACTAAGTGGATGTCCTCCTGGATTGCCCCAATCCTATCTAGTTTGAACCTTTTGCCATACCCGGCTGACGATGTGGACAGAGCTAGATCAGGTCCAAGAGGTGCATCTTCAGCTATTGTAGCCCCTTCCATGGGATCACCACCTTCTCCTTCAACTTCTTCCACCTGGATTTCTTCCTCAGGGTTCTCCTTATACTCGTGAAACTCCAAATCCATTTTCCGGACATTTCTTTTATTGAAAACTTGGAGCAGGAATACCAAATCAGTAGTCGATGGGAACCCGATTTTGTTGCATATCATATTGATAATCCAGGGGTACGGAAGATGGAGGTCCCTAAATGTGTGGATGGCGTTTACCAACTGAGAAACAATTAGAGATGGAAGGCAGATCTTTGACCCTCTGGCAACTGAGTATACAATCATGGTCATGAGGCCGGTGAGATCAGACCTGTTGGTACTTTTAAGATGGATGTTAGTACGAAGATATCATGCAAGATTCGAAATCTGTGATCCATATACCTGGCTTTTAATGCATTACCTTGATGCCAGGGGATGTCCCTACCATTACAAAGATACTTAGTAATCCTGGATCGAATGTCCATGTTATCAAGATCCATCTCTGGGATATCTTCCGGAACCATGTTAAGTTCGATAGTTTCAGCTATTGTAGCTGGTGTGATAAACATATCACCACCCAAAGATACCATGAACGACGGAGGGTCAGCCACCGGTGAATGACACGTAGCAAGGAAGTTGCGTGTTCTCTCAAGTTGGTATGGCCCACCAAAGTTCAGAACAGGCAGCTAATCTATTACGGCAAACAGGGGTTTCAATTTGCATGGTTTGAGGCACTCCATATCTACCCTTCTCTCTTGTATAAGCTTCCTGCCTATGTATTTAGGTGGTCGTGAACTTGCTCCAGTTGGAGGAGGTGGTGCTTGAGATTCGGTCTGGGACCCACCATGTGAGGCCTGTCTTGTTCTTTACCATGTAGGGATACCACTTTTCGGGGCCCTCACCCTACCTCTCGAGGTGAGTACCTTTTGTCGGGTGGCTATTAAAGATTCCCCAGGGCCGGATGTCACCCCTTTGTCCTTTCCCATGTGACAGATAGAAAATTGAATGAGACGACAAAAAAACTGACAAAAACGACAAATACCCAAAAGAGAAAGGACTCTTGACATGTTATAAGGGTATTACTGGATTTGTAAAATGATTTGAGTAGTCCGACGTGGCTCCAACTGATTTGGTCGAGAGAATCATGCAGAGAAGGTGACAGTGAAACCCTTGAGAAAATAACCCCCTTTTTCGTTTTGCTAGCTTTTATCGGGCAGCATCTGTCGACATAATTGAAATGGTGGTAAAGACTGCACTAGCTGAAGAAGGAATATGCCAATATGTCCTAGAGGGGGGTGAATAGGACTTTTTAAAGTTTTTATGAGTTATTTAAAAATCCTACTTCGCTAATCCTATGATCATGCAATTCTCAGGATTACTCAAATGTAACTCTACTGGCTTCCAATCCTGGTAGAGGATCCAATCACAAACTGCTTAAGGAGTAAACAATATGTAATCTAGTTCATGATGGATATGACTGTGTAGGTGTGTGAGAAGTGATCAGATAATCAGATATGGAAATATTAAAGTAAATCACTTAATCAAAATAACAATCTCAAACATAGTCATTTTATAGTGGTTCAACGATAAGTCTACTCCACTCCAGGTAACCATACTCAACCCTTGAGTGTACCGGATTTCATTAAGGAGGTTTCACATGATTCACCTCTAACCTAAGGTTTTAAATCAGGTTCACCTTCAACCTTCTGACCTACACACCGAGGTATTTGATTTATGCTCTCACGAGCAAGGGTCAACACAACGCACCTACTCTTAGGCACACTAGCCAGGGATCTTCCATAAGACCCTACTGGAGGTTTCTACACGGTTGACCTCAAACCCTAAAGTTTTACCAGGTTCACCTAAAACCTAGAGTTTTACTGGTTCACTCCTAACCAGATGTTTATGCTCTCCACAAAGTAAGGGTCCACACTATGCACCCACCACGTACACTCCCGCCGGATGCCTCCTTGAGGACTTCAAAGGGTGAGAACCACTTAAGACCCAATCCTATAAAGGAATGATCACAAGTGTCCTCTTGGACTCCAGATACTTACAAATAAGCTGTTGAGTCCCATTTAGCACAATGTCGAAGATCTCCTCTTCCTTGTTGACGAAGAGTCTTCTGCTCCCTTGATCCGCAACACAAGATAATATACCAATACTTGGCTTTGGGTTAGGTCAAGTTTATGATTGAATCGTATTCTTTAAAGATTTTCCTATAAGGAAGATAGAGTAGTTCCAATCATCTAGGCATTCAAGGCATCCCAGCTTAATGATTTGCCATTAAGGTAGTGCTGGAGGATCCTTGAATGTGAAAGTTCATTCCCCAATCCACTCTATTAAATGTCAATGGTGAGGGTGGATTGGATGATGAACTCCCTTGAGAGAAAGGGCTTTGGATATAAGATGTAAATGGAAACACACAAAATCTCTCTCTATTTTCTCTCACAACAACAAAAGACAAGTCCTCTATATATAGGCAAAAAGTTCCAACAGATATAAAACGGTCATATTTATGATAGAGTTCAATATCATTGAGCAGGTTCGATATCATCGAGCGTATACTCTCGATAGCATCGATGGTCTGCTCGATGACTCGGACTCAATGTCCTACACTTTTGAAACTCTTTGCCAATTGGTCGATGAATTGAAACTATTGTCGATGTCATCGGATTTCGAACTCCGATTCCATCGATGACAAGATCGATCCATCGACACTTGAAAAATGAGAGAGACTTGACTTCGAAATATTTCAGGTTTTCATGAATGATCGGGGAACTAGTGAGATCATCGAAATTTGAATATCGATGATATCGAGATCAGAGTCGAGGCATTGATAAATCCAGTTGATTTGTCTTTAAGGTTGCTGGACAGCTTATGACCTTGTTCGATGCAATCGACCTGGTGCCGATATCATCGATATTTGAATATCGATTCTATCGAAGGGCCCCCGATCATAGTTAAAAACAACCTGAAATATCTGGTGTAAAAAATGTGCGCCCACGATCGATATCATCGATGGACTTCCGATGTTATCAATATTTAATTTCAGATTATATTGGAAGAGCATCGATATATAGAAGGAATTTGAGATTTTCATTTAAAAAACAAGGGCGCCGAAAATCGGCCTGTCGATCATATCGAGCCACTCTCGATGGACTTGAGATTTAAATATCGATGATATCGATAGGTGTATCGATACATCGATAATTTGTCCAGATATGTTGTGAAGTTGCTGGACATATTTAGTGCTCATATCGATGATATCGCTAGATGTATCGATACATCGATAAATCCGTCCAAATGAATATTTAGTTGCTGGACACTTTTCGTCCTCACATTGATAATATCGTTAAGGTATTGAGGACATCGACAAAGCAGGTCGATCATATCGAGGGTGTTCCGATAAAATCGATAAGGCAAGAAAAACTTAGAAATTTTCCTATTTTGAAAAAAGTTTTCTCACCTTAAAACCCTATGATTTCTAACTTATTTTTAAGGGTTTTAATCACCTGGTGTTTTAGGATATGGGATGTGAGGCTTTAGGTTTACCTGTGGCGAGCTTGCACACATCCGGTTGAGGCAGATGCTTGAATTGATCTTCCTATCAGGCTCTGTAGACACTCTGACTCAACACTCACGTAACTTGACAAACCAGGGCACTTTCAGGATTTTCTTAGATCACTATGGGTTGTACCATAGAGTATTTTACCGAGTGATCCTAAGTTATTATTTCATGCATTTGAACCACTATGGGTTGTCCTTGTTACATAGACTTTTTCGGGTGCCTAGTCCTCCTTAGGGCATACCTTTGAGTACTTTCTAAGAGACTAATTCACCTTGGGTGTCCTCATTGCATGGTCCTTTCCGAGTGGCTAGTCCTCCTTAGGGCATACCTCTGAGTACTTTTCCGGTGGCTAGTTCTCCTTGGGCGACCTTTTGCCAACTGGATTTGCATCCCCAAATTTTTGAGCATGTGTATGCATTCATGCATTTAACAAGAATATCTTTGTGAGATTTATTTAATGAATGTGCATCTGATGAACCTTATCTGATTACTATGATAGTTATTGTGAAATTTTTATTAAACATTGTTCCTAAAATAATTATGCTTAATTATCTTAATGATGCGATAAATCTTGGGGGTTATACCTCACTGGGATAGCAATTAACGCTATCAAACAGTATTTAGTGTGCAGGAGATGCAGATGACGCGCATGTTGGTGTTCATATGGATTAGGAGGAGCCATATGATCTTGCGACTCTCAATTCCTGATTTTATTTGTATTTAATTTGTACTGTTATGCGTTGTAAAAACTTAAAACATTAATTTATATAAGTTTTCAAGCAACCACTCGAATATTTGGTTTTGTATATATGGAATCCCTCCTATACTTTATTTGTTTATATTTCGCTAAATTACTAACTCTGATAAAGAAAAAAATGTATGTGAAATTTGAGCTACAGTTAAACGTTAACACTCGGGTTTTTGGAAAACGAGTAATATACTCAGGTTTCGAGAACTGGGGTGTTACATGGCGATTCGTCAATGATCTTAATCATCTGATTAATGGCCTCTAATATGAACTGGCGAGATCATTTGTAAAAAAATTGGCAACCAACCATTCAATCCATATATTTGATAGCTCCCATCATGGATTGCTTATGATTCTAAAAGAATCACTTCTGTTAGGCAATCTTTACCATATGAGTATGGAAAAGGATTGCAAAAAAAATGAATCTAGGTAGATTTTTATTGTCCAAATCAGTCTTATTTTTACATGGTAGCCCTTAAAATGTGTTCTTCTGTTAAATTGTCCAAATTACCTGATGCAACTAGGAGAACTATATCTTATAGTGCTTGAAGTGCATTGGAACATTTCTTGTAGTTCAATATAAAGGAAACGACCAAATTGTAGTTACCTTAGATTTCATAATAAGGAAGAAGCCCTAAAGTTGTAGTTACATTCTTCTTAAAGATTTCGTAATTGAATTAGTTCAGCTTCGATTTTATTAAATAGCTTGTTGTTTTTCATAAAGATAAGAATTTGAAACTAGATTGGTTGAGCATTAGTTTTCACATTTTACGTTGAATTTCAGTAGACCCATTTACTTAACTTTGCATATCTGTACTTTGAATGGACTATTGGAAAGATTCAATTTCCAACATATACCTTGGAATATTTTGCCGAATGCACATATTAGAACTCCATCTGCACAGGCTATTCAGTAATTTCACGGTTTGCCATTTTGGACCTCACATTTACTATAAGCTCTTCCTTTCAAGTAAAGGAGGGAATCTAGTTCCGTAATTCCTCATCGAATTCGGAATTGAGTAAGACCATTCCCTTAAGGGCAAGAAAGGGGAAGGAGCCTGTCGCAGTACCAGTACCAACCCCAGTCCCTCTAAAAGGAAGTCTCTTCTCTCAGATCCCTATGTTCCAGCCACCTACTTCCTCTGAAGGGAGTACTGTGATAGAAGGAATCCAAATAGTCACTGGAACCAGCAGAACCTCTGTCCCATCCAAGAGAATCAAAAGAGAAGACTTCATCAACATTGCCCATGGATGCGGATGGATTAGCGATGATAATTCTAGCAGTTCTGAAGGTGAAGAAGAAGAGATAACTCATGACATCAGAGTTGTTATCAATGGAAGAAGACCCCCAATAGATCTGGCCTATGAAGATACAAAGATAAGCCTCCATATGCTTTGACGGAAGATCTATCTATCCTTGGTCGTTAGACGATACGAACAAGCAGCAGATTCATAAAGTCTTATCTCTTATGATAGCAGCTGCAAATACCTATACTACCAGATGGTTACTCAACTCACCAAGCTTTTGAAGTTATCACTGGGGGATTCATTGGATCCCCACCCCTAAAGTAAAAGTTTGGTGTGAATGGAAGCAAGAGTCCCTACCATCATTATTGTTGATGTCTTAAATCTATAAGCAACAGGGTCATTCGATGCCATTAAGCATATGTCAATGCCATCGATAGGTGCTCGATGCCATTGAGCAGATGTCGATGTCATTAGAAAAATATGAAAAATCCATGTTAGTTGTTGGAATGTTTTGGTGTTTCTACTCAATCTCATTGGAGTAAGTTCAATGCCATCTAGGTCTTCGATGGGTTTGTCTATACCATCGAAGTCTCATCGAAGTCCGAACAAGCGCACGTGTAGAGTTGCATAAGTGTGGGATTTGTTTCCTATTCCGATGTGATACTATATGATACTATATATTTCGGGTGTATTCGGGATTTGGGAAGGAGATGAGGAGTTCTAGGGCATTCCTATTCATTCCTAAGGATTTCAAGGGCATATCTTGGGCTTATGAGATAGATTTGAGGCTTGTTCGGATCGATAACTCTTTATCTCTTGTAATTTTCACTTTCATAGTGCATACTTGTCACTTTGTGCCATGGTTTTTTTCTCATAAGTGTTTTTCCACGTAAAATCAGATTGTGTTCACAACTCCAAGTGTAGGGTCGCGATGTAGTAATAATCTCGGTAAGACCGAGGTCGAATCCACAGGGACTAATCTCATGAGTAATTCTGAAAGCAACTATAAGTAGAACTAGAAGAAGATGTAAATCTAAACCGAAAATTAATGAGAGTAATTGTAAGAAATATAATAAAAAACTTAAGAAATTAAAGGTGGGAACTAAGGTTTCTAAGGATTCACTTGTAGAGATTAGGGAGATCTATGCTTGATTCAAGAACACAACTAGAATTAGAGTCATATCTTGTCCAGTTGGAAGATATAACAATTAAGATCAAAACTGAACTTCCTTTGACCTAATTCTCAATGGATGTGAGAACTGGAAGTGATTCCATCACAAATCATGCCCAGGAGACAATGGCTTACAATAGGATATACCAATCTCATAACCAAACATAAGAGAATCATGAAGATTAGAAGGGATTCCATCATCCAACCATGCCCAAGGGACGATGGTGAACAACAGGATTTCGTAATTTTACACAAACTCAATACATGAAAAGAGAAACTCAAAGCTATCGTAGATCTACTGTAATTTAAGTCATAATAAACCATTAAAAACTAAAAGTATTTCTTAAATATCAAACTAGAATCAAAGAGAGTTCAACATAAACATGAATCAAAGTAATAGAAAACATCCCATCATGCTACAAGCTTCACCTCTTAGCCCTAACTAAGAGGTTTAGCCAACCATGGACATAATTGGATCTAAAACTCTATAAGAAAGTACGAAAAACTAAGGAAGAGAAAAGAAAAACACTTGGCGATGGCTCTCCACCCTTGTGCTTCACTCCTCCAAACCTTAAATTTTTATTTAGGATTTGGAGGAGTGAAGCACAAGGGCGGAGAGCCATCGCTAAGTGTTTTTCTTTTCTCTTCCTTAGTTTTTCATACTTTCTATTTATAGTTGTGCAACACCTCCTTTCATACCTTTTTGCAAAAATCCAAAAACTGCCTTAAATTTACGCACTCTGCGTAACTTCGCGCGATCTGTTCGATGTCATCAAAGGTGTCTTTTATACATGTTTCTTCCGCGCTTTTGTAGCTTCATCCGGACTCTGTAACCATCTATGTCATTGAATCGATGTTTGATGTCATCCAAGAGGCCTTCGATGTCATCGAACCTTGTTCAAGGAATTGATAATGTGTCCAAAACAGTCTAGAGAGTTATTTGAATTTTTTTAATAAATTCAATGTCAACGAAGAGACCTTCAATGTCATCGATCAGATCTTCAATGTCATCAAGGAGTGCTTCGAGTAATCGAAAATGGTGCCCAAGTGTCCAACGAGTTTTGTCAAAATTCCGAAGAAAATTCGATATCATCGAGCAGGTCTTCGATGTCATCGAGCAAAGCTTTGAGTCATCGAACAAGTTCTCAAGTCATCGAAAAATGTCTTCAATTTGTCTAGTGACCAACTCGATTTTCCTTCATAAACTCAATGTCATTGACCTGTGTTTGCTGTCATCAAATGTGTCCTCGATGTCATCGAACGGTGCTCAATGACACAGTCAATGTGTATCCTGCATTTATTCTTTCAATTTTATTCCTTCTCCACTTGGTTTTCTTGAATCTTGGAACCTTGAAATCTTCAATCTTTGTCTCATAAGATCCATTCTTTGCCTTAATGATCTTTGAGCGTCAAATCTATGCTTTTAGCACCTTTTCCAATCCAAGCTCTCAAATTCACCTTGCAACACAAACATGAGTAAAATAAGACATTAAGCAGTATCATGTTTATAAAACTAAGATATAAAGGGGGTCTAATATACAATATTTGATCCTCAACAGATTACTTGTGTTTGGACTTGGTTGTGCAATTGCATGTACTTTACTTGATTCATCTTTGTGTGCTTCCGCGGTTCCCCAACAAGTGGTATTAGAGCTAACATTGGGAAGCAAATCGAATATGAAAGCAACCTATCAATGGCATCTAACCCGAAGTTAAATGTAAAAAAATATTCCGGCAAAAGAAATTTTGATGGAAAGCTAAGATGATCGGTGTCCTAATTCAGCAAGGATTGGACGATGTCCTCCTTGAAAAGCGACTGGAATCTATAACTAAAGATGAATGGAACAAGATGTATAAGAAAGCTAGAATATCTATTCAATTGTGCTTAACAGATGAGGTCCTCTATAATGTCATGAGAGAGAAAACTGCAACAAGTACATGTGCGAAACCATAGAAAATTTATACGAATAAATCTCTTAAAAATCGTTTATACTTGAAGCTTTAGTTGTTTAATCTAAATATGGCAGAGGGGGATAATGTTGAGGTCCACATTAATAACTTTAATAGATTAATTCGTGAATTATTGGATGTGGAGGAAATGATGAAAGATGAGGATCAAGCATACATTCTGCTGAATTCTCTCTTGGCTTCATATGAGTCGTTCAAGGACTCATTGTGCACCAATAGAACAACTATTAGCATTAAGACCGTTATCTCAGCCCTTCAGTCGAAGGCGATGAGAAAGAAAAATGGTGACATGTGTGCTTCTACAGATGCACTAATTATAAGGGGGAGAAATTCTAAGCAGAACAATGGATATTCATGATCAAGGTCCAAATATAAGGGCAAGAGGAAAGGTAAGTTGAAGTGCTGGAATTATGGGATGATCGAGCACATGAAGAAGGATTGTCAGAATATTAAGTCGAGAAAAGAGAATTCAGGAAGTTCTTCCATGGGAACCAACACTGTGGAATCTAGTGAGAAGGTGAATGGTAATGACATGCTGACCGCATCAAAATTCGGGTACTTCGACAAAGAATAGATTTTGGATACGAGGGCTTCGTACCACATGACCCCTCATCAAAATTGGTTCACCAGTTACAGTGTGTGCAATGGTGGCTAAGTGTTTATGGGCAATGATAATGCCTGTAAAACGGTAAGTGTAGGATCAATGTGCATCAAGATGTTTGATGGCATGGAGCGTATCTTGACTGAAGTGAAACATGTTCCTAATTTGAGGAAGTGTCTAATATCTCTAAGAGTACTCGAGGCACTAGGGTGCAAATTCATTTAGTTTGATCATGTCCTTAATGTTTCAAAGGGATACTCATAGTCATGAAAACATAAAGGAATGGAAACCTTTACAGGTTAATCAGAGTACTTCATCGAGTGGAGTTATGGCATTTGTAGCAGATTCCATGTCTGCACGTATATGGCAGCATGCTTGGGCCACATGAGAGAGCAGGGCATAAAGGTACTTTCTGATCATTGTTTAATTCCATTTTTCAAAAGCATGATTTTAGTATACGCGAGCATTGTATATATGGTAAAAAAATAAGGTTATCTTTTAAGTTTGGTAAACATGTTTGTAAAGGTGTTCGTGATTATATGTATTCTTATCTATGGGGATCGTCCCCCATGGTTTATGGTGGAGTTTCATCATGGTTTGTCACATTCATTAACTATTATTTCATCAACTTCAAGCAGTGGAAGGCGATGGTGGAAAAATAGTCAGAGAGAAAGGCAAAAGTGTTGAGGACAGATAGCGGTGGAGAATTCACTTCTAGGAAATTCAATCAATTTTGCAAAGATAAAGGGATCATGAGGCACAACACAGTGCGCCATACACCAGAGTAAAGTGGTGTGGTTAAGCAGATGAATCAAACTATCTTGGAGAGGGCCAGATGTATGACCAGTAATGTTGGGTTGGGCAATGAACTGTAGACTAGGGCTATTAACACGACTTATTACTTGGTGAATTGGTCCCCTTCTGCAGCTATTGATTATAAAATTTCATAAGAAGTGTGGAGTGGTCAGCAAGTAGACTACTCGGGACTGTGTGTATTTGATTGTGACACTTACTCTCATGTACCATCATTTGAGAGAGATAAGCTAGACCAATGGGCTAAAAAGTACATCTTTACTAGCTATGGTAATGGTGTAAAGGAGTACAGGCTGTATGACCGAGTCACATGAAAAATTATCCTTAGTCGCGACGTCAAATTAGACGAAGGATCCTTATTCCGTAAGGATGAGCATAAGGAAGTAAAAAAGTTGATTGTGGATATTCAGGTAGATAGAGATGAGACACTGGCTGATAAAGATATGCGAACATAAGAATAGGAGGCAAGTAGAGCAGCCACCCGTGAGAAGGAATTCGCCGAGGGATCGCAGGTTACCGGCGAGATACGGGGATGACTAAATGTTAATAAGGGGGATCCGTCTACTTTTAAGGAGGCGTTTGACGATGCAAATGCCGAAAAGTGGAAAGAAGTGATGAATGATGAGATGGACTCCTTGTATAATTATAAGACGTGAGAGCTAGTGGAGATTCCCATCGGGCGAAAAATAATCAAGTTCAAGTGGATCTTCAAGAAGAAATAGGTTATGTACAAGGCAAGGTTGGTAGTGAAGGGATATGCTCAGAGGGAAGGTGTCGACTTTACTGAGACATTCGCCCCGGTAGTAAAGCAAGTATCTATCAGATTCGTGTTGGCGTTAGTTGCCCAATATAATCTCAAGCATGGGGATTTAGAAGAGCGGATCAACATGAAGTAACCAGAATGTTTTGGAATAGAAGGGGTAAAGAACCAAATTTGTAGGTTGAAGAGGTCATTGTACGACATAAAATAATCACCTATGCATTTGTATAAAAAGTTTGATTCTTTCATGGTGAGTCAAAGGTTTATTAAAAGTGAGTATGATCATTGTGTCTTTTACAAGACACTGAGTGATGGAAAATTCATTATCTTAGTTTTGTACATCGATGACATGCTTATCGCCAGTTATAACATGTTTGAGATCGACCTACTGAGGACTTAGTTATATAGGACATTCAAGATGAAAGATTTGGGAGCTACAAAGAGGGTTCTCGGCATTAACAAAAAAGAAATAGGAAGAGCAACAGGCTATGGTTATCTCAAGTAAAATACCTTGATAAAGTATAATATGAACAAGGCAAAGTCAGTCAGTGTTCCCCACGCAGCTCACTTCAAGCTATCTTCTGAACAGTATCCTAAAACATATAAAAAAAAAGTAGGATATGCCTCGTGTGCCTTATTCTAAAGCATTTGGCAGCTTGATGTATGTCATGGTCTGTATAAGAATAAATATTTCACATGCGGTTGCTATTTTTAGGAGACACATGTATAACCTCGGCAAGCAACATTAAGAGGCAATGAAATAGTTACTTCAATACATTTGAGGTACACAGGACTACGTCTTATCATTTGAGAAATCAGGAGTCAAGTTAGTAGACTATGTGGATTCTAATTACATAGGCACTGTGGATAATAGAAAGTTGACTTTCGGTTATTCATTTGTTCTAGCAGGTGGAGCGATCAATTGGATGTCGAAGCTTCAGTCTGTGGTGGCTCTTTTCACAACCAAAGCTGAGTATATAGTGGTGATAGAAGCATTTAAGGAAGGTGTCTGATTGAGGGGGATGATAAATTAGTTGGGGCTTTAATAGGAGGCCGTGACAGTCAATTATGAAAATGAAAGTGTAATCAATTTAGCTAGAAATTCTGTTTATCACTCATGTACTAAATATATTGATGTGATTCATCATTTTATCTAACATGTGCTTGAGGAAAGAGGTATAACTCTAGAGAAGATTCACACGAGCATGAATCCTACTGACATGCTTATGAAGGTTGTTCCCACAGAGAAATTCAAGTTATGTACAACTTCTCTAGGCTTGGTGAAGGCGTAAATGGAAGATGGAGTATGCACGAGAAGCGATGGTGGAGCTATGATACAAGGTGAAATTAGAGATGAGGATAAAAAGCTATGAAGAATGAAAATTAAAGACATGGTAGAGATTGTTGTTGATGTCTTAAATCTGTAAGCAATAGGGTATGTTGATGTCATCAACAGACCACTCGATGCCATCGACAGACCACTTGATGCGATCGACAGACCACTTGATGTTATCGATAAACCACTCGATACCATCGACAGGTGCTCAATGCCTTCAAAAAAATTCTAAAAAATTCATGTTAGTTTCTGGAATGTTTTGGTGTTTCTACTCGATGTCATCAAGGTCTTCGATGGGTATGTCTATGCCATCGAAGTCTCATCAAGCGTGCACGCGGAGTTGCGTAAGTGCGGGATTTGTTTCCTATTTTGATTGTGATACTATATGATACTATATATATCAGGCACAATCGGGATTTAGGAATGAGAAGAGGAGTTCTAAGGCTTTTTTATTCATTCTTAAGGGTTTCAAGGGCAAAACTTGGGCTTGTGAGGTAGATTCGAGGCAGGTTCGAATCGGTAACTCTCTATCTCTTGTAATTTCTTCTTTCATAGTACATACTCGTCGCTTTGTGCCATGGTTTTTTTCCCACAAGGGTTTTTCCACGTAAAATTTGGATTGTTTGTGTTTAGACTTGGTTGTGCAATTGCATGTACTTTGCTTGATTCATCTCAGTGTGCTTCCATAATTCCCCAACTATTATAAATAAGAGCACCTGACTTTGACCATTCATAAGGAATCGATTCTCTACTACCAATCTGTCATCATCCAAAGGTTCCTTTAGTGATTCTTGGATTTATGCATGACTCCTCAAAAGCAGCTAATTTAACTATACGATTCAAGTATACAATCATGAAGTAAAATAATAATAATCATCACCATCTAAGCCTTATCCCAATCACTACACCAAAATTATCAATTAGGAATGGCCTAATTATTTGGTTTAGGAACGGTTTTAGGCCGTTCCTAATGGGACCAGTTCTGAGCCATTCTTACCTATGGAATGGAAGCTCTACCTTCACCTTGTATGGGGCCCACTGTGATGTAAGGGTTTTATCCACGCCATTCATCCATTTTCTCGTATCATTTTATGGTATGATCTAAAAAATGATTCAAAACCAAGGCTTAAGTGGACCATAAAGTGGGTATTAAATATCCACCATTAAAACCTTCTTCAGAGCGGCAGAAGTTTTGGATGATCTGTGATGCTCCTCGAGCTTCGAGTTGTACGAATGGTTTGAAAGGAGATCAAAGTTACATGGGCCCCAAAATGATGTATTTAATATATCCACACTGTTCATCCATTTTTCGAGATCATTTTAGAGCATGAACCAAAAAATGAATCATATCCAAAGCTCAACTGGACCACAGCAAAAATAGTACTGGGGATAATGATTTTCATCGTTAAAACATTCGTAGGGCCCACTATAACGTTTATTTTCCATCCAATATGTTCATAAGGTCACAAAGACCTGAATGAAGAGGAGAAACAAATATCATATTGATCCAAAACTTATGTGACCCAAAAAGGGTTTCAATGGTAGACGTTTAATCCCCCACTACTTTTTACAGTGTGGTCCACTTGATCTTTACATCTGTCTTATTTTTTTGTCTCAAGCCTTACCCTTGCCAAATGGATGGACGATTTGAATATAACACATACCTCATGATGGTACCCACAGAACTTGCTGATGTCAACACACTAGCTAGATCGCCGGTGTGTGGTACACCATCCTATTTGCTTCCAACACATGTGATGCGGATTTCCTGTTAAAGCCTTTCGCAGGAAGCCCATACGCAAGGATGTTGGGTGAGGCCCACTATAATGTATGTGAGAAATCCATTCCTTCCATCCATTTTGCGAGCTCATTTTAGGAGGTGTAAACAAAAATGAGGTGGATACAAAACTCAAGTGGGTCACATGAGAGGGAAATTTGGGGAAAGAAATTCTTACCATTGAAACCTTTATAGGATCCACCTTGATGTTTATATGTTATCCAAACTGTTTATAAGGTCATTCCCAATGGGATGAAGTGAAAACATAAAAAAGATAGCCTTATACAGAACTTTTATGGCCATATGAATGCTTCAACGGTTCTCATTGAATGCCCATTGTTTCCTCTCGTGTAGCCCACTTAAGTGTTGGATACTGAAGGAACGAGCTATATATGTCCTAGAGGGGGGGTGAATAGGATAATACAAAATATTTCAATATAATGCCGAATAATCAAACAAATACTCTCAATTGCTTAGAGTATTGAAATCTTAATTCCAAATAGTTCGTCGGACAACCTTCACCTAAAAGATTTAGGCAGGACAACCTTATTTCACAACGTCTTTGAGATCAAAATATCAAACTTAACGAGAGACAATCAATCACAAGGAAAGCATATAAAGAATTAGACAATCACCACAATGCACAAGGAGTTATAGTGGTTCGGTGCTTAAACTCCACACCCACTCCACTCCCAAAATTACTACCCTCGTAATTCTGGCTTTCACTATTTCAAAGTTTTCACAGGGTCACATTAATAATCTTATACAGTGCTTATGATTTTCACGGGCTATCACAACAAAACCCTCTTTGTCATTTTCACGGGCTCACCATAAAACAACCCGCTGAGATTTTTGGGCTATCTCAAAAAAACCCAAAATGAAATGATAGTAAATACAGTACTCATCTTCAATTAGCGAGTCGAAAACGTAACTGTAGCTTGATTGCAGTGATCTTCTTTCTTGGGATATTGATGAAGCCGTATATGTGTTCAACAAAAAAAATATAGCGATCTAATATATTTTCAATGTAATAAAAAATACCCTAATATTGCAAATTCAATTCTTTAATTCTCAAGTAGAGTATGGATTACTCTAATAAAAAATATTAAACTAACTTGAGAAAGAGAATAGAATAAGCTAGATCAAATATAAGAATTGTTGCACAAATAGCTTCAGGAGGCTTGGACTTTCGCTCTTTGCATAAAAAGATAAATCTCTAATTTTCGTGTTTCGAATGAGTGAGAGAAAGCCTCTATTTATAGCTAAAGGATTTTGAAATTTGGCTGGATCGATTTGAGGTTTGGTTGGCCGAATTCCAACGATTGCGTTCCAACGAATCTTCGAATTTCGCGGGATAAAATCTTTTAAAAATTCGGCTTGCCCAAACCAAAATTCGAATGGCCAAATTGTCACGCCCCAAACTCGAAAACTAGGCTCAAAAAATTTTCGATCGCCGATCCGATGCCGATAGCCTCCGTAGTACCCCATTCTCGGCTCTCAGCGCCCATACGCCAGATTTCAATCCTGGGATCCTACAAGGAGGATTTTTTACATACATTTATCTCGCAAGAAGCATAACCACAAGCATAACCCATAAACAATAACAACCAAAAACATCACCACATATCCACTTAATCAAAACTTTAAGTACAATGCGCATAAAGGTAAATACAAAGATAATAATGATAGAAACTCCAAAAGCTCTTGGCACTCTCCTCTGCTCAGCTATGACCTAGCGTCACCTGCACGCATCAATCGTGCATAAGGTTATAGAAAGCTTAAAGGGTGGTGAATGTGTGTGTGCAAGGTAGCAATGCAAGTATGCAATATCAGAATAATGTGGAATATGTTGGCGAGTCCATGAATACTATCAGCCGTACCAAGGCTATACAATGCAAGGCATGAATGTTGTCGGCCACACCAAGGCCATGCAATGCAATGAAGGCCTACATAGCCAATGTCATGTGCAAGATGCAGCTCAAGCATACTAATCCACATATCAAACCAGCTCATCTATGGAGCATCATATAGCAGTACAATTCCCTCTGGATAATCACCGGGGTCTAGTACACTCTAAATCAGATTGCCATCACATCACGCGCAACAAGGTGAGTGGAAGATATCATACTATCAGCTTGTTAATATCGGGCTCAGATCGTCGATAGTGGACCCATTCCTCGAGCTGGTCAAACTCAGCCAAGCTTTGCCCCCTCCTCTCGGGCTTGTAAGGTTGCACCCTATTCTAACCGACCACGATACAATGGGAAGCGTGACCTCTTTATATTCAAAACTTAGCGCACATGCATCCACTCGGTCTAGACGTTGGATCGACCTCCTGGTACCATAAGGGTTTAGGGAATTTCACCCAGGGGCATCTATAACACCCCATGTAGAGAAAAGATTTTCGGTATCCAATCTTGTCATCCGTACTATACCTGCGGAGGCTACAGTCTTGATGTTGTTAGGGCATACAGTGATCATGTCATATAAATGCGAGATGCATGAGTCATACCATCCAGTCATGCATCAGTCCTGCACGTATCGCGCGATCATGTGGGGCACTCCGTCTCATAAGGAGTCCCGTAAATGTCTCAGCCCAACGACAATACTATGATCAAACACTCCTCATAACAGACATACAAATGATGCGTATGAGCATGTATTGTGATGTGATACTAAGCATGTTCTCGGTGTGCCCTACTAGACTAAGTACACTAGCATGATTATCAGATATGGCAACCAATAACCGGTCTTAACCAATATATCATATATAAGAAGTAGGAGCGGAATGATATGCCTCATTAGGCACGAAGTAGTCTTTATAGTATGTCCCATGTTAGACTGTCATAACTTACACAAGGTACTAGCATATCATATATCCTAAGGGGGGGTCCCCTGCAAGGGTGGTGGAATGTATCTTCATCAATGGGGACCCAACAGTTTGGGTTAGCCCACTAAGGGAAGATGAGAATGGGCCTAACAATAGACCCTAGGGAGAGTTACAATGCGGACATTTAACCATCATTGCTTTTACAATGTGGACATCAAACCATCATTACTCCCAAGGCATGGCCCGTCAAAACATTATTACATAAATCATGGTGGAATCACACATCACAATGGACCTCATATACATCACATTAGGCCTCACACAAAGGCCTCACATATATCTCATTGGGCCTCACGCATGGTCCTTATATACATTAAGATGGGCAGCAACAATGGGCCTCATATACATCAAGGTGAGCCACAACAATGGGCCTCATATACATCAAGATGGGCGACAACAATGGGCCTCATACATCATATTAGGCCTCACTCATGGGCCTCATATACATCGCATTGGGCCTCACTTGTTGGCCTCCAAAACATCAAGTGGGCCGCATCACATGGGCCACAACAATGGGCCTCATATACGTCAAGTAGGCTGCATCACATAGGCCGTAACAAAGGGCCTCATATAACTTCAAGTGGGACCCATCTTCTTGTATACTACTATCTACACCATTCATCTATTTTTAGAGATCATTTAGAGCATTTTCCAAAAGAATGAATCATATCGAAAGATCATCTGGACCATACCACAAATAGCAGTGGAGATAATGATTTCCACTGTTAACAATGCACAGGGCCCACCATAACATTTATTTTCCAATCTATTCATAAGGTCACAAAGACTTGAATTAAGAGGAAAACAAATTTCATATTGATCCAGAGTTCTTGGAACCCCAAATGGGTTTCAATGGTAGGCGTTCAACCCTCCACTAGTTTTTGCAGTGTGGTCCATCTGATAAATGGATCTATATTATCTTTAATCTCAAGCCTTAAGACGAGCTCGTCCAGCAGATGGATGGTTTGGATCTAACACATAACTCATGATCAGGGCTAGAATTGTTGACGTCACTACAGCAGCTATACAGCTGGTGTGACCCAGCAGATGGACGAACGATGTGTGATGGAACCCATGCGTTGCAGTGGGGTCCATATAGATGGACGATATGGATGAAACCCACAACATGCAGGACCCACAGAACTGCTGACATCATATACAACAGCTATTTGTTACGAGTCCTGGCCCACCGTCCATCAAACGTACGGTTTGTATATAAATGTAATGCCCCGATTTTTCAGGACCAGAGTACACGACCTGTTTTCCAAAAACCCGTGTGTTAACCTTAAAGGATGGTCATATATATATATATATATATATATATATATATATATATATATTCTTCTTTTATCAGAGTAAGCAGATGAGCGTAGAATGGACAAGTAAGCATAAAGAAAAATTCCGTTATCATTTAGAATATACAAAAGAGTGCCCATAATGACTTATACAAACCAATGTCTCCATTCTTACGAATACAAAATGAAATAACATTACATGAGAAATAAAGTAAATTTGTAACAATCTTGAGCTGTGAAATTCTGTAGCAGCCCTTAGCAAATATAATCATGCACCATTGTCAACCATAGCCTACTCCTCACCAATATGAATGTGAACATCATCAAGGCCACCTGTGCTACCTGTACGATTATATATTTGATAGATGAGTGGCCAACTCAGTGTGAACTCCCCTCAAGATTACACACCGCCGCATTAGGTAGGAAATAGTATAAAACATCCAAATAACCAAAACAGAGTAAATGCAGTCTTATTAAGTGCATGGATGTATGGAATGCGTTCACGCCCCGGGGATGCTCATCCGTGCGGACAGTGGGCCCATGCAATCATCGAACCTGGGAAACATCAACCAGTCGGAAATAATACGTACCCCACGTACGATAGCAATAGATGCTGGTCTGTGCGATGTATACATGATTAGCCAGTCCCTTATTAATCCAATTACACTCAACCATTTTAAATAAGCTCAAAGGTCACTACGGGGAGCACATGGCCCAGTGTAGGCCGACAGCTCAGGCCTAGTATCCCATGACTACCATCCCCGACTCATGAGGCTACCACCTTAGGATGTTTAATGGAAACCTGTCGGCTAGTAGCCAATCATATTACAGTATATAAGGCTTACCATCGCATGGTTGCACGGTGTAAAACATCGAACCCATGTAGGAAAAATATCAAATGAAACCACGTAGGGCGAGTATCAAAATATGCCACATAGGGCGAATATCAAAACCATACAATAAAGACCATCCTTAAAAACCATTGGGTACAACAACCCTGGATGGTAGGCCCACATCAATGATCCATCTAAACCACCGCTCAATAACCACCAAGTCGAAAGTCCATTACGATCACAACTAGTCAAGTTACATCCCAAGTATGGGTGTACATTCATATGTGGGAATTTCCACTAATGTACCCGTTTAAGTTCCGTAAGCAATCCACAAATAATCCACAAGCATGAACAATTATACAGGTTAATCCTAAAGCACGTAATACAGCAATTCAATTTCCACCAGTTAACACATGTGATTATAAAGGGAGATGTCAATTATGAATTTAAATAAAAACTATAACTTAAGCTAATAAGAAGATGGAAAGCTCAAGGGGAAGAATCATCACCTTACAACTCGATTCGATAGCTAGTGTTTCTAGGGATCGCGTGCACCTTAAGAATCAAGTCCTACCATGAATTGCGAACTGCATGGTTAGATCCAAGTTTACAGACTATCTATGACTACGTTTGACGTTAGGATCTTAATTACATTATCTAGGGGCCTTTTACTTTCCACTCAACTTAAGGTTTGGTTTACGTAGGTTTAGAGCTTTACCCTAGAGTTTAATTTCAAGCTTAGATATTTAGGTTTTAAATGCCAATTGATGCATGATTGATCGCAATGCCAATCATAAAAACTGTCATTAACATTACGATGAAATCAGTATTAACCATCATGATAATAATGACTATTATGATGGTAATAAATGGTACGATCTATTATCAATGATAATGTCTAAAAATGACAGGTAAATACTAATATTTAACATCCAATGGTTGTAATTTGTTTATAATAATTAATACTAGCATACTTAACTTACTAATAGCTAAACATGATTTATAATTGTAATAACCATATCAATACCAATTTTTATAATAAATCACCTGATTTGCTTTGGGAGAGAAAGTCGACTTACATCGACAACAAGTGAGGTTTGATGGGTCCCAAGAATGTGGTTGTTCAGGCCCCCATTAGAGTGGAGAGGCCCACTCAATTCCTGCCCCAAGAAGTGGCCTGGATTGGGCCTAAAACTTCCTAACACTAAGGCCTGAACTGGGCCTGTTTTGGCCCAGATATTGGGTCTAATCATAAGCCAAGTGAGGCTAGCCCACCTGAATTTCACTTGCGGCCCACCTTATATGTGGTGAGGCACCACGTCCAATGGATGGACGATATGGATGAAAAACATACCCCGCGGTGGGACCACGACTTGCTGACATCAACTACATCAGCAATATAGCTGGTGCGTGGGTCACAACAGCCAATCTGCTTTGTACATCTGGTGAGCTCCGCCGTCTGTATGGACGGATGACATAGATGAAACACCTACATTAGAGGTGGGGTCCAGCATAGAGCAGCCCACGGAGTTTTAAGGTGAGGCCCACCATAATTTCAACCTAGGTGCGGCCCATTTTCGTCTTGATACAAGGCTCAGTTGGAGGCCATCCTCAGTCCAACAAAGGCCTTGCAAAGGGATGGTTCCAGCGTTTTTACGGTCCATTTAAGGGCTGATCTCAGCCCATATTTTCAACCCATTCAAGGCCTGATTTTAGCATAATCCCAGGCCTGATTTTCAGTTGAGATCACTGCATGTTTTCAGCTTGAACCCAGGCCCACATGCTTTGCAATCAGCCCAGGCTCCAACCGATCTTTTGTGGTTACCTTTGGCCCAAACTCCGGCCCAAACGGTGGCCGATCTTGGCCCTAGCCGTGGTAGCAATGGCTGTGAGAAAACAGATGGGCTCCCAACTGATAAAGACGAGGGGGTAGGGCATTACCTAGCTCCACTCAGCGTCATCTGAGTCGACTCAGTGCCGGCTAGTGCAACAATGCACCCAACACACTCTCAAACTCTCTAATTCTTTCCTCCTTCGCTTCTCATTTTCTATTTCTGCTTCTATGCCCCTCTTTCTCCTCCATCCATCTTCTTTCTTCTAGCTGGGAACGTCCAGCCATGGAGGCCTGGTTCAGACAGACTCGGTCCGCTCGGTGGGGAAGGCAATGGCCATTAATGGCATTTTCACCTACACCACATTTTCCTCGGATCTGACTCCATCAGACAGTTCATGAGGACCCTACAGAGCTTTCAGGTAAGCTTCCTCGAAGCTTGGAGGAGGTTTAGGCGGTGGGTTCGTTGAATGGAGCTAGCGGCCAGTTCTCTTTGAGTTGTCACACGAAGGGGAGATAGGGCTCTGTTGCTTGATCCCTTCTTACTTATAGAGTTGACCTAACATTTTTAGAACGTTGGATGAGCAGCAAAGGGTCCAGATCTCCTCTGGCCGAAACTACCTCCAAAACGGTGGGTAGAAAGGAGACCGGTCACGGTTTTGAGTGTCAATTTTTGTATAGAAGGCCCTAGCACGTGAGTCGCGTGTGGATGGTCAGGACCAGTCCGAAATAGAGGTTTCTTATTGGAGAAGAGATCCTCACACGGATTGTAACAGTTGGTGTTTCCATTTTCAGAAGTTATGTGTTTTCGGGTCCTTCTTGTGCCGGTCCTCGTGTGCCCACACATGCGCATTTTTGTGTGGAATGGCCAAGGTTTTGGTCAATCCCTAGCAATGCACGAGATGGACGGGTCAGATCACCCGTCTGATCATCAATGGTGGGCCATAGTGCGTCTCAAACGGACGTTGTCCGTCGGTCACTAGAAAGCAGAGAGAGTGAGAGAGATGCCTCTCTTTATAGCAAAACGCGTCAACCCGCTGCTGACCAAGCAGGCTCGCCCGGTGCACTGCGGGTACGGGTACACTAGGTGCACTCGCACCCCGTGTGGGGTCCACCGTGCTGTTTGGATGAAATCCACTCCGTTCATTTGGTTTCACAGGTCTAATCAGGACCTTTGGCCAAGGGTCAGTCAATTCCAAGGTTTAGGTGGGCCATGTTAGCTGTAGTTTATTGTTTGGGCATTCGTTAATGCAATTCTAACCGTTGGATTAATTCTAATTCGACATTTAACGGTTAAAATGTTTTAAGGTAGAAATTAATGGCTAGACTTATGGGTTTTATGACTTATGATGTTTTCATAACATTAAATACCACGTTACAACTCTTTTAATAATATCGTTTATTATTATTATTATTATTATTATTATTATTATTATTATCATCATTATTATTTATTTCCTTTTATATATTTTGTCACGTATAATTTATTTTATAACAAATTGTTAATATATATAAATTATATGAATATCAGGAGGCAGAGATTAATATATATTATTTATATGGTCATATATGTGTTAGGCTTTAAATTTTATATAAGTCATTAAGTTGTTCCAGTATATTTTATTTTTATGTATTTCAAGTTGTACAGTTCATAATTTATATTAATGATGTTATAAGTATATGCATATAACATGGATTATAGTTACATATCCTTTTAACATGAAACTCCAAATATTTATAAATTATGTAAGTATCATTTCATAGTATATTTTTAGATTATACAATATATATATATATATATATATATATGTGTGTGTGTGTGTGTGTGTGTGTGTGTGTGTGTGTGTGTATGTATTTGTATTAAATTAAATCACATGGTAACACTCGAGTACTGGAAAGTACGGGTTGTTACAAACTACCCCCCTTAAAGAGAATTTCGTCCCGAAATTCATTACTTAAACGATGATTGTTTGCGGTAATTTTATTTACGGTATCTAATAGTTTTCCCGCTAGGTTTATTTGTGTGCGCAAGCGCCTATGAGTTACTACTAGAACATAAATCATTCCATCTACCCCCCTTAAAGAGAATTTTGCCCGCGAGATTTGATAATACTTGTCCTCATTAACGGTATAAGTAGAAGGATTATCCTAATGGTGTATCCTATCTCGTACATGTCTGAGTGTGAAATCGCAACTTCCATCAAGAGATCTCTAACTCAACAAGTCCCTAGGCTAGTCAATGGGCTAACGTGTACGAGTTCTATAAAAACTTACAACCCTTCTCAGTACCCACTAAAACTAGCAATTTATTTTCATGCCTACCAATCTCATGGTTTCCTGCATTTGATCTGCCACGAACAAATGGTTGTAGTGGGTTTAAGTCCGATACAACGATCCTTTGCCTACGTAGAACAGAGGATTACTAGTATCAATTCATAATCCTACTAAATCTCGATCCTTTGCTTGATCAGAGCATTGAGATCATTGAGACTTGTTAGGACTTAGAATTTAAGTCAAACCACGTACTCATCGCATAAACATAATTCCATCAATCCGTGACCCCGATTACTCTAAGCCCATGGAAAATATCATTTAACCATTTATTTTCATAACGAACAAGACTATGTGGCCCATTATGCTTCCGCTGCGCACTCTGATTGTCTAAACATAAAATCTTAAGGCCAAGGTTTTTAAATGAAATCTAAGTTGGAAATTTCTAAACCCACTTAGGATTTTAAATTTAATCCTAATATGCACAGCCTAAGGTTGAAAACTTAACCAAAATCCCATAACTTCGCCTCTAATTAATTTCATGTATTAGAATTGTAGGGAATTATTAATTCTAAGTGAAGAGATGTGTTAAGGAATTCAAATTACATTTCCCATTGTGATTTCTTAAGTTTAGGGAGTGCTTATGTCCAACCTAATGTACAATGTGGTGGGTAAGGAATTGTTTATGAGGTCTAAGTTTATTTCATATACTAAATATTATGACACCACTATTTCTTACTAATGAAATTTCTAAAAGAGTTCAAAATCTAGGTCTCTAAGAATTGTATTTTGGGAGTTAAGTTTAGAGAATGTTTTCACTTGATCTTATGTATGTTGCAATGGTATTTGTCCACCCACAACATTTAGGTTTAGTTTCCAAGTTTAAGCAGCTACCTTGATATCCTACAAGGGGGAACTAAGTTTTGTTTCCAAGTTTCAAACGGATGTTCTAGTAATTTATAAGGGAACCAAAGCTCTTGTTCCTGACTTCAAATGGCTCACCCTAAGATTTCAAATGGGGATAAAGTTTTGAATATCTATGTTCTTAAATCCTTCCTAATTCTAAGGGAATTTCATATAAATCTAAAGTCCAAAGATCTATTTTAAAATATTCAAGGGAACCTAAAGTTTTCATTTCTAAGTTTGAATGACTAAACTTAAAATTTTCAAGGGAATCTAAGATCATTTCTAATTAGTTCTACGATCATCCATACTACTATCTAGGGGGCTTAAGATCTTGAGTTCCTACATTCTCAATTTCTCCTAACTACAAGGGAAATTCAAATGAGTTCAAATGATTATCCTAATAATTTCTAAGGGGAACCTAAGTTCACTTCTAAGTTCTAAAATTATCCAAACAATTTTTATTTTATTTTTCAAGGGAGCCTAGGATTTTTGAGTTTCCATGTTCTCAATTTCTCATCAATTCAATGATCATTTATGAAGGACCTTGAGTTTGGGTTTCTACATTCACAATCATTCTGCTAAGTCTAAGGGAGATTCACTTAAGTTCAAATTTCTAATTTTCAACATCCAAATTTGAGACATTTAAAGTTTGTATAAGATCATTTCCTAAGGCCAAGTTTGTCCAAACTATGCTCTGATACCAACTGTAACGCCCCGACTTTTCAGGACCCGAGTACACGACCTATTTCCCAAAAACCTGAGTGTTAACCTTAAAGGATGGTCAAATATATATATATATATATATATATATATATATATATATATATATATATTCTTTTATCAGAGTAAGCAGATGAGCGTAGAATGGACAAGTAAGCTTAAAGAAAAATTCCATTATCATTTAGAATATACAAAAGAGTGCCTATAATGACTTATACAAACCAATGTCTCCATTCTTACGAATACAAAATGAAATAACATTACATGAGAAACAAAGTAAATTTACAATAATCTTGAGCCGTGAAATCCTGTAGCAGCCCTTAGCAAATATAATCATACACCCTTGTCAACCATAATCTTCCCCTCACCAATATGAATGTGAACATCATCAGGGCCACCTATGCTACCTGTACAGTTATATATTTGATGGATGAGTGGCCAACTCAGTATGAACTCCCCTCAAGATTACACACCGCCACATTAGGTAGGAAATAGTAAAAAACATCCAGACAACCAAAACAGAGTAAATGCAGTCTTATTAAGTACATGGATGTATGGAATGCGTTCATACTGCGGGGATGATCATCCGTGCGGACAGTGGGCCGCCACCCATGCAATCATCGAACCTGGGAAACATCAACCAGTCGGAAATAATACGTACCCCACATATGATAGCAATAAATAATGGTCTGTGCGATGTATGCATAATTAGTCAGTCCCTTATTAATCCAATTAAGCTCAAAGGTCACTACGGGGAGCACATGGCCCAGCGTAGGCCGACAGCTCGGGCATAGTATCCCATGACTACCATCCCCGACTCATGAAGCTACCACCTTAGGATGTTTAATGAAAACCTGTTGGATAGTGGCCAATCATATTAAAGTATATAGGACTTACCATCGCATGGTTGCACGGTGTAAAACATCGAACCCATGTAGGAAAAATATCAAATGAAACCATGTAGGGCGAGTATCAAAATATGTCACATAGGGCGAATATCAAAACCATACGATAAAGATCATCCTTAAAAACCATTGGGTACAACAACCCTGGATGGTAGGCCCACATTAATGATCCATCTAGACCACTGCTCAATAACTACCAAGTCAAATGTCCATTATGATCACAACTAGTCAAGTTACATCTCAAGTATGGGTGTACACTTATATGTGGGAATTTTCCACTAATGTACCAGTTTAAGTTCCGTAAGCAATCTACAAATAATCCACAAGCATGAACAATTATATAGGTTAATCCTAAAGCACGTAATACAGCAATTCAATTTCCACCAGCTAACACATGTGATTATAAAAGAGAGATGTCAATTATGAATTTAAATAAAAACTATAACTTAAGCTAATAAGAAGATGGAAAGCTCAAGAGAAAGAATCATCACCTTACAACTCGATTCGATAGCTAACGTTTCTAGGGATCGCGTGCACCTTAAGAATCAAGTCCTACCATGAATTGCGAACTGCATGGTTAGATCCAGGTTTACAGATTATCTACGACTACGTTTGACGTTAGGATCTTAATTACGCTATCTAGGGGCCTTTTACTTTCCACTCCCGCAGTGGGACCACGACTTGCTGACGTCAACTACATCAGCAATATAGCTGGTGCGTGGGTCACAACAGCCAATCTGCTTTGTACATCTGGTGAGCTCCATTGTATGTATGGACAAATGACATAGATGAAACACCTACATTAGAGGTGGGGTCCAGCACAGAGCAGCCCACAGAGTTTTAAGGTGAGGCCCACCAAAATTTCAACCTAGGTGAGGCCCATTTTCGTCTTGATACAAGGCTCAGTTGGAGGCCACCCTCAGTCCAACAAAGGCCTTGCATGGGGATGGTTCCAGCATTTTTACGGTCCATCTAAGGGCTGATCTCAGCCCATATTTTCAACCCATTCAATGCCTGATTTTAGCATAAACCCAGGCCTGATTTTCAGTTGAGATCATTGCCTGTTTTCAGCTTGAACCCAGGCCTACATGCTTTGCAGTCAGCCCAGGCTCCAACCCTTCTTTTGTGGCTGCCTCTAGCCCAAACTCCGGCCCAAACGGTGGCCGATCTTGGCCCTAACCATGGTAGCAATGGCTGGGAGAAAACAGATGGGCTCCCAACTGATAAAGATGAGGGGGTAGGGCATTACCTAGCTCCACTCAGCGTCATCTGAGTCGACTTAGTGCCGGCTGGTGCAACAATGCACCCAACACACTCTCAAACTCTCTAATTCTTTCCTCCTTCGCTTCTCATTTTCTATTTCTGCTTCTATGCCCCTCTTTCTCCTCCATCTAGCTTCTTTCTTCTAGCTGGGAACGTCCAGCCATGGACACCTAGTTCGGACAGACTCAGTCCGCTCGGTGGGGAAGGCAATGGCCATTAACGGCTCTTTCACCTGCACCACATTTTCCTCAGATCTGACTCCATCAGACAGTCCGTGAGGACCCTACAGAGCTTGCAGGTAAGCTTCCTCGAAGCTTGGAGGAGGTTTAGGCGGTGGGTTCGTTGAATGGAGCTTGCGGCCGGTTCTCTTTGAGTTGCCATGCGAAGGGGAGATAGGGCTCTGTTGCTTGATCCCTTCTTACTTATAGAGTTGCCCTAACATTTTTAGAACGTTGGATGAGCAGTAAAGGGTCCAGATCTCCTCTGGCCGAAACTACCTCCAAAACGGTGGGTAGAAAGGAGACCGGTTGCGGTTTTGAGCGTCGATTTTTGCATAGAAGGCCCTAGCACGTGAGTCGCATGTGGATGGTCAGGACCCGTCCGAAATAGAGGTTTCTTATTGGAGGAGAGATCCTCACACGGATTGTAACAGTTGGTGTTTCCATTTTCGGAAGTTATGTGTTTTCGGGTCCTTCTTGTGTCGGTCCTCGTGTGCCCACACATGCGCATTTTTGTGTGGAATGGCTAGGGTTTTGGTCAGCCCCTAGCTATGCACGAGATGGACGGGTCAGATCACCCGTCTGATCATCAATGGTGGGCCATAGTGCATCCCAAACGGACATTGTCCGTCGATCGCTAGAAAGCAGAGAGAGAGAGAGAGAGAGAGAGAGAGAGATGCCTCTTTTTATAGCAAAACGCGGATCAGCCCACTGCTGACCAAGCAGGCTCGCCTGGTGCACTGCGGGTACGGGTACACTAGGTGCACTCGCACCCCGTGTGGGGCCCACCGTGCTGTTTGGATGAAATCCACTCCGTTCATTTGGTTTCACAGGTCTAATCAGGACCTTTGGCCAAGGGTCAGTCAATTCCAAGGTTTAGGTGGGCCATGTTAGCTGTAGTTTGTTGTTTGGGCGTTCGTTAATGCAATTCTAACCGTTGGATTAATTTCAATTCGACATTTAATGGTTAAAATGTTTTAAGGTAGAAATCAATGGCTAAACTTATGGGTTTTATGACTTATGATGTTTTCATAACATTAAATACTACGTTAGAACTCTTTCAATAGTATCATTTTATTATTATTATTATTATTATTATTATTATTATTATTATTATTATTATTATTATTATTTATTTCCTTTTTTATATTTTGGCACATATAATTTATTTTATAATAAATTGTTAATGTATATAAATTATATGAATATCAGGAGGCAGAGATTAATATTATATATATATATATATATATATATATATATATATATATATATATATATATATATATATATATATACACACATATATATATAGTCATATATGTGTTAAGCTTTAAATTTTATATAAGTCATTAAGTTGTTCCAGTATATTTTATTTTTATGTATTTCAAGTTCTATAGTTCGTAATTTATATTAATGATGTTATAAATATATGCATATAACATGGATTATAATTACATATCCCTTTAACATGAAACTCCAAATATTTATAAATTATGTAAGTATCATTTCATAGTATATTTTAGATTGTACTATATATATATATATATATATATATATATATATATATATATATATATATATATATATATTTGTATTAAATTAAATCACATGGTAACACTTGAGTAGTGGAAAGTACGGGGTGTTACAATAAAACAGATGGACGCTGGGAATAAAACATATATATCACAGTGGCATCCACCGTCCAGACAGCTAGACAGTGTGGATGTAAGGCATACATCATGGTGGGTTATCCACCGTCCAATCCACTGGATGGTGGATGGAGGGATGAAACACTACATCTGGTGGATCCCACGTGGGGCCCACCAGCTATTCAGATATCTTATATCATATATATAATATATATTATATTATATTATCTACAGATATGTTGTATTGTGTGTGTATATATATATATATATATATATATATATATATGTAATATGCAAATATGTCATATGGTATATATATTATATTATATTATATACACACATGTGAATTGTCTAGACCCTGGACGATTGTTGGCGGCCGGTTTAGATTAATGTCTGGTGGGTCCATGCATGTGGCCCACCAACTGTAGCAAGCTAGTATTTATAATATCCCTCCGTCCAGGTCTATCCGGGGATGGACAGCATGGATAGGCGGGGTCCACGTATGTGGGCCACCCCACAAAAAGATCAACTGATATTGTGGTTTTCCTCCAAACGGGCAGCAAGATGGCTACAACATGGGCCCCGGCTGGACAGTGGGTGCATCCCATTTTGGTGGATGACATGGATAAAATACATACCTCATAGGTGGGCCATCAAAAGAGAGAGAGAGAGAGAGAGAGAGAGAGAGAGAGAGAGAGAGAGAGAATGAGTGATGGAGGGCTTCGCCACTATGAGCCCTCCCTTCCGTGGATTACAAACATACATCAAGTGGGTCTCATTACATGTGGGCCCACCAATCAAAATCAATGGTGGAGAACCCTTCTCCACCATAATGCAAGGTCTAGAAGACCTTTTCATACTAGAAAAATAAATATCATGATGGGGTCCATGGAGAATGGCTCCATCACGGGATGAATATATGAATCATGATGGGCCATCGGCCACACCTAGGGTCCAAAGCGAGATTCGTACCATCAAACGGCAGGCCCCACTTAGCCCATCATAAAATAAACAAAATCTAAGCCTATAAAACACCCACCATTAGATCTTCTTAGTCCGATGGAATGCCAAACTCCTTGGCTCTCTCTTTGATGGAGGTTGATGAAGGTTGTAGGGATGGATGAGAGATGAGAGGAGTAGGAAGTGGACCACACTTGGAAAAATCTTGGAGCTTGGAAATGGTTGGACGGTTACTTCTCTTGGTGCTTGGGGAATGGGTGGAGAATGAGAGAGAGAGAGAGAGAGAGAGAGAGAGAGAGAGAGAGGTGATTGTAAGAGAGAGGTGATGGGTCGGTGATGGATGTGAGTGATGGATGTACTTGACTTGAGAGTTAACTTACGTAGGTTGCATGTCTTTGAGAAAAAGAAAGCATGGGCTAGAGATAGGATGTGTACTTGATTGATTGATTTGATTGATTGATAGGATAGGTTGTAGAGATTCTCTCGGGATTGTAAATGCGCGGCGTTTCTTCAAGATAAATGCGAGCCCACATCTCCTGGCCTGGGTATCGCATCAGTGCGTAAGACACGGTGTTGGAACCACAGCGACGGCGCAGTCGCAATGGTACAACTCTCGGGTCGAGCCGACTCAAAATTACAAGATGCCACTTAGGGTGGCACGCAAACGCTGACTACCGGTTGTGGTTTATCAAAATTTCTCGAGGAGGATCGTGGATGTTTAAGGAATGGTACGATCTAAGATACAGGCCTTACACGATTACATGATTCAGTTGGCCGAATCCCCATGAGATTTGAAATCTTATCTTGTTAAAAACTTGACCGAACATACTTCGGGCTAGCTGAGCAGAAAAGTTAGGCTGGCCGAATCCAAGGTTAGGCTGGCCGAACTTGCTTCGGAAAAAATCTTTATTCCTGTATACTTGCCCGAATTATGTCGGGTTGACCGAAGGTGGTGGCCGAAAGGTAAGTTCTCAGGCAGTGAGTGGCCAGCAGCTCTCCCGTTCTGGGTCCCCTCCAGACCTGTCTGCTGGTCCGAGTGCCCCTCCCGAGAATGCTGGTCTTTCTAGGCCAAATGGCAAGACTCCCAACCAGTTCAATGGTCAGGGAGCTACTGGCAGTTTGAAGCCTTCCTATGCGGGGGCAGTTAAAGGGCTTTCTTTGGCTCCTGGAACCAGCTCAGGTTCACCCTTGGTTCCTCCTTTTGCTCTTGAATTTTTCTAGCCTTGTATTGAGGAGAGTAGAGTGAAAGTGAAGCCCCAAAAGGGCATCACTGTGGAGGGTTGTTCAGTCTGGAAATTCACAAGTTGGCCGAACCTGAGGTCGGGCTGGCTTAACTCCAGTGTATTTAACTTAGAATCATATGTTATCGTGATATTATGTGAAATACACCTAACTTAGGGTCAATCTAAGGTTATAGCACTTGATGTTTGACACATACAAAGTATTTCAATCTTCGAACCATGTAAAGCTTTTAAGGCTTGAGATGTTAAGTCTTCATTGAGATGTCGATCGAGTCTTTATGATTTTTTCATGAGTTGTCGAAGAGTATCTTCATGAGTACTTGTACTCCTTTCAGGACTATGAAATTTGACAATCCTAATTATGCTTAAGTATAAGCACTTACAGATAAACCTCATTTTTTGTCGTACATCCTAAAACGAGCTCACAAAACGTATGAACGGGGTTGATTTCTCACAAACATCTCGGTGGGCCCCACCCAGCATCTTCGCAAGAAATCGGCGTCCAGACGCAAACTGCTTCCTTCACCTAATCCGCTCCCTTTCAAAGCCCTAGCCATCTTTTCTCCTTCTCCCTCACCTTCGTCGTCACTACCCAACCGATTCTCTCCCTCTCTCTGATTTTCTCTCTACCAAATTGTCTCTCATGCTCTCTCTATCTCTCTCTGTATCCTCTTCAAGTACTCTCTCTCTCTCCCCTAGATCTCTATCTCGCCATCCGATCTCGACCTAACTCGACCCCATCTTCCATCTCAACCATCCATTCCTGCCAAGATGTGTGAGATCCTGCACATCCAAGGTGGCTAGTGCAGCAACCAAATCAAAGCCAAGTTCTAAGAAGTTGTCTGCGTTGAGCACGTCATTAACCCAACTGGGTGCTACCATGGCAACTCGGATATATAAGTATCTCAAGCGCGTCAATGTCTACTACAACGAGCCCAGCTGTGGCCGTTTCTGGAGCCAGGTATTATGGATAGAGTTGGATCGGGTCCCTATGGCCAGATCTTCCACCCCGATAATTTCATCTTTGTGCAGTCCGGTGCGGGGAACAACTAGGCGAATGTCGTTGTTCATTGTTCATTACTTGAGGTATGCTTTTGCTTTGTAGATTGAATTATCTGAGGTTCGTGTGGTTCTTGACCTTCAAATTTGTGTTGTTTTCTGTGACAGATATACAATGAATGGATTATCGATTAGTAAAATGGGAGCCTTTATATCAAGATTGACACTCTTTTTATTCATTTGCTAGCTTTTTTATCGTGCCTTCATGTTTCTCTAATTTTTTTGTCTTAACTCTCTCTTACCATTGTAAAAAAAAATGCATAGGAGTTGTTTGTTAGAACGTCAAATAGATGTGATTCTGTGGAGAAATATACAATGTTCCATGAACATTTGCTTGGTCTGACAAACTGTATGTATGGGAGCACTTTTGGTGATCCAGATGATTTTGTGGTGAGCCCATGGTGGATGGAAGATCCCGCAAAAATATCCTGCATGCAGCTATGAACCTAATTGTCTGATTGCACCGTTGAATGTGGACCCCTGGTCGTGATTGTAATTTTCATTGGATGGCTAGGATAATCTGATAAGTGGGATATTGGGCTTGGCCAATCCCATGATGGATCCACATATCAACCGTTTATGTTACTGGAAGCTGGGCCCACCTTTGCCATTCATCCATTCCTGGATTGATTACAAAACCTCGCTTCCTTTGGTCAGGCATCATGCGTCATCTCAATCTTTTGTCCTTCAAATTGTTTACTTTTGGAATGTGCTGTTAGAGTTCCATTGTTTCCTGACCTGTTTTCATGCCATCTAATTTCAGGACAGAGGTGGCTGCTCGGTAGAAGACTTCTATAATCATATACACAGGAATCTGTTGAAGGAATATGTGAACTATGTGCTGGTGTGGGGCACGAGTGCAAGGCACTATCCACAGCACTGTGGACTTTCTCACGTTCTTCATGACGAGGATGTGGTTCAAATGGTGAAGAAGAAGGTATATCAACCTGCTTTTCATTAGACTTGTCAACAATGATGTACCCAGACCTGATTTTAATTGGTCCAGGTTCAACTTTTTGGACCCGTTAAGAAATCGTGTTTGGTTCAGGTCTCTCCTTTTTGGATCCATTAAACACCATTTCTAGTTATTGCTATTAAAAAATTTTAATAAAAAAAAAAAAAAAAAAAAAAACACCATTTCTAGTTAGGTCTTGGTCGGGTTCGCCAAAGTTGGATCCTGTTATTTTATTAGTTATATTATGGGAATTTGACTGTACTGACCTCGAAGTTTGGGAAAATTACTTAGAAAGCTACGACATCCATATATCCCAAGAGTGGCCTTCTGACAAGCTTTGGATATTGTTTCAGACGAAAATGCCCCTATCCTTGGTTCAGAAGTCGTACGGTCCTGGAGTGAAAAAAAAGTTACCTTCTATTTAAACCCTCGAGAATGTGATGGATTGGCTACTCCCCCCACCACCAGGCAATGGTTGGTGCTGGGTGCTTATGTGTTTCATTCATGTCATCCATAATACATGCCGCCCACAGCGAGCTAGCCGACAAAGTGGATGGATCGGATCACCCCATTGTGGGCCTTAAGTTATGGTACCAATGGTTTGGTAGAAAAGGAAGTGATCACGTTGAAAGCTACAACCACGATCCAGGCAACGTGACAACCACAACCCATATAACATGCCAACTACGACCCATTTAACATGACAACAATGACCCTTACCTCATGACAACCACGACCCATATAGCCTGCATTTCCTGCTCCTGCAGTTTATCAATAGTCATCTCATATTTGAAAAATGTCAGGCTAGCTCTGCATGATATCTGTATAATAGCATAGGTCGCATCAGGTGATTGTAATGCGGTAAGGGTTATGGTTGTCATGAGGTATGGGTTGTGGTTGTCATGTTATATGGGTCGTAGTTGTCATGAGGTATGGGTCATGGTTGTCATGTTATATGGGTCGTGGTTGTCATGGGTCGTAGCTATCATGTTATATGGGTCGTGGTTGTCATAGGTCGTAGCTATCATGTTATATGGGTCCTAGTGAACATGCAACAACCACAACCCATATAACATGACAACCACGACCTATATAGCATGATAACTACGATCCATGACAACCACAACCCATACCTCATGACAACCACGACCCATGCAAACCACGACCCATTTACAGGAAAACCCCAACCCCGATAACATGACAACCACGATCCATGACAACTACAATCCATATAACATGACAACCACGACCCATATAACATGATAACTACGATCCATGACAACCACGACCCATATAACATGACAACCACAACCCATATAACATAATAACTACGATCCATGACAACCACGACCTATATAACATGACAACCACAACGCATATAACATGATAACTACAATCCATGACAACCACGACCCATATAACACGAGAACCACGACCCATATAACACGAGAACCACGACCCATACCTCATGACAACCACGACCCATATAACACGAGAATCACGACCTATATAACATGACAACCACGACTCATATAACATGATAACTATGATCCATGACAACCGTGACCCATATAACATGACAACCACGACCCATATAACATGATAACTGTGATCCATGATAACCACGACCCATATAACATGACAACCATGACCCATACCTCATGACAACCATGACCCTTACAACATGGAAACTACGACTCATGCAAACCATGACCCATTTACAGGAAAACCCAGACCCCTATAATATGACAACCACGATCCATGACAACTACAATCCATATAACATGACAACCACGACCCATATAACACAATCACTGCCAGAAAAGAAGCTTAGAGCTGTACAAGACTAACTCATGGGAGATTTTCTTCTACTTCAGTTTGTAAATGGGGATATTATCATCCTCCTCACTCTCATCATCACTGGTTATTACTTTTGAAGAGTGTTTTCTTTTAGTTGTAAAGGATGGTGTAAAACTCTCCTCGCAACTACTATCATTTTCTAAAGTTGCACTCTCACTTCTCTGGTCAAAATACCATTCATCTGTTTTTTACAGATCATTTTAGGGCTTGATCCCAAAAATGAGATAGATATAAATCTAAGGTGAAACACACCACAGGAGATCAGCTGACAACCATGACCTAATACAATATGAAGAACAGTTCTCTTCAACGGGCACCCAGCAAGCTGAAAAACTCTATTGAGAAGGTCCATATAACATGGGTCATGGTTCTCGTGTTATATGGGTTGTGGTTCTCATGCTATATGGGTCGTGGTTTTCGTGTGATATGGATCGTAGTTCTCATGTTATATGGGTCGTGGTTCTCATATTAAATGAGTCATGGTTTTCATGTGATATGGGTCGTGGTTTTCATGTTACACGGGTCATGGTTGCCAATCCTTTTTCCCCCGATCCACGATTTAACGTTGGATGACAACTACAATCCAATGTGCATGTTAACCATGATCACACGATAGGGTCGTGCTTGTCATACACACTGGGTCGTTGTTGGGAACCACGACCCTGTGTGTATGACAACCATGACCCATTGTTCATCATATACACGACCCTTCCCTTCAGAATCAGCGCGACCCTTCGGAATCAGCGCCACATTCTTTTTCAGGAAATCACATTAATGTCGCTACTTCCCCATGATTCCTTCGGAATCAAAGTGACCCTTCGAAATCTGCACCTTAACCATTGTTGACTAGCTTATAAAAGTGGTACTTGGGTTTCAAATTACTTTCACAAGTCAATCTGAACCAAAAGTCCTTGCGTTCTTCCTTTATGGGTGATCCATTCCCTTTCTTCAAGGACGTTGATGATCTTCGTGAAGATTAACGGCCTCCACAGGAAATTCTGAAGACCGTTGGGTGCCCGTTGAAGATCAACGACCCATGTTATATGGACATTCTCAATAGAGTTTTTTAGCTCGCTCGGTCCACATTGAAGAGAACTATTCTTCATATTGTATTAGGTCGTGGTTGTCAGTGCTAAAATGATTTATAAAAAATAGATTAACGGTACTCTGACCAAAGAAGTGAGAATGCATGTCACGCCCCATACTCGAAAACCGAGCACACAAAATTCCTGATCACCGAATCTGGCACTGACAGCCTCCGTAGTACCCCAATCCCGGCTTCCAGTGCCCATACGCCAGATTTCGATCCTGGGATCCTACAAGGAGGATTTTTAGTGTGAGTTTTTTTTTAATGGAGCATAACCATAAGCATAACCAAGTCATAAATGATAACATCAACACCACATATCCACTAATATAAACATTCGAGTACAATGCTTGAAGGAAAATACAAGGTAAATGCCAAAAGCTCCAGAAGCTCTGTCACACGCTCCTGCCTCGGCTCGTTCGCATCCTATCATCACCTGCACGCATCTATCGTGCATAAGCTTATAGAAAGCTTAGAGGGAAGTGTACGTGTGTGCGCAAGATAAGTGTCAAGCACACAAATATCAACGTAAGCGGAATACTGGCAAGGCTATAAGTCATTCAATATCAGAGTATGCAATACAAATTGGCTATGCAATGCGGAGTCATAATGAGTGAAATATCAAATATCGAGAATGCAATACAATATGCAATTCTGAAGAGCCACGAATATCATCAGCCTTATTCAAGCTATGCAATACAGAAGCATAGTAAACCAAATGCTTTGTGCTGACGATGCAATACAATATGTGGTGCGAAAGAAATTACCAAACTGGAGTGTGAAGTCAGGATGATAGTACGTAGTATCGCAAGCTGTGGGGTCCATACAAGAGACTTCTATCCAAACCAGTCCCATACCTAAATTTGGATAGCTAGATTTAATGTGGTAAACTCAATTAGTCACGCGCCCAACCGAAATCCTTGCCATTGCGAAGGTACACATATCAAATTAGTTGCGCACCACCAGCCTGAGTGAATAGTGAATGAATGAATGAGTAAAATGCTAAGTACGCAACTCTTAATCAAGAAGTCCACATGTCAATACCGTACTTCTTTGGGATCATCACTGGGGTCTAGTACACTTTACGTCACCTGCCGCCCCATTAAGCACACAACTGGGTAAGTGGAAGAGACCTCACTATCTGTCTACCAATATCAGCCCGGCTCATCGATAGCAGACCTATTAATGAGCTGGTCAGACTCAGCCTAACATTGCTTACTCTCCTAGGCAGGTAAGGCCACACCCCCTTCTAACCGACTACGACACAGTGGGAGACGCAGCTTACTGGTATATAGCCCTCATGCACTCATGTATTTTCACTCGGTCTAGACGTTAAAGCGTCCTCTGATACTAAAAGGGTTTAAGGACTTTCACCCAGGGACATCTATGGCACCCCATATAGAAAAAGATTTCTGATGTCCCATTTGACCATTTAGATATGCTTGTGGGGGCTACGGCCCTGATGTCGCTAGGGCGTACGGTGGTTATATCACAAAATGCGAGATGCATGAGTCATACTATCCAGTCATGCATCAAACATACGCGTACTACGTGCTCACGTGGGGCAACTCTGTCTCTCAGGGAATCCCATAAACAATTAGCCCAATGGCTCATACTATACTCAATCACTCCTCATAACAAGCATACATATGATGTGTATAGGCATGTATCATGATGTAATACTGAGCACGTTCTCAGTGTGTCCTACTAGACTAAGTATACTAACATGATTATCAAATATAAACAATAATCAGCCTTAACCGGTATATCACATAAAAAGAGTAGGAGCTAAACAACATGCCCCTTTTACAACTATAAGAGTCCATGTGGTATGTTCTATGTTGGACTAACATTAGGCTTCTAAGGTACTGATATATTATATATTCCAAGACGGGGTCGATTGGAAGGATGGCAGATCTTGCCCATACATCGAGATAGGCTCTACATAAAGGATATACTAAATCTATTACCACATATTCTCCCATATACGGCAAGAGGTAACGGTGTACTAGCATCAAGGATAGGCCTCACACTTGACCCAAAGAAGTAAATGGACGATGTGATGATATATACGTGACACTGAGGTCCTAACAACTGGATACAAGGATAAGATATGTCTCATGGGGAGAGTCAAGTGGGTATACAACAAGTGAGCTTTCTCACTTCCTTTATCATGACAACTGGGCTTTCCTATGAGGGCCTAATACGAATATAAGGCGGCCCTTGGTAGGATTCACACATCCAAGACTACGTAACCCTACAAATGGTCCTGCTCATCATCTAAGTGGGCCTCAAGTTTGGATTACTAAGCTTGGACAAACACATGCATTTAGGTGGGCCATATTCCCTATGAAAGGCTCAGTACGAACACAAGATGGGCTCCAAGGCTTAGGTGGTCCTATAGGGTATGGTGGAAAGTGTCATTATCAAATGGAGGTCCAACGGATTAGGATAGCCTAATCAAGGAAAATATGGGTAATATAATCATCAATGGGGGCCCAATAGCTTAGGTTAGCCCATTAAGGGGAGATGAGGATGGGCCTAACAATGAGCCCTAAGGAGAGTTATAATGTGGACATTTAACCATCATTGCTCTTACAATGTGGATATTAAACTATCATTGTTCCTAAGGCATGGCCCATTTAATATCAACTAAGAACATGGATGGGCATCATAAACATCACCTAATATATCACAATGGGCCTCATTTACATCACCTTGGGCCTCATTTACATACATCTTGGTGGAATCATACATCACAATGGGCCTCATTTACATCACCTTGGGCCTCACAAAGGGCTTCATATACATTGCATTGGGCCTCACTCATGGGCCTTATATAGATCACATTGGGCCTCATACTTGGGCCTCAAATACATTACAATGGGCCGCATCATATGTGCCTAATACACATCACAATGGACTACATCACATGGGCCTAATACACATCACAAAGGGCCGCATCACATGGGCCTAATACACATCACAAAGGTCCGCATCACATGGGCCTCACTCATGGGTCACATATACATCATAATGGGCCACATCCCATGGGCCTCATGTACATCATGATGGGCCTTAAAGACGGGCCACATGTTCATTATAATGGGCCTCATACGCAGGGCTGCGAATACGTCACAATGGGCCACATCCATGGGCCTAAAATACATCACATTAGGCCTCATATACGGGCCTCAAATACGCCACAATGGACCGCATCCATGGCCTCCAAATACATCGCATTTGGCCTCAAATATGGCCGCATATACATCAAGTGGGACCCACCGTCCTAACTGGACTATCTACACCATTCATCTACTTTTAGAGATCATTTTAAACCGTTACCCAAAAATGAATCATATCAAAAGTTCATTTGGACCAAACCACAAATAACAGTGGAGATAATGATTGAAAGATTATCTAGACCATACCACAAATAGCAGTGGAGATACTGATCGAAAGATCATCTGGACCATACCACAAATAGTAGTGGAGATAATAATTTTCACCATTTGAAATTGTGAGACCTGCATCCTAACCCGTACCATACCGTAGGCTTCCGCAGTCCTCCCGGTCAAATTCTGGCAACCCTCGACTTGTAACCGGCATTTGCCCGTGAACCTAAGTCACATCCCGAAGATTTATATCGGCTCGACTCGAAACTTATACCCTTGCTACCGCGCCATTGCCGCAGTTCCGATGCCGCGTCTCGCCCGCCGAAGCGATACCAAGGCCAGAAGATGTGAGCTTGCGTTCATTTTGAGGAAAACGCTACGTGTGCGAATTCTGAGAGAATCTCTACAACATATCCCATCAATTAAGTGAAGTACATCACCATACCCCATGCCACCTCACCTCCTCACAAGTCAACTCTCTCTCTCCCCACCCATACCTCCTATATACAAATTTCAACCCAACCCATGCTTTCCCATTCCCATCCCTTACAACAACCATTCCATTCATCCCTTTTCATCCATCATTTCTCTCTCTCTCTCATTTCTATCTTCACTCTCCAACCTCAAGAGAAACACCCAAAATGTCCAAGATCTCCAAGCCTTCCTAAAACAACAAGTGTGGCCCACTTTCCCACCTTCTCATCTCCCATCTCAATCATTCATTCTTCATCAACCTCCATCAAAATTGAAGGCAATGAGCATACAAGTCCAAGGAGCTAAAGAAGAAGGTCGATAGGTGGGTGATCCACCATTGATTTTAATTTTTAAGGGCCCACTTATTGTGGGACCCACTTGATGTCTGCATTGTATTAGGGAGGGCCCAATAGTGGCAGGGTCCCTCCCCTTCTCATTTTTCTCTCTCTCTCTCTCCCTTATGGATGACGATGTGTGTGTGCGTGGCCCACCATGAAGTATGTACTTTATCCATGCCATCCACCAAGTGGCCCACATGGTAGTCCGTTTAGACGGGCCTGAATCAAGGAAAACACAAGTATCAGTTTGATCCCGAGATAATGTGGGCCACACATGTGGACCCCACCATGATGTATGTCTCTACGTTGACGTCAGCAGGGAGTGGGGACCACTCCACATGTACTGCACGTGTGGAGATGGGCCCACAATGGTGTAAGCACCAACCACCCACCGTTCATCCAGCATCCAGAGAGTCTGGACGCACGCTAGCACCTCTCACACCCTCCCACACACACACACACACATATATATATAATATAAGATATATATAATATAATTTATTATATTATAAGGTAGTTGTTATGGTGGGCCACTCCCACATGGGACCCACCATACCTACAGCAGTTATATTCACGTCAGTTGCTCTGATGAGAGGAGAGATCCTCACCATCCAGAGGTCTGGACGGTGGGACTCACTGTGATGTATGGTTTCATCCACACCGTCCCTGGTTGGGACGGTGGATTTACACCATGATGCATGTGTTGTATCCCTACTGTCCATCATTTATGTGGGGCCACCGTGATGTATGGGTTTTGCCATGCCGTCTGACATGTTGGATGGGTGGGACTCAGCTTATAGATGTATTTCATCCACACCGTTCATCCTTTTGGTGACCCTTCTCGGGTTTGAGATAAAATAAGACAGATCCTGTTATCAGGTGGACCACACTACAGTGAACAGTGAAGTTGAACGTCTACCATTGAAACCCCTTTTGGTATTATAAAAGTTTTGAATCAATATAATAATTTTTTCCCTCCCTGTTCAGGTCCTTTTGACCTTATGAGCAGACTTGATGGAAAATAAATACTATGGTGGGTGTTCACTCCCCAAGTATAGGGTTGTGATGTAGTAATAAACTCGGTAAGATCGAGGTCGAATCCCACGAGGACTGGTTGTCACAACTCAAATTTAAGACTCTCCTAAACTAATCCAACAAATAATGGTATGAACTACTAAGCACAATTCTAAAAAAAAATAAAACAATTAAGAACAGGGGAGAAAATTCAATCAGAGAGAAAGCACTAGGACTTTCGAATTCACCCCTAATTATCCTAACCTTTGTTTTGTCTGTTGATTCACCTTGACCTTGATTGATACCACTTAAATAGAGAAAGTACAATCTGTGTCCCTAAATCAGACATACTGTTGCCTAATTCCTTTAAGCAATGCCATGAACAATACATCCCATGTCCTTGGTCGGGCACATGGTATGCAAAATTCATTAAAGCACCCTGTTCCTTCCTCTATAGGAAACTTATTCTTGATCAGACCCAAGCACTGTAATAAGCATCCAAACAACATCCATCTATACTTTGGTCAAGTTCATAGATGGAGAAGTATGGAATTTAAACCCATAAAGCCCACTCGAGAAAGAAACAAATTAATTAAAATTCAAAGTAAATCAACCAATACAAGAGCCGATCAAATTAGGGCTTCATCTATTTCTAGGTGAGAGATTAGTTACCCATAAAATCCATAAAAAATATTAAATAAAATTGAAAAGAATGTCAAACCAATCAATCTCTCTCTTCCTCCTTCTCTTTCTTCTCTTTCTTCTCTCCCACGGCTTTGGATCTCGAATTCTAGATCTGAATAGCTTTTCCACGTCCAAAACTTCCTTTTATAGTCTGCCGGATGGTGGAATCGGGGCAGTAGTCGTAGATGGACTCGAAGTGTAGTTTTTCGCAACGTTGATCGGTGGGCCCCACAGAGGTGTTTTCAACGGGGAAAAATCCACCCGAAGTCCATTGGATTCGGGACGAAATTTCGATTAAGAATGGGTGGTTTTGAAGGTCCATTGGCGCGGCCCACGAAGAAATCTCGAAAAGATCGGTTTTGAACGTCGCCGAGAAGCGACCCTTTGTGGCCTCTCTCACCGCACACGTGTGTACGCATGGGAGTGGAATCTCAACATAGTTTTGTAGTATCCATGGCCCTCTACACGATGGACGGGTCGGATCGACCGTACAGGCGACGGGTGGGGCCCACAATAATTCGCAAAAACGGCCAGACGTCGGACGTACGCGGGCGAACGAAACGGCGCTGCGATGATGGTGGGTCCCATTCCATTGTTCACATGGAAAATCTGAAACGTACATTAGATTCCTCTCGGAAAACCGTTCGGGAAGGGATAGTTTTGAGTGAAATCAGTGCGGCCCATTTGATCTGCTATTCCACCGTCCATCCTACGATTTTCATCCATCAACGCCTGTACACGTGCATTTCAGCGTAGGGTAACACCCACCCTGGGCGATGCAATGGACGGTTCAGATCATCTGAATCGATGATGAGTGGGACCCACAGCACCGACCGACGATCGGCAGCGGAAGACGCTGCCGCTTTCGACGAAGAAGCACGGGTCAGCGGTTCGCTGACCCGTCTGGCGGTGCCGTGCACAGCCAGTGCACGGTGCACTCGGTGTACACTCATCCCACATGGGGCCCAATGTGATGTTTTTGAGAAATCTTCACCGTCCATCCTTTTTTTCATATAATTTCAACCGTCAACACCAAGTTTGAAGCAGTTTCAAATATCAGGTGGGCCCCAAATTGGAGATTAATGGGTGATATGTCCGTTGGACCACTTCGAGATCTTCAATGGCTGAAATTTAATATGTACGGTTAAATTATGGCCCTCATCCCATGTATGAAGTTTCGAGTTGATCGGATGGCGGGAAATATGTGATCTTGCATTCGGGACCCTTTTCGGGCCCCTTGAACTTCAGTTTCTTGATTTCCTCGGGTCTCGAGCATTGATCTTGGTTCCCTGGGGTCGTTCTCGTGCTCTGATGACTTCAGAACATGAAATCCATGCTTTGAACATTATTTTGCAATATATACTCGATTTCATCCTGTAACAAAACACAATTAAAATATGAAGTTCGGCGTTATTATGTTTTAAAATCAGCAATAGTAATGGGTCCGATATGCAATATTTGACCCTCATCACAACCCCAACCAAAGCATTTTGCTAGTCCTGGGAAAGCAAAACATGCGAAAAATAATTTTAAATAAAAGACAATTCCTGTAAACTCAAGTGGCAAGTGAACAGATAGCTGAGATGTGAAAATTCTAAGATTCATGATCGGTGTGTGAAATTTTTCTCTTGGAATCAAGCTTACAGCAAACTTCATAATCAAGTTCAAAATATTAATCCATCAATTAGAGCATTCCTAAACATCGAGTTCCACGAGTGTAAAGAATAATCTCGACTTACAATCAATAAGAGATCCAATTTGTCAATTTCATGATAATTCGTGACAATCAAAACTTGAAACCAACACTTATCTCACAGATTAACTTTTCATTTTACCAGCTTTTGATTTTCTTTATGAGCAGTAACGCAAATGAGGGAAATCAAATTCTCACCTATAGGGAGCAAACCTATGGTGAAAACTTGTCGCTTAACTTTTTATTTATTTATTTATTTATGTCAACCATGGAGAATCAAATCCACACCTATAGGGAGCAAACCTATGGTGAAGATTATGTGACTAACTCTTTCAATTCTTCTTTATAAACTGACGTTAACAAATTTTGTTTTTCAGGCTGGTTCCTTTCATGCTTAGTGATTACCATGTTATCAATTAATATCGAACTGAAAACTTAATGTGTAAACGAGATCTGATATGTGAAATCATGGCTCAATCAATGTTTACAACTTCTAATCATGGATTAACTATTCAAACTTCAGTGTGAAATCATTGAGACAACCAAATCCAAGAGTCATAAATTTCTCACATTCGAATCTTGTAATTTCAAAATCACAACTATCCTTCAAAATCACTTGAATTCAATAGAAATTCGAGAAAAATTTTAAAAATTTTCACAATTTTTCGCTCAAGACCAAGAAAATACTGATTAGGTAACCTAATCTCCACCCCAACCTAAAATCTACATTGTCCTCAATGTAAAAGGAATAAGCATGCAATGCACATGAGACAACGAAAAGAAAAGAAGAGTAGGGAAAGATAGTACCTGGATGGAGAATCAAGAAGCTCTCAAAATACCGGCAGTAAAAGCGAGTCGAACAAGAGAGAAATCAAGAAATAAAAGATCCTACCTATACCACTTTCGAGTGCTCTCGATTGCATTTAGCATATGCAACAAGCCTTTAAACCCCTAGGTTACCCCTAGTGGACGAGTTGTAGTCTCGTGAGGGTTTTGATAATGTTACCCACAAACATTGAAGTAACTAACTAGGAAAAAGCATAAACAAAAAAGACTGGTTGCCTCCCAGGGAGCACTTAAGCCATCATCCTAACATAGCGAGAAAGGAAACTACCTAGTCCTAAGAAAGCGAGGAAAAACTACTCAGTTATGCTTGCAAGGTTCCTCTTAGGCCAAGTATCTTGATAAGTTTCTCAGTAGATTTCTCAACAGGATCATCCAAAAGCCATTTTTGCAATAGGCTTGGATGCCCTGGAGCTTGACTTTCCAAAGAAACTTATGTACCTCATAAGAAATTTTTCGTTGATTCGCCTGAGGTATCCAGAGTATATACAATTCACCTGCGACAGAAGAAGTTTCTAAGTTAGTATCCCATGGTGAATCAGAGACTACACATAGATGAAAGTCAGAAAAATTCTCAAAAAGTGACGTAGTCTCAACACATTCCGAAGTAGCAGACTTCGGTTCAATTGTTAGCTCCTCCTCCCTTAATGGTAGATAGTGAGGATCTGGGGAAGGAGGGTCTTCAGAGTAAGGGTCCTCTCGGTCAGTGATGACTACCGAGATATTGTTTTGCAAGGCATTCACTATGTCTCTTATCATGGGATCGTTTGAATCTGCAAAGTGTGCCAAGCAATCATCCAAAGAGTTGGGACATTCATCTGAGAGTGACTCGTTTTCCACATTAGAGCTTATGATGATCTGCCCAAGGAATCCATCGTTTTGAAAGTAAACGGAGGTGTGTTCTCTTGCTCATACCATTGAGCATTGAGGATCGATATACGTAGCTTTGATGTGTGGACTCGTTCATTGATACTACTTAAGAGGCGATGAATCGTCATTATTTATTCGGATGGTGACCTCAACTGGGTGGTTTCAAATTCAAGAGTCATATCGAGTAGCTCGTCCATCTCCGAATCATATCATCATGTAATTCAAAGGAGTGGTCCAAATACGTTTCACAAGAGTTAGAAGGGTCGGTTGTAAGGGGCCCGAGTCCTCTACCTTTAAATCGACATGTTAGGTGAGGGGAGTGGCTCATTATGACCAACCACTTCGTGCACGTCTTGATCATTGACTTGGACCAAACTTGAGATTGATTCCAAGAGAATTGGGGCTGAACATCCATGATCATCATCCCAATACGCATCATTGTCTAATTCTGTGTAGTAGCGCACTTGGGATGGGATCGCTTTCCTCACATTCTAAATTTTGTTGAGGTTCGAATAAACTAACCTCTACCTCATCATTGAGATCCGTGTGTCATGTAAGGAAAGTGTGTCATCATCATTGTATTTGAAAGACACCCATGTTTCTTCCCATTCTTTTGAAGCAGTCATTGAGATCGACTCATCGGGGAATTGAACCGTATGCTCATTAATGGAATCCAACTCCTCATTCCAAATTCCAGATTTCGTTAAAAGCGAGTGAGGATCACTTTCCTCACATTGTATTTTCTGGATTGGATTGTAGTTGGGATGAGCGAGCTTCCTCTATCCTTTCAATGCGCGAATTGAGTGCTTCTAATGATTTCATCAATTTATGCAACATCTTTGGTTGAATTGTTCGGATTAAAACATGAATCCTCTTGGATCGTTTTTGGTTGGATCTCAAAGGTATGAGATCCAAGAGAATAATTATTACAATATGTTGTTGGTTCATCTTCCTAGTTTTGATGGTTCCACTTGGTTATAGTCATATTGATCATACATGGGAGAATATGATGGTTGATAATAGTCCTCATTCCCATAATTATGATCGTATACGGCCCTTATTAACCGATGGAACATAACGTTCTAGCTCGGTTCTCAATGTGCGTTCTCGATGGAGAAAAATCTTGAGGTATATGTTGGATTCCACAACCTTCGGGCATTTCCCAATAAAACCTATCCAACTCAAAGATATGCATCTACCCACGATTCCATGGTAGAACCTTAACTCAGAGTCTAACTAGAAGAAATCAAAATCCTACAAAGAATACGAGAAAGTAAAGGAGAAGTTAGAAAGATGTTACCGAGTAGAAGTTCTATGTTAAAAACGCAAAACAAAACAAAACAAGTTAGTTTTTAAGAATAGTAAGTCTAAGGTTAGAAAACAAATAAAACCCTAATTCTAAAAATAAAAAAAATAAAGAAATTAGGAAGATATTACCAAATTAGAAGTTTCTATCTCAGAATCCTACACAACAAGAAATAGGTTAGTTTCTAAAAATAAAATAAAAACTTTAACCTAAAGTTAGTAAAATCCTAAAACTATGAATTATGATAAGAGAGAATCCTAAATTCAATTTGAAACGAATCGGTCCAAGAATCCGGCGCAAAAAACTTGTTCACTCCCCAAGTATAGGGTTGTGATGTAGTAATAAACTCGGTAAGATCGAGGTCGAATCCCACGAGGACTGGTTGTCACAACTCAAATTTAAGACTCTCCTAAACTAATCCAACAAATAATGGTATGAACTACTAAGCACAATTCTAAAAAAAAATAAAACAATTAAGAACAGGGGAGAAAATTCAATCAGAGAGAAAGCACTAGGACTTTCGAATTCACCCCTAATTATCCTAACCTTTGTTTTGTCTGTTGATTCACCTTGACCTTGATTGATACCACTTAAATAGAGAAAGCACAATCTGTGTCCTAAATCGGGCATACAGACTGTCTAATTCCTTTAAGCAATGCCATGAACAATACATCCCATGTCCTTGGTCGGGCACATGGTATGCAAAATTCATTAAAGCACCCTGTTCCTTCCTCTATAGGAAACTTGTTCTTGATCAGACCCAAGCACCTGTAATAAGCATCCAAACAACATCCATCTATACTTTGGTCAAGTTCATAGATGGAGAAGTATGGAATTTAAACCCATAAAGCCCACTCAGAGAAAGAAACAAATTAATTAAAATTCAAAGTAAATCAACCAATACAAGAGCTGATCAAATTAGGGGCTTCATCTCAGCCCTAGCTGAGAGATTAGTTACCCATAAAATCCATAAAAAAATATTAAATAAAATTCAGAAAAGAATGTCAAACCAATCAATCTCTCTCTCTTCCTCCTTCTCTTTCTTCTCTTTCTTCTCTCCCTGGCTTTGGATCTCGAATTCCCTAGATCTGAATAGCTTTTCCACGTCCAAAACTTCCTTTTTATAGCTGCTGGATGGCTGGAATCAGTGGCAGAGTCGTAGATGGACTCGAAGTGTAGTTTTTCGCAACGTTGATCGGTGGGCCCCACAGAGGTGTTTTCTGAAAAATCCACCCCGTCCATTGGATTCAGGACGAAATTTCAGTTAAGAATGGGTGGTTTTGAAGGTCCATTGGCGCGGCCCACGAAGAAATCTCGAAAAGATCGTTTTGAACGTCGCGACGAGCCCTTTTGTGGCCTCGTACCGCACACGTGTGTACGCATGGGAGTGGAATCTCAACATAGTTTTGTAGTATCCATGGCCCTCACACGATGGACGGGTCGGATCGACCGTAAGTGCGACGGGTGGGGCCCACATTCGCAAAACGGCCGGACGTCGGACGTACGGCGGCGAACGAACGCATTGCGATGATGGTGGGTCCCATTCCATTGTTCACATGGAAAATCCGAAACGTACATTAGATTCCTCTCGGAAACCGTTCGGGAAGGGATAGTTTTGAGTGAAATCGCGGCCCATTTGATCCGCTATTCCACCGTCCATCCTACGATTTTCATCCATCAACGCCGTACACGTGCATGGGACAAAGCAGTAAATCGTGAGGGTAACACCACCCTAGCGATGCGATGGACGGTTGATCATCTGAATCGATGATGAGTGGGACCCACAAAAGCCGACCGACGATCGCTACAACGGAAGACGCCGCGCTCGACGAAGAAGCACGGGTCGGCCGGTTCGGTCCCCGTCATGTCTGTACGGCCCAAGGTGCACTGCACTCGGTGTACACTCATCCCACATGGGGCCCAATGTGATGTTTTTGAGAAATCTTCACCGTCCATCCTTTTTTTCATATAATTTCAACCGTCAACACCAAGTTTGAAGCAGTTTCAAATATCAGGTGGGCCCCAAATTGGAGATTAATGGGCTGATATGTCCGTTGGACCACTTCCTGAGATCTTCAATGGCTGAAATTTAATATGTACGGTTAAATTATGGCCCTCATCCCATGTATGAAGTTTCGAGTTGATCGGATGGCGGGAAATATGTGATCTTGCATTCGGGACCCTTTTCGGGCCCCTTGAACTTCAGTTTCTTGATTTCCTCGGGTCTCGAGCATTGATCTTGGTTCCCTGGGGTCGTTCTCGTGCTCTGATGACTTCAGAACATGAAATCCATGCTTTGAACATTATTTTGCAATAATACTCCTGATTTCATCCTGTAACAAAAACACAATTAAAATATGAAGTTCGGCGTTATTATGTTTTAAAATCAGGCAATAGCTGGGGTCTGATATGCAATATTTGACCCTCATCAGTGGGGCCCACTGGAATTCAACGATAGAAATCATTATCACCACTGCCATTTGTGGTATGGTCCAGATGATCCTTGGGATATGATTCATTTTGTGATAATGCTCTAAAATGATCTCTAGCTATAGATGAATGGTGTGGTTGGTTTAGGCTCATTCGACTTGGCCCATTTTGATTTGGCCCATATGATTCGGCCTATTTAATTCAGCCCATTTGATACAGCCCATATGAATCAGCCCATTTAATATGGCCCATTTGATTCGGCCCATTTGATGTATTTGGGGCCCTTGAGTGAGGCCCATGATGATGTATATTAGGCCCTTATGTGAGGCCGTGGGCCCACTGTATGTTCGACCCCATGTGGGCCACTCTTTGAGAACAATGTTGGTTAAATGTCCACATTGATGGGCAATGATGGTTAAATGTCCACACTGTAACCTTCCCTTAGGCCCTTTGTTAGGCCGATTCCAATTGTTAAGGTTGATTTTGATTATCGAGGCCAATTATTTATCAAGGCCGATTTCGATTGTTAAGGCCGATTGTCGAGGCCGATTCTGATTATCGAGGCTGATTCCTATTGTTGAGGTTGATTCCGATTGTTGAGGCCGATTCCGATTGTCGAGGTCGATTCCGATTGTTGAGGCCGATTGTTAAGGCCGATTGTATATGTCGATTATCAAGGCCGATTCCGATTGTCGAGGTTGATTCTGATTATCGAGGCCGATTGTTTATCGAGGCTGTTTCCGATTGTTGAGGCCGATCGTATAGGCCGATTATCGAGGCCGATTTCGATTGTTGAGGCCGATTCTGATTGTTAAGGCCGATTGTATAGGCTGATTATCGAGGCCAATTCCGATTATTGAGGTCGATTCCGATTGTCGAGGTCGATTCCGATTGTTGAGGCCGATCATCGAGGACAATTCTGATTGTTGAGGCCAATTTCGATTATCAAGGCTGATTCCGACTGTCGAGGCCGATTCTGATTGCAGAGGTTGATTGACAAGACCCAATGTGATGTATACGCGGTCCGTATTTGAGGCCCATTATGATGTGTATTCAGCCGGTGTTGAAGGCCCATTGTGATGTATATTAGGCTTATGTGATGAGGCCCATTGCGATGCATTTGAGAGCCAGGTGATAGAGTCCATTGTGATGTAATTAGGCCCATGGGAGAGGCCCATCGTGATGTGTATTAAGCCCTTGAGTGGGGCCCATGGTGTTGTGAGGTCATGTGTCCACTATACGTTAGGCTCTATATGGGCCACTCCTTGGGGGCAATGTTAGTTAAATGTCCACATTGTCGAGGATGATTGTCGATGCCTATTATCGAGGCCAGTTATTGATACCAATTATAAGTATGTTACAGCATAGCATCATGATACATGCCCATACGCATCATCTTCATGTTTGTTATGAGATGTGATTGACCATTGCATATGCCATAGTGCAAGTGGTTTATGGGACTCCCTGATAGGCGGAGTTCTCCCACATGAGTGCACGGTATGCTCAGGATTGATGCATGATTGGACTGCATGACTCATGCATCTTACATTGTATGATAGTGATTACTGTACGCCCTAGCGACATCAGGGTCGTATCCTCTACAGTCATGTCGTGGATGGCCAGATGGGACACTAGAAATCTGTTACTAGCATCGGGCCGTTATAGATGGCCCTAGGTGAAAATTCTTAAACCCTCTTGGTACCAGAGGATGCCCCAACGTCGAGATTGAGTGAATATATATGAGCGCATGAGGGCCGTATACCAGTAGGTCGTGTCTCCCACTGTCTCGTGGTCGGTTGGGGGGGTGTGGCCTTACCTGCCTAAGGGACTAGGCATATCTAGGATGAGTCTGACCAGCTTCTAAATGGGTCCGCTATAGTTGAGTCGGGCCGATATTGGTAGGCGTGTAGTGAGGTCTCTTCCACTTACCCAGTTGTATTGTGCGCTTGATGGGGCGGCAAGCTGACGTAAAGTGTACTAGACCCCGGTGATGATCCCAGAGATGTACGGTATTGTTATGTGGACTTATTGAGAAGGAGTTACATAATCGTTCATTCATTCATTCACTATCGGGCTGGTGGTGAGCAACTATTTGTTACGTGTACCTTCGCAATGGCCAGGATTTCGGTTGGGGCGCGCGACTAACCTGAGATCAGGAGTTTACCATATTAAGTCTGACTATCCAAATTAGGTATAGGACTAGTTTGGATAAAAGTCTCTTGTGATGGACCCTATATCCTACAATACTACGTACTATCATCTCGACTTTACACTCCAGCTTGGTCATTTCATATCGCATATTGCATTACATCCGCAGGCATATGGCATTTTGGGTTACTATGTTTTTGCACCTATATGGCCTAAACAGACTTAACAGGATTTATATATTGCATTATATCCTCGACATCTGATATTTGGCTCTCTATGACTCCTCATTTGCATAGCTGATCTGTATTGCGTATTCTGATATTGTATGATTTATAGACTTGCAGTATTTCTGCTTACCTTGATATTGTATGATTCATGATCTTACCAGTAATTTCGATATTGTATGATTAAGTCATTGTATTGAATACTTGACACTTATCTTATGCACACACTTACATCACCCTCTAAGTTTTCTATAAGCTTATGCATGATAGATGCGTGCAGGTGACATTAGGTTATAGCAGCGTCGAGCTTGGAGCAAGCAACTGACTTCTGGAGCTTTGATTTTTAATATATGTGTTTCCCTTTCAACATTATATTCAAATGTTTATATTAGTGGATATGTGATGATGATATTGTTCTTGTGATTTGGGTATACTTGTGGTTATGCTTCTTATGAGATAAATTCGTGTTGAAAATCCTCCTTGTAGGATCCCAGGATCGGCATCTGGCGTATGAGCGCTGAGAGCCGAGAATTGGGTACTACGGAGGCTGTCGACACCGGATTCGACGATCGGAAATTTTTGTGAGCCCGGTTTTCGAATTTGGGGCGTGACAGAAATTCTCAGGGCCCACCATAACGTTTATTTTCCAATCTATGCAAAAGGTCACAAAGACCTGAATTAAGGGGAAAGCAAATTCCATATTGATCCAGAACTTCTAGAACCCCAAACGGGTTTCAATGGTAGGCGTTCAATCCTCCACTGATTTTTATAGTGTGGTCCACCTGATAGGCTAATCTACGGCAAGGATGAATGGTGTGGATGTAACACACCTCATGATCAGACCCACCAAACTCGCTGACGTCCACATTGATGGACGGTTTAGATATAACACATATCTCATGATTGGACCCTCAAAATTGCGGACATCCAAACAGATGGGCGGTTGGGATAAAACACATGCCTCATGATTAGGCCCACAATCTTGCTGACATAAATACAGCAACCATGGGTGGTGTGAGGTACTCCAGCCAATCTAATTTCACCGTCCAGAATTTGGACGGTGTGGATCAAAGCATATATCATGGTGGGCTTCCACAGATGGATGGCGTTGATGAAACACATACCACAAGGTGGGCCCCACCCGTCCAGATAACGGATGGACTGTGTGGATATACATGCATCACCGTGGCGTCTCACCATCCCAATCAAGTGGATGGTGAGGATATAGAATACATTCATCAAATAGATGGATGGATAGGATAAAACACATACCTTATGATGGAGCCACAGAACTTGTTGACATTAACAGCAGTTGTGGCTGTTGGTGAGGGATCCACACATGGGATGGTGTAGATACAACACCTCCATCAAGGTGCGTCCCACGTGTGTGGATGGCACGTACATTATAGCAATCCTCACCGTCCCAAGCATCTGGATGGTGGAGGATATATAACGCATACAACATGGTGCATCCCACCGTCCAGTGTTCTGGATGGTGCAAATGCCATAGATACATCAGGGTGGGGTCCACGGATGTGAACACCACATAAATGGTGGGTCCCATGAATGGACAGTGTGATATAACACACATCAGGATGGGACCGTGCAGTGGGCCTCACAGCATTAGAGAACAAGCTGGATAGCGTGCTTTCCAGCAGTGTATTCCACCTGAGATTTGAATCTACCTCATTCCCACGCTCATGCCCTGGGAAGTCTTGGATGGATGGTGTGGATACACTACATCAACGTGGGTCCACGTGAGTGTGGCCCACAGGCTTGGAACATCAATCTGATATTTATGATTCCCTTCATTAGGTCCATCCTTAACAAATAACCAAGTGGGCCCTGATGGACGTGGCAGCGGTGCAGGCCCCGTTTAATGAACGGCTTGGATAACATACATGCATCATGGTGCACCACAAGATGGGAAAGAGAGATAGAGAGAGAGAGAGAGAATGGAGGAGAAAATCGAGTGGTGAAGGAGCTCCCTTTACAAGAAACATTCATCAAATGGGTCCCACCATAAGTGGGCCCTCAAATAGAAATCAAGGGTGAAAATCCCAAGATCACCCACCGATTGCACTCCTTGATCCCTAGGCTTCCTTAGCTCCTATGCTCAATCTTTAATGGAGGATGATGAAGATTAAAGGGTTGGGATGTGAGATCTTGGGGGTAGGGAGTGGGCCACACTTGGCTCTTCTCTTAGAGAGCTTGGACGTCCACACTCTTGGTTGCTTAAGAGTGAAGAGAGAAATGAGAGAGAAGAGGATGTGATGGGATGAAAGGGATGGTGTGAGTGATGGGTGAGAGTAACAAAAGGGATGGGTGGAGAGAGAGAGGGTTGACTTTGGGGATAGCTTGTGTACTTGGGGATGGGATAGAGTGATGGGTTGTGTACTTGATTGATTGATTGATTGATGTGATAGATTGTAGAGATTCTCTTAGAATTTGTAATGCGTGGTGTTTTCCTCGAAATAAACGTGAGCCCATAACTCCTGGCCTGAGTATCACATTGGTACGTGAGATGCAACGTTAGAACCGTGACAACGGTACAGTCGCTACGGTACAAGTCTCAGGTCGAGTCGACTCGGGTTGACAGTGTGTGACTCAAGGTTGCGCGCAAATGCTATCTACGCGTCGTGGGTCATCGGAATTCGACCGGGAGGACCATGAGATCCTAAGGAATGGTACGGACTAGGATACGGGCCTTACAGTACAGCTTTAGCTTCTCTTCTAGCTTATAGTTGTCATGGATCGTGGTTGTCATGTTATAAGGGTAGTAGTTTTCATGTTATATGGGATTTGGTTTGCATGGGTTGTAGTTGTCATGTTACATGGGTCGTGGTTGTCATATTATATAGGTTGTGGTTGTCATGTTATATGGGTCGCGATTGTTGCATGTTCACCACGACTCATATAACATGATAACTACGACCCATGACAACCACGACCCATATAACGTAACAACCACAACCCATATAACATGACAACCACGACGATAATTACAATATAATATAAATAACAGTTCTCTTTAACGAGCACCCAGCGAGCTGAAAGAATCTGTTGAGAATGTCTTGTTTAAGCCGGACCTTCTCAACAGAGTTTTTGGTTAGGCTAAAACAAGACATTCTCAACAGAGTTTTTCAGCTCATTGGGTGCCCGTTGAAAAGAATTGTTATTCATATTGTATTTTAATTATAGTTGTGGTTATCATGGGTCATGGTTGTTATGTTATATGGGTCGTGGTTATCATCTAATATGGGTCGTGGTTATAATGTAATATGAATAGTGGTTGTCATGTTAAATGGGTCATGGTTGTCATGGATCGTAGTTATTAGCATGGGTCGTGGTTTGCATGTGAAATGGGTCATGGTTGTCATGGATCGTAGTTATTAGCATGGGTCGTGGTTTGCATGTGAAATGGGTCGTGGTTGTTATGTTATACGGGTCGTAGCCCTAAAATAACACGGCAAAAGGATGGGCGGCATGGATTATACACATACTTCAATGCGGACCCATATGGGTCGTGGTTCTCATGTGATATGGGTCACAGTTGTTACATGTTCACTACCTTTACTACCAAATGACAGGATAGCCATTGGTACAATAGCCTAAGGCCCACAATGGGGAGATCCATTTCATCCACCTTATCGGTTGGCTCGCCGTGGGCCCAAAAAGTCCTGACTTGGGAATGTCCACTTCTAACAAACATCACAGTGAGCCTGAAAAGTTTTAATAGTGGGTTCCATTGTCACCATTATTTTCTATTATGGGAACCACACAAGCTTTGGATCAGGCTGATATTTGGGCCCTAACCCTAAAATGACAAGGCAAAAAGGATGGGCAGCATGGATTATACACATACATCAATGTGGGGCCCACAAGTTTGGTCCTTGCCCACGCGCAAAAAAGGGTTCCGTGCACATCACTTTCTTGGCATTAAATACGACGTAACTTCTTATTCCCTAGAAAACTGTACAACTTCTCAACCAAGGATAGGGGCATTATGGTCCAAGTAATTTTCAGAAGCTTGTTAGAAGGCCACTCTTGGGATATATGGAATGTCGTAGCTTTCTAGGTAATTTGCCCAAACATCGAGGTCAGAACGGTCAATTTCCCTTAACGCAGTGTGAAAATGGGAAAAATGATACTCTAGGAGAGCACGATGGTCCAAATTGTGGGCCCCACTTTAGATGGGTCATAAACTAAAAATTACAATGTTGTTTTGACTGGCCAATTGGTGGACATCTAATGGATGGTCAAAATGAAAAATAGTCAACGGTCCAAATTCAACAAACAAATGTCTAGTAATCGGAGGTTAGGGATCATCCAATAATCAATCTAATTTTGATTCATGACCTATATCTATAGTGGGCCTACAACATGGATGGTTTGAGTTACATGTGTATGCCACATTTACAATTGCCGAGTGCATGTGCATGGCTATCCTTTGAGCTTGCATATAAACTCTCGTATATAAATCACATCTGCATATCTGACTCGGTGTCTGATTATTTTCATGCTTCTGAATTTCATTGAACCAATTTAATAATATTCTTACACTCTATGCTCAGACGCATCCTTCACAGTCTTGTTTCATGTCATCAATTGATCTACACACCCATTATTCTTATCAGGTATGCTCTTTATAGTATCACACTCGTCGCTTCTACAGTCATTCTCAATCTGATGTTTATGATTTTCCTCTTCCATTAATGTTTTCAGCCTAAACGCCTAAACTTTCCTTTTCACTTAGGCCTTTTATCCTCTTTTTTTTTTCCAAGTCTAGAGTATTAGAAGCATATATCTTAGTTTGTTATCAAGCACTGTACCTCTCTACATGTAGATGCACAATATCTGGAACATTGATTTGCTGGCCCTAGTGTTAATATGCCATGAACCAAAAATCAGTGGTCAGATGGTCCAGCGCCCCCCCCCCCAAATGTCTGCCATGACATTTTTCCAACTTCCCTTCTCTAATCATCGAAATCCTCCCATTGGTGGTTAGGATCATCCAACTAGCATGATTTTTGGTGTGTGACATTGATCTTTCTTTGACATGTTCATTCTCTTAAACTTGCATATGGAGACTTTGGCAGTGACCGTTATAGATGGGTAGCAATGCTGCTTTGTTGAAATTAGGTGTGGACAAAGATACTGGAGATTGTTACATGTATTGGCCAAGCTAGGAGTGGACCACATGGATGATTATTTTTTAATGTATTCAAACAATTTTCAACTTATTGTTATCTTTTATTGTAAAGTCATACAATATTTGTTTAATATTCATTTTTAATTGCACTGTAACATTCTTTTGGGTTTCAAATATTAAATAAAATACAGGTTCCAATTTTACTAGTGGTTGCATATATAGCTTTTATAGGCACTTCGTAAACAAGGATTCAAAACCATTCCCAAAATATTGTTTCCAAAATTAAGAATGGTTTAGAACCGTTCCGAAATTGTTGTCTTTAAAATTTGCGACGGTTTTCAACTATTGCTAATTATTTATTTACAATGTCGTTGCTAATTTTTTGCTTGCAACGGTTTTCAACCGTTGTTAATTTTTTGCAATGTCCTATTTAGGAACAGTTGAAAACTGAACAGGTAGAGGAACATTCCATACTTCCTGTACTAGAGCAAGATGTGTGTTTCGTTGTAAAAAAGGCGTTAGTGGTATTGGCCCCAATTTTCTAACAAAACTAGTCTCAATAGTTTGTTGAGGCATGACCTGTGTTATTTCAACAAAAATAACCCTCATCTTATTTAAATTGAGCTCATGACTGCTTTGCAATATGTTGAATCCCCATTCGCATATCACGTAGCCCAACTAACATATCTCAAGAGGATCAGTCCGAGATGAAAATGTCATATCCTGATTTGGAAGATTGGGAACTAGGTTTGATTGTGGATTTAACAGCTCAGGTGCTGGCTACACTCGAATTTTCTCCTTTAGTGCAGGAGGCTCATTAGCCCCGAAAGCATTACGAGTATTTCTTCAGCTCATATTTTACTATTGCACTGGTTTACTAAAAATTTGGTGTCCCACTGGGTGTGCCAAAAATTGTTGGCTCTCGTGGTTTGTTTTAGTCTCGTGTGGTGCATGCGAGCATGTTAGAACTAATTATACGTCTCGATTCAAACCAAACAAGTCGACCCCAAGTGCTAATATAGGCATATACGTCAAATGCGATCATATATGACCGAGATCTTAGAAGATCAGTCACCTATTCAGCCACTCTCAAGATTACTATAAGGTAATCATGCGATTATCAGATGGTAAGGTTCTTCCTCCGAAGATGGGTTGCACCTTGTCTTCCATACGAAATGACTTTTATAAGCAGAAATAATCAAACAAAAAGAAAATACTTATAGTCAGTCGCATGGAGCAACTACAAGATACCTTTCTGAAAGACGATTTGCTTTTATTGAATCTGGGAATAGTCCAGGAGCACTTGATTATAGATAGACTTGACTTATAGTCAATCACAGGGAGTGACAACAAGATGCCTTTCTGAAAGCGTAGACTTAGATTACTACTAAATATTATAGCTACTTGATTGTCGCTACTCCTAGAATAGAGCTAAGATATGATAAGGAAAGATAATTTGATTAGTTTATTAGATTGGTATGAGGCAACTTGCTTCGTTGAATCCTTCTGCTATTTATAAATCTCTCTTATGGCTATCTTTCAAACATTTCTTTCTTTATTTAACGGTTATGGCAGATCGTTGTCACGTTGGTCATCTAGATCCTTCCTCCTCTTCTTGGCATGTATCCTTTTAACCTCTCTTTCCGTCTGACCACTTTCCTCCTCTGAGCTTCTCGGTTGTGCCCCGTCATCAGATGATGTGTATCATCAGATCAATGTCAGCTATAATTGCGTAAAAAGTGGTCTAAATATCTCTAAAGTTCTTACGCACGTTATACATTTCTATTGCAATGACACATGTCCTTTTTTAATTGGCTATCTTAGGATCAATCTAGAATAGGGTGCAACAATTTCATTATAATTTGCACCAAATTATAATGATTCACCGTAAAATATCACGTAAAACCACACACACCCTAAAGATATTTGGAAACTTTTGCTTGTTTGTCTTCACTTTTCCTCTCATTTTATTTTAGTGTTTTTGTATTGTTCGCTAGTCTATAACACTCAATATGCAACTGATGTGTAAAACTAATCTATCCAAAGAAAAAATTGTCTTGTTAAATTTTGATAATGGGCCATGATGGTATAAACCATTATGTAACACCATAATAGAAAGAGCATAATGGTATTCTTAGATTTTAAGTTTTGTTTTTGTTTTTGTTTTTATTTTTTATTTTTTTTTTACGTTAGGCTGTAGACATCCCACCCATGATAGGAAAGTCTACACCATTTGACCTAAACTAGCAATTGAAGCCGATTTTGAAAACACCTAGATTGTATACTAGTTAAACTAAAGTTGTCATGCACTAAGAATGCCTTAAGATTCTAGATCAGTGCAGTAATGGGAGTATGGAATTGCATTTGGTCCCGTACAAATTTCATCTGGTATTTGGAAACAACAAGAAGGATTGGATTAGTCTCAGTATTGTATTATCCAAAGCTAATAATAGATATCACAGGACTTTTGGTGGATTTCAAAATCCGCTATATTAGTGGACCACACGTTGATGCATGTATTTTATCCACGTTCTCTATCCATATGCGCCCTTTATACATGACATTCAAGTTGCATGTGTACAAGTGACCGACATCAGTTGTGAAATGTGATTTGTTGATTACAGTTTCATGGTCTACAAAATGAAAGCTTTACTTAATACCGTGTATTTCCCAAGGGAAGAATTTGATCCCAAATGTGGGATTAGATTGTGAAAATAACATTGTCATTGAGCAATAATGGTCTTAATTCCATCTAATGCAACTCCATACCATTTAATCCCGAGGTCCATGTCCTGCTCAAAAAGAGCCTCGAGATTCAAATTCAATAGTTAGCGTAAATTTGATTATTGTTGGTGATAATCAAATTCTTGCCAACATCTCTATAAAATAAGACTCTCCTCATTCAAGAGATGGGAAGAGAGATTTTTTTTTTTATATAGATATTTCTAAAGCCAAAAGAAAGATTGACAAAGAGAGAAGAAAAAGAGAAAAGAAACGATAAAGAGAGGAGTCATCCAAGCCATCTCACCTTGGCCCAAGGCTCTCTAACTATTCAAATCAACAATGTAGAGGTGGTTCTCATGATATCTGATCATCTCTATTGCTTAGTTTCGGATCCTCAATTCTTTCCTCACTTATCCTAATGTATTGTAATCTACTACAAGATTTATCTACATCACTTCCTTTCTTGTTGCTTTTATCTTTCCTAATTTTCTTAATAATCGCCTCAATCATGACCAATGTCGAGCATTCTGTTTCCATCGTTATGATTGTAATCAAGTAAATTTTAATTTTGTTTAATTTTATAGAACTAAACTAGCCACAAAAATTTTCTAAATTTTGTAAAGTAGAGACTGTACTTTGATATGGGCGAAGAAGGGTGCATAACTCTTCGCCATGAAAGTGTCCATGACCCGCTCTCATTTGAGTATGGATTTATGATGTAGAGCGGGTCACGGACACTTTCATGACGAACATGGACCGAAGAAGGCCCAATCGGAGGCGGAAGTGATAAGGACTGTCAGAATCCTAAAACAGGCATATCTTGCAAACCAAAATGAGTTATTCTACATTCCATGTATGATTTTAGGGTAGGAGAAGCTACTTTAGCCAACTAACCTACTATGCGAAATTTCCCATGCTGGATTTGTGAGGCCCGTATCCTAGACTGTACTGTTCCTTAGACTTCCGCGATCATCCCTTTCAAATTCCGGCGACCCGCGATGCGTAGATAGCATTTGTGTGCGACCCTGAGTCACATCCTATCGATCTGAGTCGACTCGACCAGAGACCTGTACCCTTGCGACCACACTGTCGCCGAGGTCCCAACGCTGCGTCTTGCGCACCGATGTGATACCCAGGCCAGGAGATGTGGGCCCACGTTTATTTCGAGAAAAACGTCGTGCATTGCAAATCCCAAGAGAATCTCTATAACCCATCACATCAATCAATCAATCACAAGTCAAGTACCAACCCATCCCTCTCTTACCAACAAAGCATGACACCCCTCTCTCTCCCATCCCCAAAGTCAACCCTTTCTTATAACAACCCATCCCTCTCTCCTTACATCTCCTCTCTCTCTCTCATTTTCTCCACCATTATTCTAAGCACCAAGAGGGAGTGGACATCCAAGCTTCCCAAAGAGAGAAGCTAGGTATGGCCCACTTCCTACCCCCTAATCTCTGATCTCCACCCTTCAATTTTCATCTTCCACCATCAAAGGGAAAGACTAAGAGCTAAGGAGTCCAAGGAGCTTAGAAGAAGCGGAATCGGTGGGTGTTCATAGTACTAGATTTTGATTTTTTGATTTAGGGCCCACATGTATTGCGACCCACTTGATGTATGTTTTATAAGGGAGGGCTCATAGTGGCGGAGCCCTCCATCGCATGCCGTCTCTCTCTCTCTCTCTCTCTCTCTCTCTCTCTCTCTCTCTCTCTCTCTCTCTCTCTCTCTCTCTCTCTCTTGATGTGGCCACCTGATGATACATGTATTTTATCCATGCCATCCACCGAGTGGGCCCACCTGGCAATCCGTTTGGACAAACCTGATTGAAGGAAAACATAGATATCAGCTTGAATCTCAAGCTGGTGGGGCCACATGCGTGGACCCCAACCTGATATATATGGCTGCCCACCGTCCAGCAGGTCGGGATGATGGGAAAATATAAGTATCAGCTTGTTGTAGTAGCTGGTGGGCCACACACGTGTGGACCCACCTGGAAGTGGATTAGCTGGAGCACCTCACGCCACCAGCTATTAGCTAATATAGTGTAGTTGACATCAGAAGTTCTGTGGGGCACCATAATGCACGTGTTTTCTCCAGACCGTCCATCTATTTTAGACATGGGGCTCACCCCACACGTGTGGCATGTATGGGGGTGGAACCCACCTTGATGTATATATTCTATATCTGCACCATCCAGATGGACGGTGCTGTGTAGCGTGCACCATGATGTATCATCCAGGCCGTCCAGGGCCTGGATGCTACTGTTCAAAATAAAATAAAATAAAATATAGAAATATAATATATATATATATATATGTATATCTGGTGGGCCCCACGTGGGACCCACCTGATGGAAAGCTGATTGGCTGGTGTACTTTACATCAGCTATATAGCTGATGTATTGACATCAATAAGTTTTGTGGGTCCCGCACAATGTATGTATTTCACTCCATGTTGTCCATCCGTTTCATCCACGTTGTCCATCTGCGTGGGCCCCACCAACAAAGTTCGGTGGGTCTGATCATAAGGTGTATTATATCCAAATCGTCCATCTAAGGGATAGTGGGTTAGCAGCCCGGCCGCATTCAGCTGCTACGTCAGCAAGCTGTGGGTCTGATCATGATATATGTGTTTTATCTACGTCGTCCGTCCATCTAAATGGGACCCACCATGATTTATGTATTTTACTCCCACCGTCCATCTGGACGGTGGGGACCACAGTGATTTATTTGTTATAACTTCACCATTCATCCAACGGTGGGACGCAACTAGATGTATGGGTCCTATCCACACCGTCCAGCACTCTGGATGGTGGGACCCACCTTGAATGTATGTGTTTTGTGCCACGCCGTCCATCTGTTGGCTAGACATGTGGGGCCCACGTTGAGGTGTGTTACAAACACAGTCCCTCCATGGGACTCCACCGTGATATGTGTGTTAAATACTCACATCGTCCTGGGCAGCGGCCCACCCCGATGTATGCATTGTATATCCAGGTTGCCCATCCATTTTTCATGGATTAAGGGCTGTCCCATTAAGCCCACTTTATGATGCAATAGGCCCGCCTTGATGTATATATTACACATGATGACCATCCATTTTTACCAAATTATGGGCTGCCCCCTAAAGGCCCAATGTGATGTTTTGTGGCCCATTTGGTGAGGCCCATTGTAATATATTTGAGACACAGATATAAGGCCCATTGTGATATATTTGAGGCCCATGAGTGAGGCCTAATGCAATGTATTTGCAGCCCATTTGATGAGGCCCGATGTGATATAATTGAGGCCCAGGCATGAGGCCCATTGAGATGTATTTGAGGCCCAGGTGAGAGGTCCGTTGTGATGTATTCGAGGCCCAAATACCAAGCCTGATGTGATGTATATTGGCCCATATGACAAGGCCCGATGTGACGTATGAGAGGCCCATGGATGTGGCCCATTATGATGTATATGAGGCCCATATGATATGGCCCAGTTTGATGTATGTGAGGCCTACGTGATGAGGCCCATTGTGATGTATATGTGGCCCTTGAGTGAGGCCCATTGTGATGTATATTAGGCCCTTGTGTGAGGCTATGGGCCCATTATACATTAGGCTCTATGTGGGCCACTCCTTGGGAGCAATGTTGGTTGAATGTCCACATTGATGGGAAATGATGGTTAAATGTCTACATTGTGACCTTCCTTTAAGCCTCATTAGGCCCATTCTTGATATGAGTAGGCCGTCTAGGCCCATCCTTAATATTAGGAGAGTACATCATCATTATATAACATGCTTAGTATAGCTCCACGATCCATGTCCATGTGCATCATATGTATGCTTGATACGAGGGGTGATTGATCATAGCACATGTCATTAGGCGGATTATTATGGGACTCTGTGAAAGACGAAGTTACCCCACATGAGCGCGCAGTATACGCAGGTTTAATGTATGACTTAATGGTATGACTCATGCATCTCACATTTTTTGATATGACCACCATACGCCCTAACGACATCAGGGTTGTAGCCTCCACAAGCATATCATGGATGGCCAGATGGGACACCAAAAATCTTTTTCTGCATAGGATGTTATAGATGTCCCTGGGTGAAAGTCCCTAAACCTCCCTAGCCAGGAGACGCTTCAACGTTTAGACCAAGTGGATACATAAGGACCCAAGTGCCGAATACTAGTAGGCTGCGTCTCCCACTGTGTCGTAGTCGGTTGGAAGGGGGTGTAGCCTTATCCACCCGAGTGAGGGAACTGTAAGCTAGGCTGAGTTTGACCAGCTCCCAAATGGGTCCGTTATCGATGAGCCGGGTAGACATTGGTATACTGTTAGCAGGTAGGTAGTAAGGTCCTTTGCACTTGCATGGTTGTGCGGCCAGAGAGGCGGCAGCCAGTGTAGAGTATACTAAACCCCGGCGATATCCCAGAGATGTACAATACTGATATATGGACTTATTGAGCAGGAGTTGCGTACTCTGCATTTTACTCATTCATTCATTCACTATTCACTCGGGCTGGTGGTGCGCAACTAATCATTATGTCTACCTTCGCAATGGCCAGAATTTCAGTTAGGAAGCACGACTAACCTGAGGTCAAGAGTTTACCACATTGAGTCTGGCTATCCAAAGTTAAGTATGGGACTGGTTTGGATAGAAGTCCCTTATGATGGACCCCATTGCCTGCGATACTACATACTATCATCCTGACTTCACACTCCAGCTTGGTCATTTCATTCACATCACATATTGCATTGCATCTTCAGCACATAGCATTTGGTTTACTATGCTTCTGTATTGCATAGCCTGAAAAAGGTTGATGGTATTATGGACTTGCTAGGATCTGCATTGTAATAGCACGGATTTTTGCCAACCTGGAATTAACGTCCTTAGGCAATGGGCCGCTCCTAACACCTTATTAACTTGTCAGAACTGAATCCCACAGTCTAAAATCACTTCTGAACCCATTTCCTTCACAAATCTAAGCCTTCACCACCTTGTTCTTTCAATTTTTCTAAGTACTTTCACCCTAGACACTATCTTAAACTAGTTAAGTACTATAACTTGGATCACCTTAAGTACTATAACTTGGATCACCTTATATACAAACTACAAAGGCCTAAGTACCACCTCGACCAGAAATCACTTAGGATTAAATCCTTTAGAAATGAGACAAAGTAACTAAGTGTTAAACTAAATTAGCTACGAAATCCATTTGAATCCTTTAAATATGATCTGCAAGACCCAAAACTTGTAGAATCATTGACACTAGGTTACCCTAAAATCTCGGATCAAACTCATTACCCGACTGCTCTCGAGAGCACGTTGAAACTCCGTATCAGATCTGGACCGCACATCGGGAGTTCGAATAATACGAGGTTAAAGATTTAGGACTGCCTCGCTGGGCTTGACAACCATCTCGGAAATCAAATCCAGACAGTGTCCCACGGCTGTTTGCTTGAGTCCGGAGTGAGGGAGTGTGAAAACACTTGTTTTCTTTACAAAATAAATATCTTGAATAGTAATCTGAGACTTGTCGCTTGCGGGTCAGTATTAAGCAACCTGACCGTCAGAATCTGACCCAAATACACCCTCGGATCAGGAAAAATTTCTTAAACATATCCATGTACTCGAAATCTCCGATCGAGATCCACTGACCGTTGAACTGAAACTGGTCCACCACGCGTGATCTGGGAATCCGACTGAAACAAAAACTTAACTCTACGTTCATCCAATGTCTGTGAGCTTAAGTCCGACCTTTGGCTCAAGGGGGGCCTCCAGAAATGCTTCGTTGAGACAGAAAAACTCAACTTTGGTTATAACCTAAGTATATCTTGACTTGAGGTCCATTTTGGTTATGTTCTAACCTATATAAGGACCTTAAACCCCTCTCTCATTCAGCCATACGAATTTGAGAGAAAACCTAGGAGAGAGAAGTGAGAAAAGAGAGAGTGTGTGGGAGATGTGAGAGAATCTCCCTGGCATGCTTCCCTGCCGCTCCACGAGCTCCACCACTCCGTTCCAATCGCTTTCCCGGCGATTTCAGCTCCGTTTCTAGGTAAGAAAAATTAACCTTAACCTGTTTTGGGGTTGTATAGGTTGTAGGTTATGAAATAGCTAACCTATTTCATTCTATAGGTTACCAAACTGCCATATACGGAAGCTTGGCAAACCTATCGGCTTTGTTACGATTCTACGATAAAAAGGTACTGACTTTAGGTGTATAGGTTATGGTTTTCAACGCTTTCAATGTCAGATAATGATAGATTCATGATCTGCATGCAATTGCACATGTACAAAGTGCTTTCTGTTTTCTGTTTCGATTAAAGATGTAGATTATGGAATTTTACATATTCTAGGTATTCGTAGAAAATACCGTATACGCATAAATTTTAGAAATGTGTTTGACATAATTATTTGTTGTATAAATATACGATATATGGATAAAATACTTATTTGGCGAAAGGATTCACCCAAATACATGTTTTACTAATATACACTATGTATGTAGAAATATTGTATTGTAGAAAGTACCGTATATATATATATATATATATTTTTTAGAGATGTGTTTGCCATGATTATTTGTTGTATAAATATATTATATATGCGTAAAATACTTGCTTAGTGAAAGGACTCGCCCTAATACATGTTTGCTAACATACATTAAGTATGTTGAAATAGTGTATGTTATGTGTTTGTGAAAATGCTTGTGTGAGTAAGTGTTTGGATGTTAATGCCTTAGGAGGGTGTTGAGATGGGATTCTCAACTACCTTAGAGACATGTATGATTTCCTCCATGAGGTTGTTTACTTAAACCGCTTACTTGTGCAATATATGTGTTTGTATTCCTATTTATGTAGTGCTTTATAATATGCTTTATAACATGCTTTATGACATACTTGTTAACATGCTTTAATTACTTTGTTTATTATGCTTTACTCCACATGCTATGAATAAAGATTGATTGAGTTTAGGACTATCACTACCAAAAAAAAGGGCAACGCCGACGGCTAAAAACCGTCGGCAATGACCTTCACCGACGGGTTTTAGCCGTCGCAAGGTCCGTCGGCAAAGGGTGCGTCGGCGTTGCTCGCCGACGGATAAAAACCGTCGGTGTTTTCGACAGCTAAAACCCGTCGGCGTTGTCGGCGGGTGAAATCCGTTGGTGTTCTCGGCGGCTAAAACCCGTCGGCGTTATCGGCGGGTGAAATCCGTTGGTGTTCTCGGCGGCTAAAACCCGTCGGCATTATCGGCGGGTGAAATCCGTCGGTGTTTTCGGCGGCTAAAACCCATCGGCGTTGTCGGCGGATAAAATCCGCCGGTGTTCTCGGAGGCTAAAAACCGTCGGCGTTTTCGACGGTTAAAAACCGTCGGCGATTCTCATTAATTTAAAAATATAATAATAATAATAATAATTAAGAATTTAGATGATATATTTGATTTTGATTTCTTCCTTTTCTATTGTGTAGACTTTTTCTTCTGAAATAAGTTGGTTCATTAGGGCTTTGGAGAAATTAGTATATCTAGTTATGGATGCGCATTAATCAATGCACACATTCGAAACTAGATATACCCATTTCTCAAAAGCTTTGAACGAACCAACCTATTTGAGAAGGTAAGTCTACATAATAGAAAAGGAAGAAATCAAAATCAAATATATCATCGAAATTCAAATATTTGGATTGGACATATGCCACATCATTTAAGTCTTTTTATGCTGCTTGACCGTGGAGGTTTTCTTGAAGTCCTTGGCTTTAAATCTAGAAATGCAGTCCACATTCAACTATTCAGATCAGAGAATGCATTTGAAGCCAACACATCAATATCGTCGTGCTATAATTTGAAAATATCATCCACATATCTCACATGCACCATACATAAGGAAGCCAACAAAGAAACCATAAAAGAATAAATTTTCATTCACTGCCATTATCTACGTCATTCCTGCTAGCATGAGTACTTTTACCCAAACTCCTCAGAACGCAAGAGCTTATATATTAAAACAATCTCTAATTAAAACATAGCTTTTTCTATAAAAGTAAGAGCTTATTTCTATTTGTTTCCTTGCCATGTGTGCGATTAATGAGTAAAGCAATGACGACCTATTAAGGTTTACATCCTGGATTTCAACTTTTCCTATTTAACAAAAAGTTTAATGATATCTTTGGAATGCAGTATAGTTTACAAAAAGTTCACATTCAACTATTCAGATCAGAGAATGCATTTGGAAGCCAACACATCAATATCGTCGTGCTATAGTTTGAAAATATCATCCACATATCTCACATGCACCATACATAAGGAAGCCAACAAAGAAACCATAAAAGAATAAATTTTCATTCTTGCCATTATCTACGTCATTCCCGCTAGCACAGTACTTTTACCCAAACTCACAGAACGCAAGAGCTTATATATTAAAACAATCTCTAATTAAAACATAGCTTTTTCTATAAAAGTAAGAGCTTATTTCTATTTGTTTCCTTGCCATGTGTGCGATTAATGAGTAGCAAATAGAAATTTACCTATTAAGGTTTACATTCGGATTTCAACTTTTCCTATTTAACAAAAAGTTTAACGACTTCATTGGAATGCATAGAAGAAACGCCGTTCCCAATTTGCATCGATGACAGGCTTGAGCCCTGCAAAGTCGCCATGGGAGATGAGCATCATTTCTAGAAAGTGAACTCAAACTCTTACTGATTCTGACACAAAATGCCTCAAATGGAAGATGAGAGAGATATAAACGTGTAATGTTTCACAAAGGTCCCATAAGAATGCACTAGAGAGAGAGAGAGAGAGAGAGAGAGAGAGAGAGAGAGAGAGAGAGGCTGGAATGTGGCCAAGTCACCAAATAACCAGTGCCTAGTCACTAAAATACCAGGAAAGTCATGCAACGTCTTTGTGCCTCACCTTGGATATTCAAGTAGAAAACCAAATGACAGGTGAGTTCTGTTGACATGAGCCAGCCAAGTGATACCAAGTCAATGCAAATGGAAGTTTAACTCAGAATATGGCTGTTCTGAGTTGATTTGGGCGAGTCCCAAGTCAACCAGCTGAGTTCGCAACAATGAGTCAAACCATATAAAATGCGATCCTACAAAAATCAGAATGCCAACAAACAGTTGAAAGAGTGATTTTGTAGATGTACGAAGCTAATGAGAAAATGAGACATGAACTTGCCTGTGTTAACATTGTTGCATCTGCAATGACAAATGGCACATTCACAAAGTGAGCTAATGTTTTTGCAAGTAATGTCTTCCATGTCCTTACAATTAATATTACAGTATGTAAGCAAGTCATGTCTTCCGGTACATCTTACCAGTGATTTGGCAAGAAAAAGCCAGAGAAATGGAATCCCACTTAATATGGGTTCCTTTCTCCATTCAACCGTGCATTGTTCGATCTGAAGTCACCCTTATCTGCGATTTAGCAGTGCATCCAACTTGACATGTAAATATCTTAAAGGGATCCAATTTTTGTTTGCCAAATTCAAATTGCCGTTAACCTCCACAACCAAAATCACAAAACCCAAATAAAACAGCAAACCAAACCGACATGTGCCAAAGGAAATTATTTTGAGAGAAAAAAAGGCCTAGGAGGTTAGAGATTCTAGTGAATATTATCCTTCCAATCTGGATGTTTCTGGCCATCAAGTTCATGGATGAAAAACTCAGCTGGTGAACAAGCGGGACCCATCTGCCCTTTTTGGCATTTTCTATCAAGAAAGCAACATAAACAATAATTTTTCATCCAAGTGGCACTGAATTTACCTACTTAAACTCTTTGCTAAGGTGCGCATTTCTGCAGATTCAAAAGCAGGAAGCAGAGACCTTTGCCTGCAAAAGTAAATATCATAAAGTCAAAAGCTTTCTAGCATACAAACAAATGCTGCCTGCAGCTTTTGGGTTCCAAGAATCAGGACATGACATTGGCACATGTGGTGGCACATAGATGAGATGGCTTATCCATGGTTGTGTAGGCTCGGAAGTGGGTTATGGGCTTACATACATAATGGTTAAGAGTCATTCATATGGAATACATGAGCTATGAGAGTACGGATATGTGCATATACACATCTGTGTCATCATCAAGGTTGATATGTACCTTTCAAAAAAAAAAAAAAGTAGATATTGCAAACTCGCTATGAGAGAAGAAACCTTCCTAATCATATCACTACCTGATTTGGCTCTTGGTGGGACCTCAAATGATGAACTCGTCAAACAAAAATCTATTGCAAACTCGCTATTGTCGCGTTCATTAGCTAATCCGCGTCCGTATACACCTATCATAGACACGCACGCCACTCATGTGAAACATCATTTTCAAACCAAACTACACTCGCTATTTTAAAATCTCACGCAGCCACTTCATTCCCCCACTCTCTCCCTCGATTTCCCCACTCACCTCTCCGTCTCTCTCTTGAAGCAAAAAAAAAAAAAAAAAAAAAAAAAAAAAAAAAAATCTCTTTTATGTTTTTTCAATCCATCTTCCATTTTCTTCTTAACAAGAAAATCCATATTTACTAATATTCCCATTTTTCTATTTTTCAAAAGAATGAGTTCGGCTCCAGCACTCATACTTTCAGCCCAAACCCTAACCAAGGACTCCAAAATTACCAAACTGTCACTGTGCGGGAACCCCCCAAATCTAGGAAAATCTAATGACTTGCAATCAACTATTGCACAAATCAACTATTTTTCATTCATTGCAGTAAAGCCAAACAGATTCTTTCATTCGAGATAGGGTTCATTTGGAACTCAACAAATCTTTGGAACAGATTATTGAATAAGAGTTTAAACAACTCCCAAACTTGGAACAGTTATTGAACTGGAGAAAATACCAAAAATAACAAGCATTCAACCTCAAAAAGCAGTCCCAAATACATGAAAAATGCACTCTTCTGCTATGATATGCATTTGATAAATGTAATTTCTATGGAAACCAAAGATCAGTTTAAAGCAGCATTGATAATCACCATGTCCGAACTATAATAAAAATAAAAAAATAAAAAACAATGAAAAACCTAAAAATTGCATGATTTCAACTTTGAAAGCAATCTCGATTGCCTGCAAAAATGCAATTTGTGTTCTAATTTGACCATTCATCAGATAGCAAAATGCAAAAATGATTCCCACCATCAGATAGCACACATGCCAAAGATCCGACCATTCATCAAGTAGTGTAAAGCGTGAAAATGCCCGAAGCGATTCTTGGGAAAAAAAAAAAAAAAAACCATCTAATATTGTAGCATAATTGCAATGAATTACCTCTAATGTCCCCAATAGTTTGTCTCTAAAGAAACAGAGAGAAGCATCATCAATGACAAATATGAAACAAAATCCTTCAAAGTACAATTTTATGAATGATTTAGATGAGGAGAATCCAGATAAGGTGTTCCATGTAGAGTGATTCCATTGTTCTCTGTTTATGTCTGCGACCTTAAACCACACATGAGAAAATCAATGGTGCTTTCTCACAATGTTTTCATGCAATTTCCACAGAAACTTACCTGATCAATGTCCTCACAAACAAGAAGTTCCTCATGACCATATGGATACCTATGAAGCACAAACACACCATCTATTAGCTACAGCCATGAACACACCATCTATCAGCTATAGCAGGAACTTAGTTGAGTAATTCCAAGCCAAAAATGCAGGAAAAAGGTCACTTGAAAAGCTTACAATGAACCAAAACTCAAATAAAGCTTTCGACGGTCATCTCGTGTAAACATCAGTTGTGGTCCACTACTGAGTGGATCAGACTGATTTTCCAGATGAGGATTACTCATTTGCATGGTACAGACATCCTACACAAGCAAGCATGTTGGTAGGAATGAGTGACCTGCATGACAAGTCATGGTGCAGCAACCTGTGGAAAGTGTCTAGAGTTGGGCTTCTTTGAGTTACAAAGAGAGGATCTGGTCTTGAAAAATGGTATTAGGAAAGTTGGGATTTAGAAAAGGTTTGAATTTTATACCATTTGGATCCTTGAAAAAACAGTTAAAATCTTGGTAAAAGAAACAGAAACGCATAGAAATGTCGGGTTTTATAGAGTTGGAAACCTGAAAAGGTGAAAACAGCTATATATGCAAAGACGTGTGTATGTAAAAAATTCTTGCAATATTATAAGATAGAAAATCATCATACAACACATTCTCAACAAATCTTTTGGACCTAAAATACCCTGAATTAATGGCTATTTGATAATCATGCAGATCTTTTAAAAAAAAATGCTGTTTACCCATATTATAATAAAGAGAAATGCAAACCTTTTTTGGCAAATACCTCTCTTTATTATCTATCCATACGGTTGTAATTAGGTAGAAGCTGCCTTGTTTTTTTAATGGTTTGTTAATATCATTTGTAGGGCTACTCATGCCACCAATGATGTGACATTTGCGGCTCATCACTCGTCAAAAGCTACACTGCTCTTCATACGAGGTAAGGGGCTGTTTAGGTGAATGTGATGGTCAATTTGTATGGGTTGTTTCTTAGATTTTTATAACATTCATGGCTATCAAAAGCTCTTCATAATCTATAGTTAATGTTGTTCTCTTATTTTCAAGAGCATAGACCCAATATGAATGTGTGAAGCTTCTACAGCTTTCCAATAGCCCAAGAACAAACGCTGCCAAAGCAAGGACAAATGCAAGCAAGCTAAAGATCCTTATCTTTTTTCTTTCTTGCCTTTCGGTACTATGGGCTTTGGTCAACACGAGCATGTACAAGGCGACTCATGTACATGCCAGACATCTGCCAGCGTGGCAAATTTTCTATGAGATCCAATTTATTCATTAGAGTGAAGCCTCTACCTAGATGCTATTCCCCAAGAATCAAGTTGGTCCACTCATCAGGTGGGCCACAGTTTATGAAACAATAGCTTAGACATTGCACTTGGACGCCACAATGGGACAAATCTGCTTTATGTATAGTGGTCAAAGCTACCACTCCTAGCTCCAGATAAGCCAAACCTACATTGAGCACACAGGTTGGGGCAGGGATTCTTCACTATGAAGAGATGTTCTGCATACAAGGTAAGGTTCAAGTTGGATTGGGTTTAAGGATTTTCAACCCAACCTAGGTGAGGTTGAGGGTCACAACCCAATCCCAACCGAACACGACCTAGAGTTGAGTTGGGCCAATCAGTTTAAGTTGACCTAATGAAGTTGTACACTTATGGTGCACACTTCATGGAACCGTATGAAAACACCCGTTGCACAAGCATTTCTCTATAACAATATGACAAAGAAAAACTAGCTGTTTAATGAAAGAAAAGATCTCACCAAAGAATACAAGCCACCGGCGTCCATAAAAGGCAGAGGGCACGAAGCAATTCTATAATATGAAAATGTTAATCAGTCCAAACTAACATGCACAACTGTTAGAGAAGTTAATGAGACGAATGAACCGATTACTGGTATAACACGAAATTCCAAGCAAACATTTTGAAGGGCGCTACGATGAATGGCCTAGACCACATACCTATGCCACATTGGCATCTGTGTGAACCACTGAAAAAACACTCAATCCTATTCATGAGAATATTGTTCAACATTTCTTGCTCTTAAAACTTACCTTAGCAACAATCCCGAGAAAGAACATGGCATGCCATACAGTCATAGCATGGCAACATTACATGCACATCAGCAAATTGACATGAAAAACCTGAATGTAAAACCAATACATGACATCAAAATAAGTGCAATGATACACATAAAGGAAATGTGTACAATTACGTACGGACTAGAGAGTGTAATGCACGTGCTGGACATTTAATAAGATAAAACAATCAACATAAGAACTGTAAAAGATTGATCAACTGTATCACCCATACATGTGCTTCATGAATCCTTATAAAATTCCCACTAGCCTTTGCCTCTACTAATTTCCCCTTCCAGACCTTATTAAGACCTTTGTATTCATACCTTCTATCTTGGAAACTGAAATTACAAAGTATAGTAAATACCATTTAGTTTGGAATGAAGTATCCAGACATACCATGTGAAGCCATAAACATGCCCACTAGTGAATTGAAATACCAGAAAGCAACAAGCTGGAATTCGACTAGTTGGTATTTATTTCTCAAACGTCTATCCTGGAAGCATAACAATGCAGCCGATATTTGTGAAAGCAATGTTTGAGAATGAACTAGCTGGTAGAACAAAACCGCGAGACTTGGTTTGAAGTTTGAACAAACCCTTGATTATTCAAAATAGGCCCACTTGATGATGGACTTGGGCACTTTTCATATGATTGACAACTTACTCATCCATTCAACAAAACCAAGCATGGAAAACGAATGACTATTCATGGAATCAAGTTTAGGCCCTTTCACACCCTTCACATTTCATGAAAGCCTAGAATTTCTCATCACCTGACACTGCATATTCCTCTGTTAGAAGTAAAAATTACTATTGGTAATAGGGAGCTTTCAAGGGCACGATTAAGGTATGAAACGAATTCCATATCGAACATATGAACCTGCAAATAGGATATGTCAAACCAGAGGAACAAATCAACCCATGTAGAAAATGAAAGAGACTTGAAAGAAAAAGGCACCTCATCAATGAATAGGACTCCAAGGACAAGCTCCACTACCCCTCATCAATATATCATTTGTTAACAGCTGTCAACCATGTGGTTTTTTCAGCAAGGCTTACACACTTCCACCATCCCACTACACATATTTCCACCAGACTTTGTACTAACTGACTAAATAGGATGAACGAAATATCTAAGGCTGCATTTGAGTGCACCAAATATCATGAAATTCCATGCCTAATCAGTCTAATTAGTTGCAGAATATCATGAAATTTCATGATATTTTGTGCAACCAAACGCACCGTAACATAATGAATTTACATTAAAGGCCATATTCCATTCAAAGAACGAGTAGCAAAACCTTGCTAATTTCTTGTCATAGCTTTTCAGTAATTTCAATCTTCTTAGGTCTCATCATCTAGCCCATGAGCGATAATATATCTTATCCTCCTTGTGGGCGAGCATTTGCAGCATCCAAATCATGGAGTGTAACGTCCTAGAAAGGAAATGAAGAATAAACAATCAGAACCATCTCAAAAGAGGGGGAAACCAAAAAAAAAATGAAAATTTATTGTACTTAGAGAAATCAAGATATTGATCACCTCATGGTCCTTTGAGCCCATTAAAAGACCCAGAAAAGAAAGATTGCCAGTCTATCATGAAAAGAATATTCTGCATTTGGGTATGTATGTGGGTATATAAATATATAATACCATGATACATGCTCTTTGATTTCACTTTTTTTATTATCTATTTTTTTTTTCCCCTTTTGTTTTTGTTTTTCTCCTCCTCCTTTCTTTTCTTTGTTCTTTTAATATGGGTTGTTGGTTTTGGAAGTTGAATGCATCTGGTCATTATGAGATTGAGATTAGGTACTTGTTTTCATGTATGTGATTGAACAACACAGTCAATGTTCCTGATGCTCTCAGGTACTTTGGAGTCTGTGTTTTTGGTCATTGGCAAGCGTGTCCAACTAAAGTTTTTACCAGCTTTTTTTTTTCCAGTGGTTCAACTGATTTTCAAAGAGCAGAACTCTCAAGCCTGCCCTTCAGTCATTGGTCAAAACAGCACCCCACATGATCACCTACACATGGATTGTTGTCCTCTGTAAAACCATGAGATCTAGCTCATCATGCGCCCCTTTTAGAATCCATTACTTTTATTCATACCAAAAAGAGAAAAATAGAAATTTTAATTTATTTAACAGTTCTTTTCTTCTGTTTTACTTAACCAAATATAGCCCTGTTATCTATATCAATTAGGTTTTCTTGAAGAGGAAGGAGACCCACTTTAGTAGTGTTGCTTCTTAAGCAAATTAAAACATCTTTTCTTTTTAGATTTATCTAATTGCTAGTGATTCCACAGTTACAAGGTCTGCGATTTCTTTTGAATTCCATAAAAACAAACAAGCAATAGGTCCTTGCATCAACAAGCTACAAAAATACCACAAGAATGAATTATGTACAAAACAATGACTATCTTTCTTCACATAATAATATGGCTCTTTTCATCATACATGACTACTTTTAAAAAATCCAGCAATAGCTTCTAAATTGAATTCTCACGATTTTTTTCAAATTTTTTTTTTTTTGAATGGGTTAATTCTCATGATTTCAACAGACTCATAACCATGCATTTAAATGAGGTCCATTGATATTTTTCCCTTTTACCATCCTACCCAGTGGGAAAGTTTGGATGAATCCCTCTAGCAAAGGATTTCTCTTTTAGTTTCAACCAATGCACATGGACTTTAATAAAGGAAAATGGAAAAGGCAGACTAGCCTTTTCCAAGATCACATGCTGTTGATACAATGATTTGAAAACCTCTATTGGGGAAAAGACCGAAGGGACCTAAGTTAGCCTTCCAAAAGGAAGTAAAATTTTAAATACCAACTGAGGAAAACTGGTTTATCCAAACCTGTTTGGGTAGAGAGAATTCAAAATATGGATGTTAAAAACCCTATGAAATCTTCAAGAAATAGAAAATTGCAGAATCTAACAATAATTTCATTATTTGGTTGTTTTCACAACTGTTCATGCCATAGAGCTCTACTTGGTTGCCATAGGCCCCATGTACGGATCTCTAACCACGTATTCCAGTCTTTACAGGAAGATAGCAAGAGGCCTTCATTGAAGTAATTTTATTTTTTATTTTTACCAAAACTGGACCATTGATCAGATTTATTACAACTGTTTGTAAGAACCAACGGACAGATCTTTGTTCTAGGACAAATCTTGAGTAGGGCCCACCCCAAGTAACAACACATTGGCGATTCTTCACCTATATGGCCAGCCTCTTAATCTGAACGTTCATCACATCTTTCATCGAAGGAATGATCTCAAAGATGCACACATCTCCTTCTTTCAGGCCATTAGCAACCGCCAATTCCGTCCAACCACTTGAAAAATAAATTCTACCATCACTCCGGCCAGTAATCTTCACCTTACACGACCTTTGTTTTGGATCTCTAAGGGTCATCACCCGTCCGATTGGAAGGTCCTTTCCTACACCGAACACCCTCGGAATGCACATATATGGCTTCATGAGATTAGTTCGATTAACCACAGCCCTGAAATGAGAATGCTTTAGGTTGGGGTTGGGGTTAGGGTGAGAGTTCTCTCTCTCAACGACTTCCTTTTCTGCTTTCAACCGCTTACCAGTTTCGGTTTCTTGATTATCTTCATTGAAGTAATTGGGTTTATTGTAGTCATCACAACTGTTCATGCCATAGGGCTCTACTTGGATTATAAATTCCTTAAAAGTATATCATATTTCAATATTTTAATCCTTTAATTACATAGAAAAATAAAAGAACCAAATTTTCAATGGTTAAAATGATGGACACAAGTTTCTGACTCATCCTAATAAACGGTTTGGATCAACGGATGGTGATAGGAATTCAAAGGATGGGATGCATTCAAGACCCCTCCAGCACCAACATCTGTGCTAGAAGAGCTCTGTGGGGCCTACCTTGATGTATGCATTTTCATATTGCTTCAAACTATTTTTAGTTTTAAAATTTAATAAAACAGAGTTACCCAGAGAAAAAGAAAAAAAAAAAAAGAAAAAGAAGAAGGTGGGCCAGTAGAGAAGACACCGTCCAACCCACACCACACAAGTGTTGCCTTCACATTGTGGATTGACCCTTCAATATCTAATTTCACCATTGATTTTGGACAGCAGACCATTATAGTCTTAAGCATCGACTGGTAGACACCAATCGGATGGTTATGATCGTGAGCTAGTGTTATTTATGGGTTATGTTCCATCCACAACAGGACCCATGATGATAGCCCTTGTACATTACTAGTACATGTCTACATGTTTACATGGTAATTACACGAGCCGAAAAATCAAACAGGCCCTTAATCCAAAACGTTTATGGTTGACGGAAATTTTTTAATAATCAATTACCACTGTTCCTATCATGGTACACATGAGATTTGGATATATTTCAATTTTATTTTTTTTATGAGATGAGCTTTCAGTAAGGATGAATGGCGTGTATGTATCACATATATCATAGTGGGCCCCACATGTCGGGGTCCCACCCACCTCTGTGAATACGAGGTCTTACCTAATCCGCTTCCATGAGACACATTCACAATATCCGGACCATCCATCAGGTGATCCCACGATTAGAATGGCCTGGCCTGAGGATCAGTCCAGGCCACTCATTATGTCTGCCACATGTGCCTCATCAACACTTCTAGTTAGAAAAAATGACCAATGGTGGAATGGCGTGGTCGCTGTGGAAGCATATTTTACGGTACAGTCCAAAAACTAAAGCAGGACCATCTAGAGAGAAGGATGTCTACATAGTCTCTCTCTCTCTCTCTCTCTCTCTCTCTCTCTCTCTCTCTCTCATACACACATCCTGCCTTAAACAACTTAACTTAAACAGGTAGCCTTGCAGGTTTAGAGGCATTGCCAACTGTTAAGAAGCTTTTCCTTAAAAAAAAAAAAAAAAGTGGGTCATTTCAAGAAAGACATTCCACGTGCTTGCGGGAAGACACATTGCTAATGAATTTGGGACTCGTATTTTCATCCAGAGAAATACTTTGATACTCTGCAGACTGCTATGGATGATACACAGGCAGTTTAAATTACTAAGAAATTGGCTATATGGCATAAAATCCAATTAGAACTCTGCATCCGTAGTGGACGGATCTGCCCGGGCAAGTTCTTCTTCATCTTCAACAAACGAAAGCATGATTGAGAGGGAATGGGAAAAGAGAAGCTTACCTATTTGAAGACGTTGCTCGATGGAAGGTTGAAGACGCTGTCAATGGAAGATGACCCACTCGATGGAAGGTTGAAGACGCTGCTCGATGGAAGAGGCCGATGGAAGGTTGCGGACCCGCTCGATGAAAATGCGAAAATAGCAAACGGCGCTTAACATTTTGGAATTCCTCTCCTAAATCACATAAACATTTCAAATCCGAACAAGTGTGAGTTTAACATTGTTTATAACAAAAAATTTGAGAACAACCGTACATGCAAGAGGGACCATTTTCTGGATAGTTAAAATTGTATTATATAATAAAATTATAAATATTAAACATTTACAAGTAGACGGATTATTTGAATGGTCTGGATAACTCTATATCATTAACACTATTTTCATGAACGAGTCACCACTATTTTACATTTTGTACAAAACTCACAGTTTTTTTAAAGAAGAAAAAACGGTAAACATAGCTTTGGAAATGGGAAGGCTCTATGGGCCCTACCATGATGGATATGTTTCATCCACGCCGTCCATCCATTTCTCCACATCATTTTGGGATCGATCCCCAAAATTTAGCCCTAATTAATTCTCAGGTGGACCACAAAATGAGAACATGCTGGATGGTTGGACGTCCACCATTCAAAACCGGTGCTACGCCGACGGATTATTGGGTTTCGCCGACGGCTTTTAGCCGTCGGCGATCCCGACGGAGTTTAGCCGTAGCCAAAACCACCCCGAGTCCGTCGGCTTTGCCCAGTTTTTTGGTAGTGTATGTTTATAGTCCAGACAATCGGTACCGGACTTGAGATCGTGGTTGAGATTCATTTGCTACGTAAGATGTGTCTGACGAACCCGAGTCGTACTTCGGTTGGCAGCAGTGGTTAGGCCAGGCGAAGTGCTTATGCGCTTCATGTCATTCAACTTGTTGTGCGCTCGAGCTAGTCAAGCTCGTCAAGCAACCTGATTTGTCTTATGTATGTTCACCATGTTTGGACGCTATTGCTTGAACCTAGGGTACCAAACTTACCAGTGAAATCCCGTTAACCATGGTACCTCGATCCGCTAAGACTCATGAGCCGGGCATGGTGGTATGGGACACCGTGGTCTAGCTGTCGGCCTACGCTGGGGCCACGTGCCTCCCCGTAGTGACCATTGAGTAACCAAACTCGTGAGCCGAATACAGTGGTATGGGACACTGTATTCGAGCTGTCGACACCTACGGCGAGAGCCGAGTACGGTGAGACTTGTATTCGTGCTGACGGGCGACGAGTCCTTCGTAGTGTCTTCGAGTAGACTCTAAAGTCTGTGATTGGCGATGAGCCCTTCGTAGCAACTAAAGCATGAGTTGAGCCGAGTATGGTGAGACCTATATTCGAGCTGACGGCCCGCGATTAAGCCGAGTACGGTGAGACCTGTATTCGAGCTGACGGCCAGCGATTGAGCCGAGTACGGTGAGTCCTTCGTAGTTGTTTGAATCGGGCAAGTCCTTTCTCTTTGTAATTTATGCTTTCATAGTAGATTTCTGTCGCTTTATGCCGTAGTTTTTTTCTGAAAAAAGTTTTTCACATTAAATCTTTGTGTTCTGTTGTGATTGCTTTGCATTATTGGATTGTTATCCTAGATCCATATCTGTGTGATTCCGCAGCACAAATCCCAACAAGTAGTATTAGAACAATCGTTGAGGCACAGATATGAATCTGAGGGATAAGCAATACTGGTAAGTACTAGGTATAATATTGAGAAGTACTCAGGGAAAAATAACTTTGAGTTATGGAAGATCAAGATAATCAGTTCCTTAATTAAGCAAGGAAAAGATAGTGCTCTTGAGGAGCGAAAATCTATTATGATTGATGATGATTGGAATACCCTTGATAAGAAGGCCTTATCTTCGATCCATTTATGTCTTACAGATGAGGTTCTCTACAATGTAATGAGAGAGAAAACTGCGGATAAGTTATGGGCGAAGTTAGAGGATGTCTATGCGAAAAAATCCTATGAAAATTGCCTACACTTGAAGTGTCAGTAGTATAACTTCAAGATGGTATAGGGTGGAGATCTAAAGGCTCACATTAGCAACTTAAATAAATTGTTTTGCAAATTGCTGGATATGGAGAAAGTGATGAAAAATGAGGAACATGTATGTTGCTGAATTCTCTTCCGGCATCGTATGAGTCATTCAAGAACACAATGTGCACCACAAATAAAACCCTGAGTGTCGACACCATTACCTCAACCCTTCAAGGAAAGGCCATGAGAAAGTTAAATGGCGACATGGGGACATCTTCTGATACACTGTTTACGAGGGGCAGGAATTCTGAATAAGATATAGGATCTTCAAATTCTATATCCAAATCCAATCCAAGGGAAAAAGTAAAGGAAAGGTAAAGTGTTGGAACTGTGGGATGGAAGGAGACATAAAGAAGGATTGTGAAAATTCTAAATCGTAGAGAGAAGAATCTGAGGCTTCATACAGGGAGGCCAACGTGCCACGCCAGATGGATCGAGTGGATATGATGGTAAGATCTTGTCTGTGTCTACGATCAGACACACATATAATTATCGTAGGGGCGAGTGGATTTTAAACACAGGGGCATCCTTTTACATGACTCTTCATTGAAATTGGTTCGCCAGCTACAAAGTGTGATAGTGGACAGGTGTTTATGGGCAATGCCAGTGCCTATAATGCTGTGGTTGTTGGTACAGTGCGCATCAAGATGTTTGATAGGATGAAGCGCACCCTGATTGATGTGAGGCACATTCCTGATTTGAAGAAGAATCTGATTTCTCTTGGTGTACTTGAGGTAATGGATTGCAAGTTCATAGGTATTGATAGTGCTCTTAAAGTATCTAAGGATGCACGGGTAATCATGAAAGAGCAACGACTCAGTAATCTTTACAAGTTGATTGGGAGCACTTCAACAGGTGGAGCTACAGTAGATGTAGTGGATTCCATCTCTGCACATGTGTGGCATGCTCGGCATGGCCATATGAGTGGGCAGGGCATGAAGGCTATGACGCGCGGACAGAAATACGAAGCAGGTGGAGCAGTCACCTGTGAGAAAAATCACAAAGCATAATCGCAGAATATCAACGAGGTACATGGACGACTCCAATATCGCATATGCTCTTGTTACAGGTGAGGGGGATCTGTCTACTATTCAGATGCCTCTAGGTGAGCCTGGTGCTGAGAAGTGGAAGATAACTATAAATGATGTGATGGACTCGTTGTACTAAACCAACACATGGGAGCTGGTGGAGCTCCAGTGGGCTGGAAAGTGGTTAGATGCAGGTGGATCTTCAAGATGATACAGTATAGATATAAAGCAAAGCTGATAGCGAAAGGTTATGCTCAGAGAGAAGGGATCGACTTCTCAGAGATATTCGCGACGGCAGTATAGCAGGTGTCTATTATATCGTATTGGTGTTGGTTGGCTAATGTGATCTTAAGCTAGAAAGGATGGATGTGGAGTCTAAACTTCTGTAAGGAAAATTGGAAGAGCAGATCTACATAAAGGAACCAAAACGATTCGAAGTTTAAAGGGGCTGAGAAAAAGAGTTTACAGGAGGTTGTGGTATGACCTGTCGCCTAGGCAGTGGTATAAAATTTGATTCCTTCATGGTGAGTCAGGAATTGTATGTTGATGACATGTATATTGTCAATCATGACTTGTCTGAACTCAATGTACTAAATACTCAGTTAAGTGGGACATTCAGGATGATGGATCGAGGGGCTACAAAGATGGTTCTTGGTATTAAGACTGAAAGATGAGTAGGCTTTGGTTATCTCAGGCAGAATACTTTGGGTAGTTATTGATCAAGTGATGGACCAGGCAACGCCGGAGCGTTCCATACGCGTCTCTCCTCAAATTTTCCTCAAGACATGTGTTAGTGCTATGATTTCATATCCCTTTGGTTGTCAAATTTTGTAGTGCCAAAACCTATATGTCTTATACTTCTTGTGTTTCTTGTTTGTGACTACACACTGCTTCAAGACAAGATCATGAATGAAGAATGTTTTCAAGACAAGATCATGAATGAAGAATGTTTTCAAGACAAGATCATAAATGAAGAATGCTTGCAAGACATGTCATGAATGAAGTCTACAAGAATAGAAGACTCCAAGTTTGCTTCTATCAAGTTCAAGATTAGAAGACTTCATCAAGACAAGTCAAGAATGTACCAAGCTCGAGAAAGACCATCAACTCGACTCAAGCTTCTACTTCAAGATCATCTGAGAATACAGACCTTCAAGACTTCAATGTCCATCTCACTCAAGGTTTGTTTGACCTTAGATTGACCTTAGGTTGGTCTATATGATAGGTCATTCGGATACATAATCCGAATATTTTAATTTACTTGGTGTGATCGTTTTAAGACCAGTCCTAGAAATCTTAAGACCAGTCCTAACTTTGCTTCGACCAGTCTTAGATTTCTCAGGACCAGTCCTAGGTTGTTACAGATTTTTGAATTTTCCTGGTTGTCCTTCAACTAGTCCTGGACTTGCTTCGACCAGTCCTGAGAAGTCCTATGACTCATCCTTCGACCAGTCGTAGTTCTATGACTCGAAATCCAGCAACTTATTTTGAGTATCACGACCGGTCGTAGGTGTCTCACGACCAGTCGCAGGTGGTCCACGACCGGTCGTAGGCTACCTAAGACCAGTCGTGAGTATAGCAAATCTAATCCCGTGAAAATCTTTCAAAATCTTTAACGCTACGACGAGTCCTAGGATTCTAAGACCAGTCGAAGATGGGATTTTTGAGGCTATAAATAGTGCACGAATTTCAGAGTTTATTCATTCCATTCCATTCAATTCAAGCAATTTAAAGCTATACTCTGAGATAAGTAGTGATTATTTTTTTAAGCTATTGTGCATATTTAATATTCCTTTTGTTAGCATTTTTCTATTGTGATTTTGATCCATATTCCAATCTTATTTAGAAAAGAGGAATTTGTGATATTCCTTCTTCAGGGATCAAAATCAAATAGACCTTGCTCTTCTTGATTTAATCTAAAATCAATTAGACATAGAACCATTCTTTATGTGAGTATTGGACATTGAACGACGTATCATTCATCTACTCCGATTGGTTCTACTGGGCTACTTCAAAAGGAGATCCAGGTATTTTACTTTGTAATTTACTTTCTCTGGTTTTGTTTGAGATTTGCTTAAAAAATCTCATTGTTTTCAGTTATCCGAGGAGAGCCGTAAAACTCAGATTGTGGGGGTTTTTGGATTGTGTAAGCCCGAGATAAAAGACACAATTGTGAAGGTTTTGGGTGAACCTGTGAAAACCTATTTTGATAGTGCATGCTAATATCCCCGTGTGAGGATATTAGGAGTGGAGTAGCATTCGTGTGTGGTTGTTGGCTAACAGTTGTGTGACACACAGCGAACCACTATATATCGTTGTGTTGTGGATGTGCTTGATTTCTTTATTCATTTATTCCTTCAGTATTGTGAATTGCTTTTGTGGATGAATGTTGTAATTTTCATTTCAAGCAAGTGTGGTTGAATGGTGTAATAACTTAGGATTTATTTCTTTAGGTTATTCTTGATTTATTCTCCATATCATTTGTGTTTTCTAGATTGTTCTAGAAATAAGGTTGTCCTACCATAAGCCATTGGTTTTTGGTGTAAGGTTGTCCTTAGAACTGATTTAGTATCATTCTCATATTTTATGTGCTTTGAGATTGTTATTATTTCAGCATTGTTATTTATATCTTTTATTATTTCACTGTTTTAAGTTTTATTTGGCATTGCCCTATTCACCCCCCTCTAGGGCATATAGCTTGGCCCTTTCAAGTGGTATCAAAGCCTAATAGCTCGTGCTTATTGCTTATTTATTGGATTTATTTCCTGAGCTAACGATCTAAGCTATATTAAGATGTTAAATTTTGAAAGCCTATCTGTCACTAGGCCACCACCCTTTAATGGCACAAACTATGCCTATTGGAAAGCAAGGATGAGAATCTTTCTCAAATCCATGGATGAAAGTGTGTGGCTGGCCATAGTAAATGGATGGAAACTACTTATCACTGAAGTAACTGATGAAGATGGTTCAAAATCAATGAAAGTAATATCTTATGCTCTTTGGACCACACTTCAGAAAAGTGAGAGTAGTGCTAATGCAAAAGCACTAAATGCAATTACTTGTGCATTGTCACCAGATGAATTCAAAAGAATCATCTCGTGTGAAAATGCTAAACAAGCATGGGATCTTTTAGAAATGACACACGAGGGTACATCAATTGTCAAGAAATCTAAAGTCCAACTCCTCACAACTAAATTTGAAGAAATTCATATGGAGGAGAATGAAATGTTTATGGACTTCTACACTAGATTGAATGACATTGTAAACTCAATGTGGGGTCTTGGTGATAGAATCCCAGAAAGTAAAGTATGTGCAAAGATACTACGCTCACTTCCTGAACGGTTCAATTCAAAAGTAACCGCGATTCAGGAACTTCGTGATACGGATAACATGAGGGTTGAGGAACTAGTTGGTTCTTTACAAACCTACGAATTGAACTTTAAAGCTCCAAAAGGAAAATCAATTGCTCTCAAGTCATCTAAAAATATTCCACAAGAGAGCACTTCAGACTTTGAAAATTCTGAAGATGATATGGCACTCTTTGTAAAAAGGTTTTATAAAATTTTGAAAAATAAGAAAAGAGGAGATTTTCAAAAATCAAATGATAAGAGACAATCTAAACCTAGAGCTTAAAAATCTTTGAAAGATAGTCAATGTTACAACTGTCAAGAGTATGGGCACTTGGCTAACAAATGTCCTAAAAAGGACAAATCAAAAAGGAAGAGTATGTTGGCTACTTGGGATGAATCATCTGATTCGGAATCCTCTTCGAAATCAGAAGATTCTGAAAACGAGTCGGGAGATGACGTTAAAGCCCTTATGACTCTAGCCAAAGTCACTTTTTCAGATTATGATGAAGTAACTAGCGAAGAGAATCTGAATAGTGATTGTGACAATGAAGATGATCTTCAGGATGCATACAATGCCCTTTATAAGGAGAGTTGTAAAATTGCTGTCAAGCTTAAATTACAAAAGGAAAAATTTTCTAAACTTAAAGAAGATTATGAGTCTCTTGTTTTAGAAAAATCTCATATTTCTGATTTTTTTGAAAAGACCAAATGTGATTTAAAAATCAAAACCTCCCAAGTTGATGATTTGAAAACCGAGAACGAGAAACTCAAAAATGAAGTAGCTTCTCTTTTGAGTTTAAAAGACACTTGGAGATATGCCCAAGGTGATCCTAAATTGGAAAAATTATTATCCGGATCGAGAAAATGTGGCGATAGATCCGGGTTGGGCTATGATAAGAATACTTCTCCTAAACAAAAGAATACTGCTCCTAAGTTTGTGAAAGGAGAGTCTTCAAACTCAAAAGTAAAGTATACTTATCAAGGTTTTTCAAAAATTCAAGGACCTTTCAAAAATCTAAAAATAGCCATGCCAACTTCAATCTTCAAAACCAAAATCCTTTGGTTGAAAAGATTATTGATCTTCTCAAGGAGCTATTAAAATTTAACTCTATAGGTCATTCATATAACAATAGACAGAAAAAGTTCAACTACACTCCTAAACCCAAAACAGTACTGAAATGGGTTCCTAAAGTTGACTGCTTGGTTGCCCACACTGCTTTCAAAGCGACAAGCCATTCAAAGTGGTACCTTGACAGTGGATGCTCCAGACATATGACAGGCGACAAAGCTTTATTCACCGATCTTGAAGACAGGACTGATGGGTCAGTCACTTTTGGTGATGGAAGCAATTGCAAAATCATTGGCCAAGGTACGGTTCAGCTTTATAACCTTCCCTTATTTAAAAATGTATTATATGTTGAGGGCTTGAAACACAACCTACTGAGTATATCTCAGATATGCGACAACAATCATAATGTAAAGTTTTCTAATCAAGGTTGTGAGATTGTTAATAAAGAGGGTTCTGTTATATTAACTGGTCGCAGAACTTCTGAAAACTGCTACATCGTTAGTAATGCAAGCTCATCTACTCAATCGTGTTACATGGTCCATACTGATGAGACTGAATTATGGCATAAACGCCTTGGACATGTACACTACCGGAACTTATTTAGATTGAGCAAAAGAGAACTTATAAGAGGTCTACCCAAATTACAAAAAGTAGACAAAATATGTGGTGAATGTCAGTTGGGCAAACAAATTAGGAACTCTCACAAGAAAGTGAACTCCAATACCACATCCAGACCTCTCGAGATTCTCCACATGGATCTCATTGGACTAACTAGAATGGAGAGTCGAGGCGGCAAAAAATACATTTTGGTTATCGTAGATGACTTTACTAGATTCACTTAGGTATCGTTCTTAAAAGACAAATCTGAAATTATAGATGAGGTAAAGAAGATCATCAAACGAATCCAAAATGAAAAAGGTTCTCAAGTTTATAAGATCCGTAGTGATCATGGTTCTGAATTCGAAAATAGCAGTTTTGAGAAATTCGTAGAGTGATCAGGAATATCACATGAATTCTTCATGCTTAAAACTCCTCAACAAAATGGTATTGTTGAGAGAAAAAATAGAGTGCTTCAGATATGGCTAATGTCATGTTAAATAGTATGAAGCTCTCCAAAAATCATTGAGTCGAAGCAATTAATACCGCTTGCTACATTATTAATCGTGTTTATACTAGTAAATCTGAAAATAAGATTGCTTATGAGTTATGGTTGAAAAGAAACCTACTCACAAATACTTTCGAATTTTTGGTAGTAAGTGTTACATTTTACGAGATCGTGAAAATTTGGAAAATTTGATACGAAGAGTGATGAAGGTATTTTCCTTGGATATTCCTTAAACAATCAGAGCCTATAGGGTTCTAAGTAAAAGAACAGGTGTGATTCAAGAGTCCATCAATGTGGTCATTGATGATCATTTGAATACACCTGCTCCGAGTTTAGATGATGATGAAATTCTTATAATTGAAAATCAAGATACCTCTTCATCTCAATCTGAACCTAGGACTGTCAAAGATCATCCAACTAATCAAATCCTTGAAAATCCTCTCACTGGAGTTCGTACACGCAAACAACTTGAAAACATATGCAACTATGTTTGTTTTACATCCCAAATAGAACCGGTCAATGTAAAAGAAGCTCTTTCTGACGAAAATTGAATAGTAGCTATGCAGGATGAACTTAATCAATTTGTTCGTAATGATGTCTGGTATCTTGTTCCTAGACCTAAAGATAAACACATTATTGGAATAAAATGGATCTTTAAAAACAAGTATGATGAACTTGGAAATGTTATACGAAACAAGGCTAGACTGGTTATATAAGGGTACACTCAGATTGAAGACATCGATTACGATGAAACCTTTGCTCGGTCCGCCGCCTTAAATCTATCAGACTTTTTATTTCCATCGCTTGCTTTAGAAAGTTTAAAATTTATCAGATGGATGTAAAGAGTGCCTTCTTAAATGGTGATTTACATGAAGAAGTTTATGTAGAATAACCCTCAGGGTTTGAAGACCCCAAGCTTTCTGATCATGTATTTCGTCTCAAAAAGGCTCTCTATGGTCTCGAAACAAGCGCCCATGGCATGGTATGAAAAATTGACTAAATTCTTACTGAGTCATAGTTTTCAAGTGGGAAGTGTCGATAAGACGCTATTTGTTAAGAAACATAATAATGAGATTTTAATGGTTTAAATCTATGTAGACGATATTATTTATGGATCAACTTGTTCTAACATGTCTATTGAGTTTGCAGAGTTGATGAAATCAAGATTCGAAATGAGCATGGTTGGTGAACTAAATTACTTCCTAGGATTACAAGTAAAACAACAACCTGATGGAATCTTCATTTCTCAAACCAAGTATGCTACAAACTTGGTTAAAAGGTTTGGATTTGAAAATGGTAAAAAATTTGATACTCCTATGAGTACAACCTTGAGACTCTCAAAAGACTCTACATGTAAAGATGTAGATCCTAAGCTATAGCGTAGTATGATTGGTAGTTTATTAGACCTAACTGCTAGTAGACCTGATATCGCTTTTAGCGTTGGTATTTGTGCAAGATATCGCCTAATCCTAAAGATTCACATCTTCTATTTGTCAAACGGATTATTAGATATGTCGCAAGTACAACTAATTTGGGTCTTTGGTATCCTTTTGATACTAATGTTAAATTATTTGGTATTCGATGCCGACAATTTGGTAATATTGATGATAGAAAATCAACCAAGTGGTGGTTGTTTTTACATTGGAAATTGTTTGGTTTCTTAGTTTAGCAAGAAGAAAAGTTCAATATCGCTTTCCATCTTGAAGGTGAGTATATCGCACAGGATATGCATGTACACAACTCGTATGGATGAAACGCATGTTAAGCGATTATGGAATTAATCAAGATTCAATGATCTTATATTGTGATAATTCAAGTGCTATCAATATTTCCAAAATCCAATTCAAAGATTCGCGTACTAAGCATATTGACATTAGGTATCATTACATTCGTGAATTAGTTGAAGAAAAAGCTATCTCTTTGGAATATATTCCAACTAATGTCCAACTTGCTGATATATTTACTAAACCGCTCGACAAAAGCAGGTTTACTAAAATGAAATTTGATCTTGGTATGTGCATTTTAAATTCAATATACTTGTCTGCATGTATCATAGTGTACTATATTTTAAATTTTTATGTGAATAAATTTCAATTTCTGCATAAAAATATTTATTTTTGTCGATGCTCGACCGGCCTTTGCCATACACGACCGGTCCCGACTCGACCGGTCGTGGACTGCACTCGACCGGTCATAGAGATCGTGAGCATCATATAATTTGGAAAAAATCTCTTTGTTCTTCATTTCCTCTTCTTCCTTCGACGAGTCGTGACTCGACCAGTCTTGAGAGTTCGTGATTTTCTTCAAGATAAGTCGTTTTTCTTCATTTTTATTGAAGATTTATGCTTTCTATGCTTTGATTTGTTTAATCCATAAGCTAGATCTCGTCTTTTGTTGATTATTTAGGGTTTCCTCTCTAAAAATCTGATATAGAGAAACCCACCACTTCTAGTGTTCTTTGTGCTTGGTCCTTAGTAAATCTTGTTGAAAATGGATGTTAGAGGGAAAAAGAAAACATCCCGTGGTCCATCTTCATCTAGATCTACATCTATAACAAGACGGCACCTTCGGTCACCCGAAGATGATCCCAATGATGTACGGGAGTTACGTAACCGTAAAGTTATCGTTGAGCGTCCTGTAAGTCTCAAATCACATTGAACAATTTGAGATTACACATGTCCTGAATCATTGGGACTAATATTTTGTTTTGGGGTGGGCCTGCATACCAGTCCATTGCACAATCTATGGTTGCATGTATCTCTGATTTTTTTCTTAATAATTTAACGTTCTCAATTGCTACTAGAGAAGGGAAATTTTTGATAAATCGATATTTGATATCAGGTATTATGAATATACCTGTCAAAGATGAAGGTATTCCGATTCATACATTATATGACAAACCATCAGAATTGGAAAAACAAATGTTGACAAGAGATTTATGCAATATGGAAGTGCATTGGACACACAAAGGAAATGTGCTCTCTTCAAAATTTTTATTACCCAGATACAGAGTTTTGCACCGGATCTTCACTTCAAACGTGTATCCTTGGTCAGGCAATCAAACCGAGTTAACTGCCTTCATGGTTCGGGTATTGCACTCTGTTGTGTCCTGCATGGTTGTCTGTTTACCTTCTTTGATATGTCATTTTATCATTCATTCGTCTTTCATCCGGTCATAGTGATATTCCATTTGGTTATTTTATGACTTGTTTAGCCATAAATATGCTCGTTGCTTTACATGAGAATGAGGCACCAATTCATCATCTTTTATTCAATAATACTAATTTAAATAAGATGAAGTTGGATTTGCTTCCTGGTCAATTCTATGAAGGTGGTGGTGAAGGTGTGAAGTTGGAAATGAAGGAGAAGTTGTTGATCTTCCTCCACAGGCTGATATAAATATGGATGATATATTTGAAGAAATTGAAACCGACTCCCAAAATGATTCGATACGATCCATCTTCTGGTTATGATGCACGTCTAAGTGCATTGGAGGAGAAGGTTGATAACCTGAGTATAGCCCATGATATGCAATTTAAATATATGCGAAAATATCTTCGTCGCATTAATAAGGGTTTACATCAGATTGATCCAACCATCCCTACTCCATCTGGATCTGATTAGGTGGATTTTTTTTTTGGTTTGAATATGGTGGATTCTGTATTATTATTACGTTTGATGACTTTGGTTGTATGGTTTGGATTGATGACATTGAAGTGTTGTACTAATTTGATAATTAAATTTTGACTCTTCATATGGTGTTCTCTTCTCTCCTTTGGCCTTCCCTTGTCATTTTGTGACAAAAAGGGGGAGTAGTATGGAAAGGGGGAGAATGGGAGAAAGGGAGAAAGTGATTACTTGAAAATGGTTGATTGTTTCTACTCACTTAGGGGGAGTAGAGGATTTCTTTTTCTCACTCTGATGGCTCATGATTCTTTCTTCATTTTACTCTTATATTTATAAATGTGTTTTGTCACAAATTTGACAAAGGGGGAGATTGTTAGTGCTATGATTTCATATCCCTTTGGTTGTCAAATTTTGTAGTGCCAAAACCTATATGTCTTGTACTTCTTGTGTTTCTTGTTTGTGACTACACACTGCTTCAAGACAAGATCATGAATGAAGAATGTTTTCAAGACAAGATCATGAATGAAGAATGTTTTCAAGACAAGATCATAAATGAAGAATGCTTACAAGACATGTCATGAATGAAGTCTACAAGAATAGAAGACTCCAAGTTTGCTTCTATCAAGTTCAAGATTAGAAGACTTCATCAAGACAAGTCAAGAATGTACCAAGCTCGAGAAAGACCATCAACTCGACTCAAGCTTCTACTTCAAGATCATCTGAGAATACAGACCTTCAAGACTTCAATGTCCATCTCACTCAAGGTTTGTTTGACCTTAGATTGACCTTAGGTTGGTCTATATGATAGGTCATTCTGGATACATAATCCGAATATTTTAATTTACTTGGTGTGACTGTTCTAAGACCAGTCCTAGAAATCTTAAGACCAGTCCTAACTTTACTTCGACCAGTCTTAGGTTTCTCAGGACCAGTCCTAGGTTGTTATAGATTTTTGAATTTTCCTGGTTGTCCTTCAACTAGTCCTGGACTTGCTTCGACCAGTCCTGAGAAGTCCTACGACTCATCCTTCGACCAGTCGTAGTTCTACGACTCGAACTCCAGCGACTTATCTCGAGTATCACGACCGGTCGTAGGTGTCTCACGACCAGTCGTAGGTGGTCCACGACCGGTCATAGGCTACCTAAGACCAATCGTGAGTATAGCAAATATAATCCCGTGGAAATCTTTTAAAATCTTTGACGCTACGACCAGTCCTAGGATTCTAAGACCAACGAAGATGGGATTTTTGAGGCTATAAATAGTGCACGAATTTCAGAGTTTATTCATTCCATTCCATTCAATTCAAGCAATTTAAGGCTATACTCTGAGATAAGTAGTGATTATTTTTTTAAGCTATTGTGCATATTTAATATTCCTTTTGTTAGCATTTTTCTATTTTGATTTTGATCCATATTCCAATCTTATTTAGAAAAGAAGAATTTGTGATATTCCTTCTTCAGGGATCAAAATCAAATAGACCTTGCTCTTCTTGATTTAATCTAAAATCAATTAGACATAGAACCATTCTTTATGTGAGTATTGGACATTGAACGACGTATCATTCATCTACTCCGATTGGTTCTACTAGGCTACTTCAAAAGGAGATCCAAGTATTTTACTTTGTAATTTACTTTCTCTGGTTTTGTTTGAGATTTGCCAGAAAAATCTCATTATTTTGGTTATCTGAGGAGAGCCAGAAAACTCAGATTGTGGGGGTTTTTGGATTGTGTAAGCCCGAGATAAAAAGACACAATTGTGAAGGTTTTGGGTGAACCTGTGAAAACCTATTTTGATAGTGCATGCTAATATCCCCGTGTGAGGATATTAGGAGTGGAGTAGCATTCTGTGTGGTCAGGTGGCTAACAATTGGTGAACACACAGCGAACCACTATATATCGTTGTGTTGTGGATGTGCTTGATTTCTTTATTCATTTATTCCTTCAGTATTGTGAATTGCTTTTGTGGATGAATGTTGTGATTTTCATTTCAAGCAAGTGTGGTTGAATGGTGTAATAACTTAGAATTTATTTCTTTAAGTTATTCTTGATTTATTCTCCATATCATTTGTGTTTTCTAGATTGTTCTAGAAATAAGGTTGTCCTACCATAAGCCATTGGTTTTTGGTGTAAGGTTGTCCTTAGAACTGATTTAGTATCATTCTCATATTTTATGTGCTTTGAGATTGTTATTATTTCAGCATTGTTATTTATATCTTTTATTATTTCGCTGTTTTAAGTTTTATTTGGCATTGCCCTATTCACCCCCCTCTAGGGCATATAGCTTGGCCCTTTCAACATGTTCCAAAACAGATGAGGAAAAGCAGGATATGTCTCACGAGCCTTATTCGAATGCGGAATGTATGCTATGGTTTGTATTAAACCGGTTATTTCACAGGCAATCGGTGTTACAAGTAAATACCCCAGCAAGCAACATTGAATGGCGGTGAGATGGTTACTTCGATACATTTGAGGTACAAAAGACTACGTCTTACTTTTGAGAAGACAAGAGCAAAGGTGGTTGGGCATGTGAATTCAGATCTGGCAAACATGTTCACCTAGATCGTTCCTGCAGAAAAAAGTTCAAGTTTTATGCAACTTCTTTAAACTTGGCGATGGCATAAAAAGAATGACGGAGTGTGCACAAGAAGCTATGATGTGATGTAGAGATAAGAGAAGACAACAAGAAGCTACACGGTTGAAGATTAAAGACACGGTGGAGATTGTTGTCAAAAAATATCTTAAATCTTGTTATCCTCGACTAGTCGAAGGAAGTTCGACTCGAAGTCCAGCAACAATGTATTTGAAATTCTTAAGGTATTTGACCAATCGAGGGACAGGCTCGACCAGTCGAAGGTTACGTAGGTTGTGAGCAGATTCTGGGCGGACTGCGTAAATTTGAGGCAGTTTCCGGACTTTTCCAAAGTCGTACGTAAGTAGAGTTTCTTAAACTATAAACAGGGGTCCCTAGGGCCATTCTAAAGGATGTTAAGGCTTCATAAAGGTATTCCAAGGATTTCTAGAAAGGGTTCTAAGGTTTCAAAGGGTGTAACAAGGGTGAGATTTGAGATTATTCGAATCGGGCAAGTCCTTTTTCTTTGTAATTTATACTTTCTGTAACGCCATGAAATTCGGGGGTCGAGTATGAACTCAACTCCCGAGTTCCAACGCATCACTTATGCAACATATACAATGATGGTTAAATGTTGTCTGAGTTAGAGCAATAAACATGAATGAGATTATACTAAAATAATAAATCATACTCCAGTTCAATTGTATAAAGGCAAGCGGAAGACTGAGATTTTATATTCAAAGTATGTAAAGTAACAAAATTTTATGAACTCCAGAGTATGAGTACTAACTGAGTACCAATATACATGTATTGTTTCTAAGTCAAAAATCAAAATACAATCCTCAAGAGAGGCCCTGAAAATCCCGCGATGCAGCCGGCCTAAGCAAAGCCGTCAGAATACTGCATAAAGGAGAACTCCTCCTGATCCTCATCAAAGTCGGGCTCCGGCTCCTGAACCAAGGCGCCATCTACACCTGTGACAGATTCTGGTGGGTGTTGCAAACACCGTCCCGTAACGTGGGAGTGAGTAGCTAACTCAGTGGAACAATAAAGCATAGGTTAACGTGTTATCAAATCAATCAAGCAGTAATGATAAAGCAGTACAAATCAAACATTTCTAACTACTCTTGTTAAGTGCAAAAATGATATGACATGATGCTGTATGCCTTTGCCAAACCACCCTCAAGCGACATCATCTTACGTTCGCGAATGCTTACTCCCTCAGTGCGCCACATCTACAAAGCACATGCGGTGCGATGATGCTCATGATTACCAAGTTTTTATTAGTCCATTTCAACCAGCAGTATTGGGAAACTAAGGTACCTCCCTTGTATCATTCCCAAACATGATCCATTCTAGGGTCGTCAATCCTAGTTAATCTCATACGATATTATGGTTTGAGAAACATAGTGAAGGCATCGCAAAGGGCTCGTCACCCGTCAGCGCAGATACAGATCTCACCGTATGCGACTCATTTGCTGGCCGTCAGCTCGAGTACAGGTCTCACCGTACTCGGCTCAATCACTAGCCGTCACTCGAGTACGTGTCTCACCGTACTCGGCTCAACTCACTCCTCTAGTTGCCGTGAAAGACTCGTCGCCAATCACGACACTTGGAGTACACTCGATGATACTACGGAGGACTCGTCGCCCGTCACAAGACGAGCACGGTCTCTCGCCAGAAGTATCGACACCGAATACGTTGTCCCATACCACCGCATTCGGCTCACGAGTTTTGGTTGCGCAATGGTCAATACGGGAGGCACATGGCCCTGGGCCAGAGGCGAGACAAACCGACCACGGTGTCCCATACCACCATGCCCGGCTCATCCGACTTAGCGGATCGAGGTACCATGGTTAAACGGGATCGCCACTAGTAAGTTTGGTACCCTAGGTTCAAGCAGTAGCAACCAAACATGGTAAACACATAATACATTTCGGTTTACTTAACGAGCCTGACTAGCTCGAGCGCATCACAAGTTGAGCGATATGGAGCGCAAAAGCACTCCGTGTGGCCAACCACTATCGCCAACCGAAGTACGCTCTGTTCGCGCTCAGACACGTCCGTTGTGGCGATATGAATCTCAGCCACAACCGCAAGTCTGGTACCGAATGTTTGGACTATAGACATAGTCCCAAACTCAAACAGTTTTCATCAATAGCATGTGGAGTAAAGCATGATAAACAAGCAATATAAGCATGTTAGCAGGCATGTTATAAAGCATGAAGTAAAACATGATGTAAAGCATGTTGTAAAGCATGTTGTGAAGCATGTAGTAAAGCACTATCCACATAGGGATACAATTACGTACACATTACAAGGGAGTGGTTCTAGCGAACCACCGCATGGAGGAGATCCTACATGTCTCCAAGGGAGTCAGGAATTCCATATCAGCACCTTTCTAAGGCACTAATACACAAGCACTTACACAACACTTAGAGTACGCCATTCCAACATACATGACGTATGTTAGCAAATCGCGTGTTAGGGCTATTCTCTCGCCAAGCGGTTATTTTACCCGCGTATATCATATTCATACAACAAATAATCATGACAATTACACTTCCAAATTTTACACATATGCGGTATTTCTAGAATACACAATTTCAACATACTTGACATTTACAAGGGAACATGTATTTTGGCGATTCCTTTCGCCAAACTAGTATTTTATCCATATATTATATAATCATACATTAAATAAACATGTCAAACATTTTCCCAAAAAAAAATACGTATACATTAAATAAAATGATTCTACGTATACCTAGAATATGTGAAATTCCATATTCTACAACGTTAATCGAAACAGAAACGGAAAGCACTTTGTACATGTGCATTGCATGCAGATCATGAATCTATCATTATCCGACATTGAAAGCATTGAAAACGTAACTTATACACTTAAAGTCCTCACCTTTGCCCTTGGAATTCCAACGAATCAAGCAAGGGTAGTAGAGCTCCGTATACGGGAGTTTTCTAGCCTAAAGAGCGGAACCTCCAAGTTAGCCTTTACATAACCCACAACGATCCTACCTTAAATCGACCTAGGGTTAGGTTTCTTACCTTCAAATGGGATGGATACCACCGGATAAACACCTAGAACGGGCGGTGTAGGCCGTGCGACAACCCAAAGCAAGAGGAGGAAGATCAAGAACAAATTCCAAGCTTTTCCCTCTCCTTTCTTTCTCTCTCTCTAGGGTTTTTCTCCCAAATTGTATGGTCGTGAGAGGGGCTGTTCTAAGCCCCTTTATAGCCAAAAACATTCCCAAAATAGACTCAAAGTTCAAGGGTGATGCCACATAGGCATTTTCGCCACTTTTCCATTCAAAAGGGAGGTTCGTGGCCCTCCTGAGCCAAACATCGACTTAAGTTCACCATCTATGGATCTACGTGGGATTACGTTTTCGACTTGATCGGATTCCCAGATCGCACGTGGCGGACCACTTTCGGCTCAACGGCCATGCCACGATCGAAATTCTAAGTACATGTAAATGTTCCGAAATTTTTCTTAATCCGAGGGTGTAATTTGGTCTCGATTCGACGGCCAAAGTTGCTTAATACTGACGTGCAACCGAACGATGCCGATCACTATTCCTGATATTTTTATTAGGATGGGAATAGTGTTTTTCACACTCCCTCGCTCCGGATCGAAACAAATGGCCGTGGGACATCGGTCGGAGCTGATTTTTGAGATGATTGTCAAGCCCAGTGGGGCGGTCCTAGTTCCTTAGCTTCGTGTTAATCGGACTCCCGATGTGCGATCTAGACCTAATATGAAGTTTCGTTTCATTTCCGAGAGCAGACGGGAAATGAGTTTGGTTCTAAACTTTAGGGTAACTTAAAGTCACTGATTATGCAAGTTTTGGGTCTTGCAGATCGTATTTAAAGCGATCCCAACGGATTTCATGGCTAACCGAGTTTAGTACTTAGTTAACTTTGTTAAATTTCTAAAGGATTTAATCCTACGTGATTTCTGGTCGAGGTGGTACTCGACCCAATGTACGAAAATTTACAGGTCGTTACAATCTACCCCCCTTAAACAAAAAATTTCGTCCTCGAAATTTATACCTTTTCGTAGTCCTCGAGAATCTGAGGGTAGTTCTTTCTGACCTCGGCCTCAGTCTCCCAAGTAGCTTCCTCCTCGGAATGATGTGTCCAAAGCACCTTCACAAGTGGGATGACCTTGCTACGTAGTACCTGCTCCTTCTTATCAAGGATACGTGTCGGGCGCAGCTCGTACGTAGCATCCTCACTCAACTGTACCTGCTCCCATCTGATGATATGCGAAGGATCAGGAACGTACTTCTTCAGCATAGATACATGAAATACGTTGTGTACGGAAGCAAGTGGTGTAGGCAAGGCGAGACGATACGCCACATCACCCACTCGATCCAGTATCTGAAATGGACCGATAAACCTCTGTGAGCTTCCCCTTCTTCCCGAACCGAAGGACTCCCTTCATAGGGGAAACCCGAAGGAACACATGATCCCCGACCTGAACTCACGGCCGTCGCCGCTCGTACGGCGTAACTCTTCCGCTCTCGCTCTCGGGACCGTGAGTAATCGACGCCGATAATGTCTACCTTCTCTCGTAGTCGCCCGTACCAACTCGGGCCAATCGACTACGCCGCCAACCTCTCGCTCACCAAAAGCGGTGCCCTACAAGGTCGACCATATAGAGCCTCATATGTGGCCATGCCAATAGTCGCCAGAAGCCGTTGTTGTAGGCGAACTCGCGTATGGAAGACAAAGTCATCTCACTGCCCTGAAGTCCAAACACATGCTCGCAACATATCCTCCGTGAATCTAATTCACCCGCTCATCCGCCCATCACCGAGGATGAAACGCCGTATCGAACTTCAACTTCACACCCATTGCCTCCCGGATACGAGTCCGTAAGATAGATGTGAACCGCGTGTCTCGTCCGACACGATCTCCAAAGGAACCCGTGCAGCACGGACGATCTCCCGATGTACAATCTAGTCACTGCCGTCTCAGAGTTCGTAACTCTGATAGGGAGGAAATGGGCCGATTTGGTCAACCGGTCCACAATCACCCAAATGGAATCGTGCCCATTCCTCGTCTTCGGCAACCCTGATATGAAGTCCATGGAGATGAAGTCCCACTTCCACTCCACTATAGGCATGGGCTGAAGTAGTCCAGAGGTCGGCGATGTTCTGCCTTGACCTGCTGGCACGTCAGACATCGAGACACATACTCAACAATGTGGGCCTTCATGTTATCCCACCAATACATCCGTCTCATATCCCGGTACATCTTCGTGCTACCAGATGCATCGCAAACTCGAGTTATGGGCGTACTCGAGAAGCTCGCGTCTCAAGTCGCCCACATCAGAACACATAGGCGGCCACGAATCGTAAACCCCATCGAACCAACTCTCCACTGAGTCCACGGCCGCTAGCCCGCTCGAAGCTCGAAGCTCGACACCGTATATCGCCCTCTTGGGCCTCAACAATCCTGTCGTCAATAAGTGGCCACACCCGAACGTGCGCAACACACTCAAAAGGCTCCTCGACAGTGAGTCTCTCGTCGAAGTCCCGCACAAACTCCATCATATCCCACTCGGCTATCATCGCCGTGCCGCAAATGCAATCGCCTTCTTGCGGCTCGCCCGCGCTCGCCACAAGGTTCGCCTTGCCAGATGGTAGGAAACCTCGAACTTGAAGTCCTTCAAGGTCTCCATCCATCTACTACTGCCTCATATTCAAATCCCACCGTGTGAATATGTATTTAAGGCTCTGTGGTCTCGTAAAAGCTCGAACTCCTCACCGTAGAGGTAATGTCTCCGTAGCTTCAATGCAAAGATGACACCGCTAACCTGTGTCATGTATAGGGTAATTCTCCTCGTGCTTCCTTAATTATCTCGAGGCATACGAAATCACCCTATCCTTCTGCATCAGCACACAACTCAAACCAACGCGAGACACGTCAGTATACACCGTGTATTTCACCCCTTGCTCTGGCAATACTAACACGGGGGACGTCAACTTGTCCTTCGCCCTCCTTAAAGCCGCCTCCGCCTTCTCATTCCAGGCGAACTTTAGGTCCTTCCGAGTCAACTGAGACAATGGCCTGGCGATCTTCGAGAAATCCGGAATTAAACGTCTGTAATACCCAGCTAGACCAAGGAAACTCCTCACCTCAGTAACCGACTCATGCTGCTGCCAATCCTGAACCACGGCTACCTTAGCAAGGTCCACTGCTATCCCATCCTTGGACACTACATGTCCCAGAACTTGACTTCCTCCCGCGAAGTCGCACTTCAGATTGCGCAAACAACCGGTTCTTCTCCAACGTACCCACATCGCTCGCAGTGCTCCTCGTGCTCCTCCCGACTCGTGGAGTATATCAAGATGTCATCGATAAAGACGATGACGAACCCAGCAAAGGAAGGGCCGAAATACCCGGCTCATCGATCCATGAACACGGCCGGTGCGTTCGTCGACCGAACGACATCACCAAAAACTCATAGTGCCCGAAGCACGCCCCGAAGGCCGTCTTCGCACGTCCTCCTCTCTCACGCGCAACCGTGGTACCCCGACCGAAGGTCAATCTTCGAGAAATACTTCGCCCCCTCAACCGATCGAATGTGATCATCAATCCCGGGCAAAGGATACTTGTTCTTCACCGTGACTCGGTTCAACCTACTCAGAATCAATACACAACCGTAGCGACCCGTCCTTCTTCTTCACGAACAACACAGTGCTCCCAAGGAGACACATTAGGTCGAATAAAACCTTTCTCTACAAGTTCGTCAACTGCTTTTCAGCCTCCTCCATCTCACATGGAGGCATACGATAAGTCGGCAATGAGATGGGCGTCGCACTGTGTGTAAGGTCAATCGTAAAATCAATCTCACGCCGAGGAGGTAAACCAGGGATAGTCTTAAAGACTCCAACAAACTCCCGAACCACCGGCGTATTCCTCCAAAGTTGTCGGACCATCAATCGGCACAAGTAAAGCAAAGATAACAATCAACTCGACAGGCCAACCGACCAGACGGGAACGTGAAAGCCGTGCCGTCAGTCCATAGGCGCCACGATCCGAGCATCGCACCCATCTCCGCCTCATCTTGGCGAGTCAATCCATGCCAAGTATAACGTCAGTAGTGCCATAGCGGAGCAACAATAAGGTCGACGAGCACCGTGTCGCTACCCAAAACTATCGAGCAACCCTCGCAGAACGTGTGACATCCGAATGTGTCCCGTGAGTCGTAGTGAGTCTCATTCCCTTAGTGGGAATCGATGCAAAGATAGACGTTTCACCGCCCACAAGAAATAATAGAAGTAGTGGACCCGTGTCCACTAATAAAGAAACGAGAGTACCATAAACATGAGCCGTACTCCTCAAAAGCCGCTTCGCCGAAATCGACGTCTCGGTGCCTCAAAGAACAAGCGTGTGCACGCGAGCCCGCCGTCGGGCGGCTCTACCGAGGAGCCAAGGGTCGCCGTGGCGGCCCGAAGCGCGACACAGAGGAGGCTCAAGGAAGAATGTGCGTGGAGCAACAGAAGCGGTGGAGCCGATATGGCCTATGGATAAGGGCGATCCACCCTCGCGGTGGCACAAACCGCTAGCCCTCATGCGTGAGAAAATCTTTCGCACAGGTGTCCCGGTTTCCCCGCAATACGTGTGTCACCAACGGCATCTCACAGAACAACAGTGCCGCGGCCCTGGGGGCGATCAAGACGTGGCCTCTTGCCTAAGATAGGGCCTCGCTTCGCAAATCCCGGCGTGGCCTCGCAACCATAGCACCACGCGATCCGGCCAATCGGTCCACATCCCGCTTCTACTGGGCCATAGACATGTGGACCAATGCCGCGTAGGTGGGGATACCGAGGCAAAGAAATCCTCGACCGTATTCCTGGCCGCAAACCCAAGGAAAATGACGATCCGCACCGCTCATCCACCAAGATAGCCGGGACAAAGCGGCCCAACTCGTGAAGTGCTCGTACTCCGTGATCGCCATGTCTCCCCGCCCGAGGCGCAAACTCATCCTCCCGCTCATGCCGATACGTCTACGGTAGTACTTCGTGGAACCGAGACTCGAAAGCCTCCCAAGTCCACACAAAATCTATCGCGACCGTGCGCAAAGACGCCGTCCCACCATAAACCGGCCTCCTCTCAAACATGAAAGCGGCCGCTCCACCGCTTCCGCTCCGAGCAATGTAGCATCCGAAGCATCTTAGAGATGCGGCTGCCATAACTCGCCTCCTCGGGTCTGTGAGAACCCATAAATGAGGGAGGCCTCAAGCGCTGAAATCGCTCGAGTAAACCACGAGTACTGACCTCTCCAGTAGGAGGTGCGACGGATGGGGGCAGAGGCACATCCTCAACCTGAGCAGGAGGCTCAGAATGCTCATCGATGTGCGCATGTCATAGGTGGAGTCGCACTACCACCACGGACAAGGCCTCACCGATAGTGGCCATAAGCCGCCGGGCCGCCGCCGTCAGATCTCGCCTGGCCGCTGCCGTCGCCAGACCGCCGCCGATACATCATCATCATCAACCGCTCAAACGTATCGCCGACTGAGTGCCTCGAGAGTCATGCCGCGCAGTAAGAAGACGGCCGACATCGTCACGGACCGGGGCGTATAAGGTGGTCGTCCACCGATAGGACCAAACAGGAGGCCGATCGATCCCAACCCTCGATCCCAGACCGCTACTACTGTATGAGTCCGGTCCATAGAGCCGGCCGAAGAAGATGTGTCGTGTTCGCGTATACTGTCGCAAGCATGCTCTATACAACATAGGGTAGAATCATTTGTGAGATAAGGCACAATACACTCCATAAAGCACTTAAGCATTCCACACATCATCAAAACAAAAGAGGCTATATGCTTTTCATTTACCCAAAATTGTCATAATACATGGAATACATAGTTACATGAATCACATGTAATCTAATTCACATCATAGCCAATACATCCACTACATCAAACACCTAAAACATGTTACTATCTACTACTTCATCTACATGAAACATATAAACCGCCTATCGTGGTAACCAAAGCAAACACAACATACAACAACATGGATGACTAAGCATCCGAAGTAGGCGGTGGAGGAGGAGCGTTCTTGTCCGCGCACAAAGACAGATGGCCTTCAACGTACGGACATCTTCTTGAAACTCTTCTTCATGTAGGCTTCATTCTCTTCAAGCTTGGCTCGAACTTGACCAATCTCTTGTCGCAGGCGACTTGCCCTCCTCAAGACGGTCAATCGCGCATCAAAAGCATCTCGATCCACACCCCGCTCCCGAGCCGCAGGGGTGAACTCTCCCTGTCCCGAGCCTCGATTCTTCTTCCCGTATGTCATCACCATGCTCCTCATCACTCTCGCCCGGAGGTCAACACTCTCTCGCCCGCGCTATCCGACTCATCTCCGACTCGTCGAGTCCGGCTGCCGCCGTTGAGGGCCGATCTTCATATTCTCGAGTGTCGCTCACTTATGACTCCTGACCGGTGCAAGATCCTCCATATTCAATCTGTAGCCTACATCACGATCCATCCTGCAGATCAGACGGCCAAATGGGAGCGAAAGATCGTTCCTGGCAGAACGAACAACATGAACTATCTGGGATAGGATGAATGTGGGCAGGCATATGTTGTCCCCGCGTCCCATCTTATACAGAAAGTCCACCATCAACCGAGTACACTCCGTGCGGTTACTCCACCGCGGGTATACATTGTATGTGAAAATGTGATGGAGTAAACGAAAGTCTTCGGTCATCTTTGTTGCCGCAATACAATTTCCTCGCTTCTAAGTAACCCGACAACCACAAAGGTATCGCGTGCGGCGATCCCTTTCTCGCACACTCCTGGAGAAGTCATCGCTAGGAAGCACCTGACCACAGGGAATCTTCGTGATTCGAACCACCTCATCCACAGTGATTGTGCGTCTTATGCCCCTCACAGAGACAGTGAACTGAAGAGGCTCCAACGATGAATCTATGATATGAGCGTAGAAGGCGCGAACCGTGTTCTCACATGCAGGAGACTCGCCTTCAAATATAGAATTCCATCCGATATCCACCAAGTGGTCCATCATCGGGTGTAGCCCGAACATCCTTTCATCCACATGAGCTTCAAACACAACCTTGCGACCCGCGAAGCGCCCATATTCAATGCCTATCGGATAAGCATTTCCGACGGATGGTCGTGATCCGTGTCTCACTGACCTAAACTCCCGCACGGTGCTTGTGCCGGCCCCAACATCGGATCTTCTTCTGGGAATGGGTCTGGCCTTTGGGCTTGGCACATCGGCCGTGTTTTTCTTCTTTCCCATGAGAGATAGGATGGAGGAAATGGAAAAATGGTAGCCACCACACCAAGGAGGGCCATGGAAAATTGCCAAAATGGGGGAACAAGGGGTTGATCTTTGATCCTCCACAAACAACAATCCAATGGGTGTGGAAGGAGCACTAGAGGTAGGAAATGAAGGAGAAACAAGAAGAAAATGGAATGGATTAGTAGATTACCCAATTTTTTTGAGCTCCAAGGAGGGGTATGAGAGCTCCAACTTGAGAAAATGGGGAAAGGAGGAAGCTAGGGCTGTTGTGGAAGGTTGGGGTGTGTGAGTTATGGAAGAAAATGGAAGATTTGAAGGTTTGGAGGATGGGTTTTTGAGAAAAATAGAAAACGGGTGTGAGGGTGTTGGAAAATGGGTGAAATGAGGAAGAGGGGTGCTCCAGCCCCTTAAAACCTAACCAACTTGCAATTTGGCACGTGCCGGGGGTAGAGGGGTCGTGCCGACCGATCCCACGTTTGGAACCTCGCCGAAAACCGGCTGATCATGGTCCGCGCCACGGCCGGACTTGGTCGAAACCCGGCCGGCCGCGATGGGGACTAGTTTGCCAGACGTGCCTGTGGTGCCAAATGCACCCTGGTTCGATCTGGGGGGTTAGTGACTTAACGTGGAGGGGCCCCCGACTCAGTTTAGTGCCAAAACGGTTGGTCCCGAGAATTTTCTGAACTAATCTGATTTTTTTTTTTGTAACAGCTGATTTTAGGTGGATAGTGACCTGAACATGTCAATAGACGGTCTAGGAGTGATTTAGAGTACGTATGTGCGGTCCGGATTGAGTACAAACTCGATCAACGCGTCCGTTTTTAAATGAATTTCGCCGATTGGCTAAATCGGGAGACCCTAAGACTGTTTCTATAATTTTGCGCACCCTCCTAAGTATAATGCGTCAGCCTACGTAGTGGGGACATAACTCAGGTCCGGTTTAATCAAAATCATGCTCTGATACCAACTTGTAACGCCCTGAAATTCGGGGGTCGAGTATGAACTCAACTCCCGAGTTCCAACGCATCACTTATGCAACATACACAATGATGGTTAAATGTTGTCTGAGTTAGAGCAATAAACATGAATGAGATTATACCAAAACAAGAATCATACTCCAAATTCAATTGTATAAAGGCAAGCGAAAGACTGAGATTTTATATTCAAAGTATGTAAAGTAACAAAATTTTATGAACTCCAGAGTATGAGTACTAACTGAGTACCAATATACATGTATTGTTTCTAAGTCAAAAATCAAAATACAATCCTCAAGAGAGGCCCCGAAAATCTCATGATGCAAAGCGGCCTAAGCAAAGCCACAACAAAATACTGCATAAAGGAGAACTCTTCCTGATCCTCATCAAAGTCGGGCTCCGGCTCCTGAACCAAGGCGCCATCTACACCTGTGACAGATTCTGGTGGGTGTTGCAAACACCGTCCCATAACGTGGGAGTGAGTAGCTAACTCAGTGGAACAATAAAGCATAGGTTAACGTGTTATCAAATCAATCAAGCAGTAATGATAAAGCAGTACAAATGAAACATTTCTAACTACTCTTGTTAAGTGCAAAAATGATATGACATGATGCTGTATGCCTTTGCCAAACCACTCTCAAGCGACATCATCTTACGTTCGCGAATGCTTACTCCCTCAAGCGCCACATCTACAAAGCACATGCGCGTGCGATGATGCTCATGATTACCAAGTTTTTATTAGTCCATTTCAACCAAAGAAGTATTGGGAAACTAAGGTACCTCCCTTGTATCATTCCCAAACATGATCCATTCTAGGGTCGTCAATCCTAGTTAATCTCATACGATATTATGGTTTGAGAAACATAGTGAAGGCATCGCAAAGGGCTCATCACCCGTCAGCGCCGATACAGATCTCACCGTATGCGGCTCAATTTCTGGCCGTCAGCTCGAGTACAGGTCTCACCGTACTCGGCTCAATCACTAGCCGTCACCGAGTATGTGTCTCACCGTACTCGGCTCAACTCACATTTTAGTTGCCGTGAAAGACTCGTCGCCAATCACGTACACTTGGAGTACACTCGATGATACTACGGAGGACTCTCGCCACAAGACGAGCATGGTCTCACCGTACTCGGCTCGCCATAAGTATCGACACTCGAATACAAGGTGTCTCATACCACCGTATTCGGCTCACGAGTTTTGGTTGCGCAATGGTCAATACGGGAGGCACTGGCCCCACAGAGGCCAACAGCTCGACCACGGTGTCCCATACCACCATGCCCGGCTCATGCGACTTAGCGGATCGAGGTACCATGGTTAAACGGGATCGCCAGTAGTAAGTTTGGTACCCTAGGTTCAAGCAGTAGCGACCAAACATGGTAAACACATAATACATTTCGGTTTACTTGACGAGCCTGACTAGCTCGAGCGCATCACAAGTTGAGCGATATGGAGCGCAAAAGCACTCCGTGTGGCCAACCACTATCGCCAACCGAAGTACGACTGGGTTCGCCAGACGTCCGTTGTGGCGATATGAATCTCAGCCACAACCGCAAGTCTGGTATCGAATGTTTGGACTATAGACATAGTCCCAAACTCAAACAGTTTTCATCAATAGCATGTGGAGTAAAGCATGATAAACAAGCAATACAAGCATGTTAGCAGGCATGTTATAAAGCATGAAGTAAAACATGATGTAAAGCATGTTGTAAAGCATGTTGTGAAGCATGTAGTAAAGCACTATCCACATAGGGATACAATTACGTACACATTACAAGGGAGTGGTTCTAGCGAACCACCGCATGGAGGAGATCCTACATGTCTCCAAGGGAGTCAGGAATTCCATATCAGCACCTTTCTAAGGCACTAATACACAAGCCTTTACACACACAAGCACTTACACAACACTTAGAGTACGCCATTCCAACATACATGACGTATGTTAGCAAATCACGTGTTAGGGCTATTCTCTCGCCAAGCGGTTATTTTACCCGCGTATATCATATTCATACAACAAATAATCATGACAATTACACTTCCAAATTTTACACATATGCGGTATTTCTAGAATACACAATTTCAACATACTTGACATTTACAAGGGAACATGTATTTTGGCGATTCCTTTCGCCAAACTAGTATTTTATCCATATATTATATAATCATACATTAAATAAACATGTCAAACATTTTCCCAAAAAAAAATATGTATACGGTATTCCTACGTATACCTAGAATATGTGAAATTCCATATTCTACAACGTTAATCGAAACAGGAAACGGAAAGCACTTTGTACATGTGCAATTGCATGCAGATCATGAATCTATCATTATCTGACATTGAAAGCGTTGAAAAACGTAACTTATACACTTAAAGTCCTCACCTTTGCCCTTGGAATTCCCACGAATCAACAAGGGTAGTAGAGCTTCCGTATACGGGAGTTTTCTAGCCTAAAGAGCGGAATCGGTTAGCCTTTACATAACCCACAACGATCCTACCTTAAATCAGACCTAGGGTTAGGGTTTCTTACCTTCAAATGGGATGGATACCGCCGGGTAAACACCTAGAACGGGGCGGTGTAGGCCGTGCGACAACCCAAAGCAGTAGGAGGAAGATCAGCAACAAATTCCAAGCTTTTCCCTCTCCTTTCTTTCTCTCTCTAGAGTTTTTCTCCCAAATTCGTATGGCTGTGAGAGGGGCTGTTCTAAGCCCCTTTTATAGCCAAAAACATTCCCAAAATAGACTCAGGTTCAAGGGTGACTGCTTACATAGGCATTTCGCCACTTTTCCAGCTCAAAAGGGAGGTTCTGGTGGCCCTCCTTGAGCCAAACGTCAGACTTAAGCTCACCATCTATGGATCTACGTGGGATTACGTTTTCGACTTGATCGGATTCCCAGATCGCACGTGGCGGACCACTTTCAGTTCAACGGTCAGTGGGCCACGATCAGAAATTCTAAGTACATGTAAATGTTCCTGAAATTTTTCTTAATCCGAGGGTGTAATTTGGTCTGATTCTGACGGTCAGGTTGCTTAATACTGACGTGCAACCGAACGATGCCAGATCACTATTCCTGATATTTTTATTAGGATGGGAATAGTGTTTTTCACACTCCCTCGCTCCGGATCGAAACAAATGGCCGTGGGACATCGGTCGGAGCTGATTTTTGAGATGATTGTCAAGCCCAGTGGGGCGGTCCTAGTTCCTTAGCTTCGTGTTAATCGGACTCCCGATGTGCGATCTAGACCTAATACAAAGTTTCGTTTCATTCCCGAGAGCAGACGGGAAATGAGTTTGGTTCTAAACTTTAGGGTAACTTAGAGTCACTGATTATGCAAGTTTTGGGTCTTGCAGATCGTATTTAAAGCGATCCCAACGGATTTTATGGCTAACCGAGTTTAGTACTTAGTTAACTTTGTTAAATTTCTAAAGGATTTAATCCTACGTGATTTCTGGTCGAGGTGGTACTCGACCCAATGTACGGAAATTTACAGGTCGTTACACTTTCATAGTGGAATTCTGTCGCTTTGTGCCGTGATTTTTTCCCGAAAGGGTTTTCCACATTAAATCTTTGTGTTCTCTTGTGATTGCTTAGCGCTATTGGATTGTTATCCTAAATCCATATCTATGTGATTCCGTAGCACAAATCCCAACAAAGTTTTAGTTCTATCATAACTTTTAATTCGCTGAGTTTTAGGAGTCGTGCTCAACATGAAAATGGCTTAGAAAAATTCGGGGAATAACATGGTTAGGCCTAATTGGACACTTACTAGTTTTGGCCAAAAACCATGAAGTCTAGTAAAAATCATGACCATCTATAAATTAGGGAGTTTGAGTTGGAGTTTAATTCTAAAACTTCTTCCTAGGTTTGATATTGGATTGTAAATTCATTTTTATCATCAATCAATTTATCTTCGATTTTATTCGAATTTATTTCTTTTCCCTCGTAGGTTCAAGAAATCCCTGTGAGGAGTCCAGAGAAGCTTCGTATATTCGGAGTAATTATCTCCCAAGGAAGACGGTGATCAACCTCATCATGTCCTTCTCTTCATCAATTTATCCTTAGATTATTCTCTTTAAGATGTCATAAGACCATGTGCTCTTGAAACTCATTTTATTTATGCCTACACAACTAACGTATTTGGGACATATCCACGTGAAAACCCACTATACTTCTTATACAATACCCACCGTTCATAGATGGTGTAAAATGTTTTTTTTTTTTTTTTTTTATTTAAGTTTTTCAAATATTAAAGCACTTAGTCAACACTTCCATGGAGAAGGGCCATTGATTGAATAGGATTAAAGAATTCTAATTTAGTTGAAGCTCTGTTGAAATTTTTCTAATAGTATCCTAATCAATTCTCCTTTTTTCTTTATTTTTTTAAAAACACTTGCTTTCTTCTCTACGAAACTCTCGAAGCTTTTTAGGAAATCCAAAATAGAGTCATGACACGGTGAGGCCATATCAACTAGGAAGTTTTGGGGGTATATATTCATCCTGGAGGGGTGCATCTTCTGAATAGATTGGATGGAAAAATAAGTAGGCGACACACAAAATCTAGAAAGTTTTTAGTTGTTAGCATCACCATCCAAATTGTTCTCTGTATCGTGGCCCACCTGAGTTTTGGATTGACCTGATTTTTTCAGTGGTAAGGAGAATATGAGTGGGGGACATGATGGATGGATTGGATGTCATGCATACATGAGTGTGGGCCTCACACAATGCATTGTAGTAGGTTATGCTTATCATGCCAAGATCTGCAGAGGATCCAAGCCTTCGTGGTGAGACGTTGTGTAGCCTTCAATTGTGAGTGAGTCGACTCATGTCTACCTTTCACGTGGCGTGCATATACCACAATCAGGACCGTTCATTAAGTGAGAAACATCGTGAATGAACCATGACCTTCTCCGGGATTGGATAATTATCAGCTATCAACTGATGGCTTTCAAGTTGAATTTAAATAAGCAAACATCAAATACGACCATTCGGCTGATTATAATTGTTTGAGCACTAGATATTTGCTCTCTAGCCATCTGAACAAATGAAAATTCTACAATCAGATTGTTACGATAATCCGGTCCAGCTGATTTTGGGCTATTGCCATCTACACAGTGGACCACCAGTTCAATGGTCTGGATTGCCTGTGGTGATTTCTGAGTTCATAACAATAAATGCTTGTTATGGTAGACTTTAAGGGCCTCTTTAGATGGGTGGAATTCAAAAAAGTAGATATCAAATTTTGCATTTTATAAAAATTTTGAATAAAGAAATGGGCAGAAAATAATCGTAAATAGGCTGTTTGTTTTAATTTCCATGATTTCAATGAAAATGTGGAATAATTAATTATAAGAAAATTGAAAATTTGTCTTTATAAAGGTGTCAAAATAAAAATTATCAAGTTTTATTGAAGAAAAAGGAAAATGTTGTTTTTTTTTTTTAGAAAATTGTGGAAAAGAAATCAATTTTCCTTATGTTCCATCACACTTCCAATGGTTTAAAGAGCCTAGCATGACACATTTCATCAGTCCTAGAGTTTTTGGTGTATTGGTTAACTTCTTAATAATTGCTTAGAGCCACACTACAAGAAAACTAGCCATTACCGGCGGTCAAAACCGCCGGCAAAAGCCAAGAAAACTGCCAGCAAATCCTTTACCCGCGGTTAGCTAACAGCCGGTGAAGCCTCGGTCGATAAAGGCTTTACCGGCGGTCAGGACTTTACTGACGATTGTGCTGGACGCCGCTAAATCGCCAGTTTTTGCTACACTACCAGAAAATTGCTCAAAAGCTACGGATAAAATCCGTAGCTAAATATAACTAGCCCCACAGTGCGACCGTAGCCATAGAGCAAATATTTCTTAAGAGTGAAATTGAAGACAAAATTCTGGCAGAAATGTACAAGAAACACAGATTGCAAAACAAAAATAATGGATTCACTTACCGAAGGAGTAAAGCCATTAAATGAATTTTTTCCCTGCTTTTGAATCTGCTAATAGATTTCTAGCATTTCGAATATATGATGGAGAGTCTCTTGGCCTGTGCATACGATCCGATGCTCTTCTTTGCTTGCTGATGTAAAGATCTGAAAGCATAATTCCATCTACAAATACCTTGATCTTTCAGTGCTTCAACCGCTCCAATGCTAACAATGACGATCCATGCACTGCTAGTCGAACTCATCTCTCTGTCTCGTGCTCGCTTCTTGGGTTTGAAAAGAAGCAAATTTTGGCAGTGAAAGATTATATAAACAGACAAGGAAAGATGGGAGGTTACAAAAACTAGAGGCGGATTTTTGGCAGCAAGGTCCACCTAAAATTTGAAAAAGCAAACCTCTTCTTTGGTTTTACTTAATACAAACTTTCACCCTAATAACTAAATGCCCTTTCTTTTGCTTAAAAATTCATGTCATGTGCCCTTTTATATTGCATAGTTTAACAATCTAGAATTACTAATCATTGCAAATACAAGGAAAAAAGCACAACATGTAGTGAGACCAAATTCACTTCTCATGGATACGGTGACATGCTATCGAAAACATTACTTATTGAGGAGGAAATATCCTTACCAACTTGAGGTTGTGACATGGGTGTTGGTGGTAGTGAGGGATACTTTCTAAGAGGAAGACAGATGAAAGTAAAAGGAAAAATTAAGGCTTCACTCTTTTTCTTTTTGAGAGGTAATTAAATCTTCATTCATATGCCCTCTTGAATTGAATTGTGGTAATTAGTTCTCTAAAGAGGAAAAAACCAAATGAAATTACCTTCGTTTGTATTCATAACAAGGAAGTAGCCTTTAAATCACAAAGTGACATTCCTTTCAAAATCAACTAAAAGCAAGATAATCACATCTTCAAAAAAAAAAAAAAAGTAGCATAATCACAATGTGGAACCCATCCCTTAATATGAAATAATACCACGGAAAGTGCAGTTTGGTCATTTCCACTTCGTTGAACTAATTATTGCAATTTTTTTCATTCACAATGCAGCCTAAAGAAATGTTATTGCTACCATCTCCCAGTTACCTGGCTTGCTCATCACTGTACACTGGTTCATAACTCAAAGGTGTCTTCCCCTGCTCAAAAAGCAAAAATACAATTGCAGTTCCCAAATAGACAATTGCAGAATAAGCATAAGCAAATAGGTGAGAAGACTATTCTTTTGAAGGAACAAATACGAATGTAGAACATGACATGTCTCTGCAAATCCAAAGAATATACTTTAAATGTAGCGTAATGCGGTTAACTGACCTCAAGGTACTTAAATGTAGTTTGATCAGCAGGGATAACGCCGTTCTTGCCTCCAGCTTCAACAACCATGTTGCACAATGTCATCCTTTCTTCCATCTTGCAACATTAAAAACCAATGAGTGGTCATATACTGTCAGGGCATTAATTTGAATGACCTCAAATAACTCAGGTAGAGATGTGTTTTCAAAAGTGTCGGCTTACAGATAAATTCTCAACAGTAGAGCCAATGAACTCCATGGATTTGTATGTTGCCCCGGATACAGTAATTTCACCAATGATCTGAAGCCAAAAATTGTATTTTGTGCCAAAGATAAATGCATTAGAAAGTGGTATTCATAAACGTTGAAATAAAATATCGAACTAAGGAAGATCAAATTGGATCATCTTTCAAAGCACAAGTTTTACTAAAAACTATGAAAAAGAAGGAAAAACAGGGTCATGAAAATCCCTCTCCCAAGAACCACAAAGCTTACTTGCAAAATCAAATCCTTGGCAAGCAAAAAGTTGGGCATTTCTCCATCCAAGATAAACCTTAAAGTTGGGGGCACCTGCAATTTCAATGTCTAAGAATACTCCAGCTTGATGACAAACATAAGTACGAGAGTGCTAAAATAGATAAAAAGTTCACCTAGGAAATGATAGCAATATTACCATTAATGATGACAATGGGAAGGAAATGATACCAATATTAGGATATTATTGGTAATTTTTTTTTAAAAAAAAGATATTATTATTTTTTTAAGGTGGATAGAAAACTTCATTGATTCAACAAAGTGACTTGAGTTCTCAGTCAAAATACGATCTATGTATCATTTTTAGGTGGGGAAGAAGATGTGCATCAGAACATGCATTTAAGATTATTAAAATAGAGACATGCTTATAGTGCTCCTAGTTGCAATGGGACACTTGGACAGTAGAATCCATTGATCTAGAATGTTCAATAGTTTCAGAGCACATTTCATATGCTACCATGCAAAAATACACCAATCTAACAAATATGAACCATTTGATCCATGGTCTTTAATATAGACGATCAAGATACTTTACACAAAAGTAATTGCAATCAACAATTTGATCCTTCTATTTGTTAGGGCATGTCATGGATTGTGTGATAGCCTATCGAATGTGTTCTGGACTTACCGGACCATTTCGATCGATTCCAAGGAAACTGACTGACCAGGAGCATGATAACTTACAGTGCTCTGAGAGCACTCTAGCATTTCTCATTAAAACAAGGTGAAATATTGATGTAGTGTTGGTTGTCAGAAAGGCTGTGATGCCCAAATATGGAGATTGACATGGACAGAGACACAGGGATGCAAATATAGCTCCCCATTTCCCAAAACTTAGTTTTATGATGATATATATACGGGGAAATGGTACTATGAGGTCGAGCTGTTTGCGCCCCACCGTGATGTGTGTCGAACATCTACCCATTAGTCAGATGCACCATTCCATGTAAAACACCTGTATTACACTACATGTAAAACACCCAAGCTCTATGGGATCCAAAATGTTGCATATATAAAATCCACTCCATCCATCAGGTGAGAATTGTTATTTTAAGCATACATACGAAAGATAAGCCTGATTAAAACTAATGTTCACCACACTAGGGGGAACAATGTAAAATTGCTCCTAAAATCACAGCCCACCTGAGTTTCTAATCAGGCTGATTTTTTTAATCTTCTTTTCATCTTGGTGGGTTATGTCAGAATATTTTCTCTGTATTTCATTCATAATGATTTACATAATCGTTAGTTACAAATATATAAGACCAGAATAAATCTTCTAATTTTAGCTATACAAATCTAGTTCCTATAATCATGCACTCGTGAGAAGGAAAAGATCTCTTAGCATCCCTTCTACCTATAATTTC